>OY757928.1:41585674-41905229 GCA_963585895.1 Sepioteuthis lessoniana | reverse complement strand
TGTTTGTGCTGGTTTTCCTGCTTTTGCACGGCTACATGTAGGGGTCCACAAGAGTACATCACTTACGAGTTTGTCCCTGCTTCTCCAGCAGTGTCCTGCATGTCTGGTTCATCTAACTTGAATTGTTTTCGTGATAGGAGGCTGGTGGCCTTACAGTTGGTGTCTTGTCGGGTGTTGCCACCAGGACTTGTTCAAGATTTCTCGCAGCATTCTTGTGTAATTGCCGTCTAGCTTCTTCTCCAGCCGTTTTTTTTAGATTTCATGTAGTGCATCCATACAGCAGTATCGATGCGACTGGAAGAAACTGCGTTTCATTTTATCGCTTAGGTCTGATTTCCATATAATCGATAGCCTATTGATAGCTGTCCATGCTTTCGCTGTCCTCGTGTTTATGCACTCATAGTTAGGACCCTATCAAGTGCAGCCACTCCAGGGTCAGAAGTGGACTTGGGAACGATGGCAATGAAGGAGTATTCTACATTTCCCAAAGCTCCACCATTACTCGAGCCTCGCCATCAGATTGTTTAGTGTCAGAAGCAAGACACTGGTTAGGGAAGTCTTACTCCTCTGTAGAAATGCAATCGGTGTATTCTACAACTCCAGCCTACTGGGCGATAAAAAGAAAGATTTATCACATAAAATTGTAATAATAAAAAAACGAAACTATAATTAGAAAAGAAAAATTCTAGATAAAAGAAGGAAAACTGAAAAGTAAGAACAAGAGTGAACTAAATGAAACTCAGAATAAGAATATATAATATATCTCTCTCTATATATATATCGTGTATATACATATATATATATATATATATATATGTATATATATATATATATATATACATATATCGTATATATATATATATGTATATATATATACCGTGTACATATATATATCGTATATATATATGTATATCATATATTTATACATATCATGAGTATATATATCACATATATATATCATATGTTTTTGTATCATGTGTTTATATGTATATATATCATGTATATATATATAAAATATATATATATTAATATATATATATCATATGTATATATATCATATAAATAAATATATATATATCATATATACATATATACATATATATATGTATATATATATATCATATAGATATATATATCATATATACATTAATATATATATATAAATATATATATATATATATATATAAATAAAATATATATATATGTATATATATACATATATATATATATAGATATGTCATATATACATATCTTATATATATATAAATATATTATATATATATATCCTATATCTTATATAAATATATATAGGAATTTCTTTGCACACGGTTACATGTCATCAAGTAGTCTAATACTTGATTCCCTGCACAGAGGAAAGATGGAGAAAACAATTATAGACTATGGTTTTCTGAAGGAAATTGTTTACCCTACAACGACGTTTTTACAGATACAAAGACCATGGTTCATTTGGTTGACATATATATATATATATATATATATATATATATATATATATATATATATATATATATGTGTGTGTGTGTGTGTGTGTGTGTGTGTGTGTGTGTGTAAGAAACACTTGTGAAAGAATCGTAAAACAGAATTTATAGGAAAGTAAAATATTTTACATGTGAAACAATGCCTCATACGTCAATGGTATAGAGTAATTACAGAAAAATAAAGAATATATAAAAGGATTGATGAAGAAAATGAATTAATAAATGTAAAATTATTAGGAGAATGTTTAAAGAAGTCAATAAAAAGGAACTGGAAAAAGGACGTGAAAGTACCAAATTTAATGAAAAAATAAAAAGAACAAAGCCTATAAAAGTTAGTAAAAATGAAAAGAAAAATGGTAAAAGCAAGAAAGAAAACTGATCGAAGAAAGTATTAAATATAAAAGAAAAAATGGAGTAGAAAATTATTCTAAAAAAGCAATGAATGAGAATGAGGCGTATGAACAGTTGGTTTTATTTGTATTGTTTTCTTTTGTTTAATGACATATCGATATTCTTGGGTTATTTAATGCCAAAACAATCCTTATAAACCAACAGTCGTGGTATAATTTGATCAATAACGGGGAGGATACCGGAGTTTATACCTTTCCGATGGGTATCATTTCAAAACTAAACTTCATAGTTCGCCTTGATTTCGAACTCGTTAACTACGATGTCACAATTCAGAAAGTTAGCCACTACACCACGAACAGTTAGTAGAAGGGAAAAGTACGATAGAATTGGGGGGAAATAAAAGAAAAAAGAAATCAAATGCAAAAATAAATACAAAAGGTGAAAAAGTTAATTAAAAAAGAAAAGAAAGAGGTTATAGATTATGAAACGCAGATAGAAAGGAATTGAAAGAAGGAATAAAAAAGGAAGACAGAGAAAATAAAAAAAATAAAGGGTGTAAACATCAAAGAACTAAGTGAGTAAGTAAAGTTGGTGACCGTAGTCGAGGGTAACCCGAAGGCTCCCTTTTCGATAGCTACTTACACCGAGGTGTAGGGGAGGGCGCTACCCCTTACCCTGGATTGCTCCACTTTACCCTTGATGCGTACCTTATAATGCTGAGTGTTAAGCAAGATAGCATCAAGTACCATTTTTTGAGTCTTTGGTATGACTCGACCTGGGATTGAATCCAGATCTCCCGGGCCATTGGCGAACACTCTAACCATTATGCCAATGGTTAAAAAACTAGTGAAAGATTAATGAAAAAAATGAAAGAGGATAAGAAATATTTTTAAAGTTGATTGAAAGAAATGGAAGAAAAACAAGTTACTATGACAAAAAGATATTTTTGATGATCGTGAGGGTAATTTAAAAATAGGAATAAAAACTGAAAAGAGAAAATGAAAATGCAGGAAAAAGAGAGGATGTGATGAAACAGTTTATAGGTAAGATGAAGAAAGAAAGAAAAATCTTATAAACAATATAAATAGTAAAGAAAAAAAGACTGTCAAAAAAGAAGGAAAATTTTGAAAAAAAAATAAAGAAAAATATAAATAATGAGCAGTGTAAAGAAAAAAAAAAAAAGAGAGAATGAAAAATTGTAAAAAGCCATATATTTCTTATCAGAAAGCAACAAGAAAGCTATAATACGAGAAATAAAAAAGAAATGTCGGATGATGGCCAATTGATAAACAGAATAAATGATTTAATGAAAACAAAAAAAAAAAAAAAATGAACCAAAGGAACTGAGAGAAAAAATAGAGAAAACAAAAGAACAAAGAAAACGTATAGAGAAAAAAAAGATTTAAAAAATAATATGGCTTTAATTTTGGGGGGAATGAAGACATAAGTTAAAGAAATAAAAAGGAAGAAAACGTATGAGTATAGGCAAAAAGGAGAGGGAGAAAAACGAAAACAAGAAAAGTTGTAAAAGAAAGAAGAAATGAAGAAAGCATGGCAGAGAAAAATAGTGAAAAGGAAAGCAAACTTGAAGTATAACTAGAGGAAGAGAAGAGAAGAGAAAGGGAAGGAAATAATAGTGAGGAAGTCAAAAAATAGGAAGAAAAACATAGAAAAATAACTTAAGTTGAAGGAAAGAGGAAAAGAGACAGGAAGGAAAGATGAAAAATAAAGTAGACATTTGGTTTGGTTTCTTTGTTCAATGGCGTATCAACCTTTGTAGGTTATTTAATGCCAAAACCATTCTCCTAGAAGAACAGTAGTAGTACTATTTAACACATAGCTGGGAGGATTAGGGGGTTCATACCTTTCCCAAGGGTATTTTTCCGAAAGTGAACGTAATAGCGCGACTCGGTTTCTACGAATCCGCAGTCCATCGCTTTAACTATTACACCACGAGGACACCCCGACCCAGGTATTAAGAAAGTGAAAAGAAAGATGCTAAAAGTCGAAAAAAGACTGAGAATGAAAGAAAGACAGAAACAAGCAAACAAACAAAGATAAAAAGAAAGGAAAGAAGAATGAAAACAAAAAACAACTAAGAAATAAAGGAATATTGATAAAATTGAAAAAATTGGAGAAAAACGATAGAAATCTAAATGAAAAGAAGAATCAAAAAGAAGACAGAAAGAAAAGTAAACGAAAGAAAGGAAAAAAAAAGAAAAGGAATCTAACATTCAAAAAGAACGAAAAAAGATAAAAGGCAAAAATAACTGAAGACGTGAAAGAAAGAAAGAAAGAAAGAAGTAAACAAAAGAAAAGAAAAAGAAAGAAATCTAAATATCACTGAAATAAAACGAAGAAAGATAAAAGACAAAAATCATGCCAGTCGTGAAAGAAAGAAACGAAAGACACGAAAAAAGAAAAAAAAAAAAGAAATAAAGAAATCTAAACAATATTGAACTAGAACAAAAATACAGCAAAAAAAATAGAAGACGAGAAAGAAAGAAAGAAAAATTTAAATAATGTTAGAAAAATAAAGCGGAAGGGAAAAAAATAACCAAAAGAAAGGTTTGGTTTGGTTTTATAGCATATCAACCATCGTAAGTAATTTAATGCCAAATCTATTTTTATACATATATACTGTTCTATTTCAAACAAGTCAGTTTAGCCTAAACACAGTTTTTTTCACACATTGTTAAATGTAAAAACAGTTCCATTTCAAACAGTTCAGTCTAACATAACTACACAGTGTAAATTTCAGAACAGTTTTACTTCAAACAATTCAGTTTAGCATAAGTGTATAGTTTAGTACTATTGCACTCATAGTTAGGACCCTATCAGGTGCAACCACTCCAGGGTCAGAAGTGGACTTGGGAGCGATGGCAATGAAGGAGTATTTTACATTTCCCAAAGCTCCAGCATTACTCGAGCTTCGCCATCAGATTGTTTAGTGTCAGAAGCAAGACACTGGTTAGGGAAGTCTTACTCCTCTGAAGAAATGCAATCGGTGTATTCTACAACTCCAGCCTACTGGGCGATAAAAAGAAATTTTATCGAATAAAATTGTAATAATAATAAAAAAAAAACTATAATTAGAAAAGAAAAATACAAAATAAAAGAAGGAAAACTGAAAAGCAAGAACAAGAGTGAACTAAATGAAACTCAGAATAAGACAGACTGATAAAAATTTGTATAACAGAAAGACGACATAAGTAGAAAACGAAATAAAAAAGACGATCTAAACAATCAACTAAAAGAATCTCAAAGAAAAGAACTTAAAAAGCTAATTGCAGAAATGAATAGAATTCCGAATGCAGTTGTAAGCGTACAACACAAGAGAATCGAAAGGGCAAGTGAAGGTGACAATTTTAAATAAAAGAAAATAAAAGACAACATATATCTAAAGAATTTCAAAAGAAGCACGAAGAAAAAAAAAAAAAGAAAACACTACCCACCTAATATATATATATATATATATATATATATATATATATATATATATATATATATATATATAAAATACCACCCACAAAAAAAAAATCACAGGTAAAGCGTGGAGGAACAAAGAGAAATTAGAACGGAAATATTTACAATTCTTTTAGAAAACCTAAACGACAGTCTTTAACCATATTATCTTCTCTGCTTTACCAATTCAACACGCTGAATTCAAAGCCGAATTCGCAAAGGAAGAGAAAAGGGGAGATAATAAAAATAGAAGAAGACGGAGAGGAGGAAGAGAAGCCAGACAAGAAATAACGGTAACGAGTGAAGACATTAAAAGATTTACGCAGTTTTAAAATAAGGAAAAATGAAAAGAATACAGAACAGAAAATTATAACTAAGCACGAAGCTAAAATTCTAAAAATTATGCTTGATTACATCAATAGAAATTGACTTTATTGTCTTTCACTTTTCATCTTATTGAACGAAGAAGTTAGCAATTTACCTATTTTTTTCATCAAAAGAATATCCTTTACTTTTAGTTTTTATTATTTTGAATTTCGTAAGTATAGATTTTATTTCGCTTGTGCATTCAATGGTTTCAACTTGTAGACGTACTACAACATATTATTTTGAAAATTAATATAACGTCATTGTCTTTGCTATAAAATTGATTCTTGCATTTCTTATATACTCTGTTGAGTTAAAGGTTTTGCAATATTTTAGTAACATAGCGCACAATTCTGAGGCTCTGAGTGTTATTTTTTCGAAATTGTAAAGATGAAGTTTCATAATGAACTGTGAGCTGCTGAGTTCACTCAATACTCTCAGTGTTCTATTCCTTGGATGTGTCTCCATTGTTGAGCTTATTGTAAACCAAGCAAAATTTCATAAACCATCTGGTCACTGTACTGTGATCAACTGCACCTTCTTCTTTCTCAGATTTCAGTTATAACTCATATTGTATGAGTTTCGGAATTACGAGGGGCATACGATCAGTTTCCAGACTTTTTTTTTGTATTGGCACTTTTATTGATAGTACGCACATGAAACTCTAGTCCCCTTCGAAGTAATCTCCTCCAGCTGCAATGCACTTGTTGTACTGTTCCAACAACTTCTGGAAGGCCCCATGGAAATACTCTTGTGTGAGCATGTCAATGACCTTCGTCACAGCCTCTTTCATCTCATCAATTGTCTCATAACGACGGCCCCTGACCTTAGGGAATAGCCAAAAGTCACAGGGAGCAAGGTCTGGACTATAGGGAGGCTGAGGAACTGTCTTGATGCCCATCTTAGTCAAATAGTCTGTGACATGTATGGAGATGTGGACTGGTGCACTGTCCTGCTGGAAATGCTACTGACCCCATTTGAAAAGTGCTGGCCTCTTCTGACGGAATCTCTTCCTGAACTTCCTTAAAACCTCAACATAGTAACCCTAACCCTAACACTTTAGCCAATCAACTCTGGTGTATTGACTTCCTTACTCCTTCCACACATCTCATCATCCCTCACAGACTCCTTGCCTTCTTTGAATCTCTTATGCCACTCAAAAAGTGGTTCTCGATTCATGCAACATGGTCGAAAAGCAGTCTGAAGCATTCTATACGTTTCTGTGGCATTTTTCTAAGTTTAAAACACAATTTTATTGCATATCGTTCTTCTAAAGTGTCCTCACATCCAGATTGCATTTTTGAAATTCACCAGCTATGACCATCAGGCTTTTGTAGGGTGTATTCCAATTGCTGCTGTAGCTGTTCCTTTGAACCTGAAATGATAAAAATTGATCAGTCATCTCATATGATGTATAGCAATAACATCCTGAATTCTCAAGAGTCTACAAAAATTTTAAATATCCATACGAAAAAAGTCTGGAAACTTATCGTATGCCCCTCGTAGTTTGTGGAACCTCTGAGTAGCTTTCAAATCACAAACACGTGTCAAAGTATCAA
Source organism: Sepioteuthis lessoniana (assembly GCA_963585895.1). Lineage (NCBI taxonomy): Eukaryota > Metazoa > Mollusca > Cephalopoda > Myopsida > Loliginidae > Sepioteuthis > Sepioteuthis lessoniana. Next base: position 41,897,989 of record OY757928.1, on the reverse strand, counting down.
CAACCCTAATACTACCAATCATAGCGGTTATCTTTCCACGGTATGAACTGCTTCGTTCATGTGATACAGTCACTGCAAATTTGTATATACAAATTACAAACCTTTTGATTCACTCTTGTACCGTCGCCTATAACTGGTCCGTAGGAGGGGTTTAGAATTTTCCGCCTGAATCCCCTGCGGAAGAATAAATCTCCTTATGAAGAGGCTCCAGTTCTTGGGCTCTGAGGTGGTGTGGAGTCACAACTTCATTACTTTCCTTTCAAGTCCACTCTGGCTGGAGGGGTAGTACCTGTTCATGTCCCATTAAATTGATATGTTTTAAAATTATTAGTTTTGTATAGGAATATGTGAAATCATATATGTATTTACCAACCACTCCGCAACCTAGTCAGTTGGAGCTGTAAAATACACCAGATTCATCTCTGCAGAAATGTAAGACCTCCCTCACCAATGAGTGCCCTCGTTATGGCACTTAGCAATCTGACGGTTAGGCTTTAATCCTGGAGATTTGGGGAATACAGAGTACCTCTTCATTGCTCTAGCCGCCAGGTGCATTTGACCCGGAGTGGTAGCACCAGAAAAAGTCCTATGAGTCAAGTAGACATATTTGACATTTAACCTGTGTACAAACAAATAAATGAATTGTTAAAATTGAACTGTGTGATCATTTAACTGTGTGAAAACAAACAATGGCTGAATTGTTTGTTTTCCATTGAATTGTCAGTGGTTTATAGCAATAACCGGAACAATTCAACTGGGTTCAGACAAAGGAATAATGTTGAATAAAAATTATTAGTGTTGATTTGCAATACTTGAAACCATTTAAAAAGTGCCTAAAGTGATATATAGTTACAACGTAGCATTACTTGTAACCATTTTATTGTGTGCAAATGAATGAATAGTGTTGTGTTGAATAATTGATGTTAAATCTCAGTACTTGTAACCACTTCATTGTGTGCAAACAAATAATTAATCTTGGTTTGATTTATTTGTGTTAGATAGCAATAATTGAAACCATTTAACGGTAGCCCAGTCGGCTGGGGCAATAGAATACATCGACTACACCTCTGCAGAGGGGTAAGACCTCACCAATGAGTGTCTTGGATATGACACTAAAAAATCTGATGGTGGGGTTCCAGTAATACTGGAGCTTTGGGCAATGCGGAGTACCCCTTTATTGCCCAAAACTCCCGGGTCCACTCTGGCCTGGAGTGGTAGCACTTGATAAGGGCCCTATCTATGGGTTAAACAGAACTAACTGCATACAAATGATAAACTGAATAGTTTGAATTAGAACTGTTTGACTAAACTGAATAGGTTGAAATAGAAACGTTTTTGATAATTAAACCGTACTTCCATTTAAACTGCGTGCTTATACTAAACTGAATTATTTGAAATGGAACTGTTTTTTTGACATTGAAGGTCTACTTACACTAAACTGATTTGTTTAATATAGAACTATTTTGACACTTTACTGTGTGTAAACAAAATCTGTACTTACATTAAACATAATTATCTGATTTAGAACTGCTTGACGAAACTGAATATCTTGAAATAGCAATATTTTTCACAATTAAACTGTACTTACATTTAAACCAACCAACCAACCAACCATTCAACTGTGGAGATCCAATAGCAACACTAATGTGCAAACAAATCAGTTCTAACTCATTTAAAAATGATATTACCTTCAAATTATTCACCTACAAATCCTATGTATATTTATTTAAATATGTGCAAATAAATGATTAATAGTAAACAGAAATATCTATGTTCGAAAGAAATACTAAAAACCCATTAAGTGTGTGAAAAATAAGCTCAGGCTTGTCTTCAAAATGTCTACAAAATGTGTTTGCAAATATATATGTAATAAACGGCATTTGGTCTTAAATAACCTACAGTAGTTGATATGTTTTAAAACCAACCAACCAACCAATCAACCAATCCCTCTGCATCAGCAGGATGTGACACAAGGTCACTTTCAAGTGAAATCATATATGTCTGTGCAAACAAATTGTTATTTAGTACAAATATTTGACAATTATCTCAGAAAGTACCGTTTCGGTTTCCTTATTTGAAGGAATATCAATCTTCCTGGATTATTTAATGACATAGCTACCCGCCTTGAAGAACAGAAGTGGTATTATGAAACTCACTGTTGGCAAGGAATAAAGAAGTTCATATCTCTCCGAAAATAAACGTAATAGCGCGACTGGAGTTCGAACTCGCTTACTACACTGTTGCAATCTAACACATTTGCTAGGAGGAATCACTAAAAAAGTATAAAGATATTGCTACAATATCAAATTTTGGCAAATAAAACGTTAATTCTCAACAATTACTATATAAAATATATAGGGAATTATTCGTGGAGTTTACTGCGTATGACAATAACTTGCATCCAGTGATGATGATTTAGTTCAGGACTTCCGAAGATTGCATAGTCACCTCTCCATAGCTATTGGTCTAGTAAGTAGAGTGTTCGCCAATGATACGAGAGACCGGATTTCAATCCCAGGTCGAGTCATACCAATATCTTATGTCCAGTCTCTTATGTTTCTATCTCAAGGTCAAATCGACCAGTTTCAAAATTATTAATATTTGAAATGAATACTTGACACCATATAACGATACAAATTGGTTATATTGACAATAGTATTAAAGATTATGATTAGCGACATGAAGCTATATAACAATGAAACAAAAAATTTATTAAATAGAATTATCAAAGGGATACTTGAAACCCTTTAACAGAATGCAAATTAGTTGTATTACGAATAGATAATTTTGGCTAATATCGATGACTAAGGGTTATTACGAGTTACTTTTAAACCATACAACTTGGAGCGAAAAATGTTGAATTTTTGATGAAAACAACTACTTGAAGTCGTCTCATTGGTCAAGTGGGTAGAGTGTTCGCCAATGGTCAAGGAGACCAGGGTTCATACTCAGGTCGCGTCATACCAAAGACTTTAAAACGGTACTTGATACCTTCTTGCTTAACACTCAACAATATAAGGTATGTATCAAGGGTAAAGTGGAGCAAACCAGGGAAAGGAGTAGCGCCCTCTTCTACACCTTGGTGTAGTAGCAATTGAAAAGGGAACCTTCTGATTGCCCTCGACTACGGTCGCCAACGTTACTTTTAGTAGTATTACATCGGAGTATTTGAAACCATATAACTGTAAATTATTCGTATTAAGAATCTTTAAGGGTGTCTTCTCCTTGCTTTGATGATATCTTGTGTAATTGCGAGTTTGAACTTCGGTCAGAATCTGTAGTTCTCTTTCTGACTTAAACCCTTGGGAAACAAATGAACCATTTTATTTCCCCAGCTATGATAGCCTTGTGGGCTGCGGCTGTGGAATCAACTGGCTGTGTCTCTACCGTCCAGTATGACGCCCCCAGTGAGTGTCCAGGATAAGACTGACAATCTAATGGTGAGGCTCTAGTCAGGCTGGAGCTTTGGAAAATATGGAGTACCCCTGTATTCTCATTGCTCCCAGGGCCATTCTGGCCCGTAGTGCTAGTGTAACATATTGGCCTTCGACCGAGCTGTCAATTAAGAGATGCACCTGTGTAAATAAGAGGTGCATCCGGTCGAAGATATCAGGGTATCAACTTGACCGTGGACGGGTTGAATTCGGTGCAATTGCGACGCCACAGGAAGCTGGTGGACGGCAAATAAATATATAACCCGGTGCCACTGACGGTTTCAGTTAGTTGAAGTCAGTGAGTTGCAGTTCGAGTTGCAGTGTGAATCAGCTTCAGACAGAGGGCTTGGGCCCTCAGGACCCCGGTTGAGCAGCCCAGCCGAATAAAGAATAGGTGCTGCTATAATACAGATGAACTTGGAGTCAATATGTTGCAGTCTGTTCCCGTCTCCAACTCACCTCTCACACATAACCCTTTCGCAACCCTTTCGAGAATAAAGTATGAGAGGTATATTTTTGTAAAGAAGTGTGTTCGTTCATCATTATTGTTGATTATGTTTCCGCATGTATATGTATACGTATAGTTGTATCATGGCTATACAACACTAGCACCAGATAGGGTCCTATTAATGGGTCAAATAAAACTGTTTGACATTTAAACTGTCAGCAATGCTAAACTGAATTGTTTGAAATACATTCGCTTGATCATCTGTTTGTAAACATATAACTGATCTTTAACAGCGTCGTTATGATATATAGTAATACTTGAAACGATCTGTATGCAAAAGAATGAGATGTGGCTCGTTTAAAATGTCAAAATGTGTGTAAATTTTTTTTTTTTTCATATATATGTATAAAGAGAATATGGCATCAAATATACCAACAATGGTTGATATATTATAAAACCTAATGAAACCAATTAAGCTATGAGTTAAATGGTATCATAAGTGTTCTTCTACGAGGATGGATTTTGCTTTAAATACCTATGAAGATTGATATGCCATTAAACAAAGAAACCAAATCAATTCATGTTAATTTGAATTATCATAACTTGAAACCATATAACGGTGCAAAGAAATGACTATTATTAAATAGAATTAGTTACTTGAAACAATATCCTTCTGTATAAAATATTAGTATTAGATAGGAATACTTGAAACCCTACAAATGGGAGCAAATTATTTTTCTCGGGAATATTTGATCAATAATTTTGTACAAGAAATAACCACACATATGTAAATATAAACTTATAAAGAACGAGATGAACTAAACCTAGACGGTTTGACATGCCGTTAAAATATATCAATGAATTTAACATCAAATCCTATCGCATATAGCTCAGACGGCTGGGGCTGTAGAATACACCGACTACATCTCTTATTAAGGCTTAGAACCCTCACCAAACGAGTATATGACATTAATAATCTGATAGTGAAGATCCAGCCTGGAAGATTTGGGAAATGTAGAACCCCCCTTCATTGCCATTGTTCCAAGGTGCATCCTGACTCGGAGTGGTAGCAACTGATAATCTAATAAAACTGTTTGACATTTAAACTATGTGTAAACAAATGACTGATGTTAAATTGTGCCTGTTATATAGCAATACCTGAAACCATACAACTGTGTGCAAGTAAGAGTTCAGGCTCGTTTAAGAATGTTATCATTAAAATGTGTTTGCAAGTCATATATATTTAATATATATGTATAAACAGGATATGGCATTAAATAGCTTACAATGGTTGATAAGCCATTAAACCCAACCCAACCCGACTCATATCAGCAATGAATAAGTATATGCCAAAAATATTTATATACCTTTGTTCTCTACGCCCAAATTATGATTTTTATCGCTTCTATTATACTATTAAAATGTGTATTATCATTTATTTATTACAACTAAAATGTACACATACTGTACATTTATTCTTTTTTTTTCTGGCTTTACGATCCAACAAAAAAAAAATCATTTCTGCTCAAGGTGGCAAAGTAGCTAACGTTGCTGACTTCTGTGACACTATGAGTTGGATATATACACATACATGTATACACACGTGTGTGTGTGTGTGCACCCATACATGTGTGCGTGTGTGTATGCATATATATATATATATATACGCCCACGCACATGTGTGTGCACACGCACACATACATACAGCTACACACACATATACACACATATATATGTGACAAGATGAGTTAGATTCGGCCTGGGTATCAAAATTCAAATGTTAGGAAAACCTATTAACTAGATTAAGGAAATCTAGATAAGAAAATGTTTATACATATGGCCACGGACGTTGGTAAGTGTTACGTACTTGTCGGGTACTGGTCAAAATCTTAAAAGGGTCTGAATTTAATGTCCCTGTATTGGAGACGGCCAGTCTAGGAAATATTTTTTATGTCCAGTTTTTTTAAAGAGAGAAATGGCCCCCTTAAAAGTTATGGGTTTATTCGTGGGTGTCCCTTAACCAGAAATAATAATGAAACATTGTGTATATATACAGGTGCGTTTTGGGTCCAAGATATAAACTTAGTTTGGGTTCGCGCAAGGTTGATTAAGCCGGAACAAAGAAACAATGAACAGCGACATTACCAGCCGGACCCAGTTAGTTAAGATAATCTTTTGCAAGCCGAAGCTCAAAATAGAACTAATTATCCACAAAGTGTTACACGCTCTCCATCCTCCCTTTGCGTTTTAACCACAAAGTTGTGTTTTTGTTCTTTTCCCTGTGAACCTGCCTCTCACTCGATCCGGCCACACATAAGTTCTCGACGTGGAGTTTGTAACTTATGCAACGAGTTGCAGAAGCGGGTATTATCACACTTCGACATAGTATTAAGCAAGTTCAAACTCAAAGCGCTAATACGTTCATTTGAGGAAAGGTATGCACTCTTTTATCTCCCCAGCTATGGGTTATATTATACCACTACTGGTATTCTTCAAGGATGGCTTTGGTATTAAATTATCCAAGAAGGTAGATATGCCACTAAAACAAAACCTATTTCTATTATATTTGCAAAACTCGTCAATAGAATTAATCAAATGATTTTTGCACTCATATAGAAAAAAGTACAGTGTTTCAAATTGAATAAGCAGAGTATTTCGAAAGCCGATATTGTTTGATTTGGTTTTATAGCATATCAAACATAGAAGTCTATTTAATGCCAAATCCTGTTTATACATATATCAAATATATATGATTTGTAAACACATTGTGTTGATAAAATTTTTAAACGAGATTAAGCTCATTCTTTTGCCCAAAGTTAAATGATTTCATGTATTGCTATGTATCACTAAAAATTCAATTAAAAATCAGTCATTACAAACATTTGAATAATCAAACAGTTTTATTTTAATGATTTAATATAAGTCCTTTTTTGCATACAGCTCTAATGTCAAGCAGTTCTATGTGACCCATAGATAGGACCCTATCAGGTACTAGCACTCCAAGTCAGAGTGGACCTGGGAGTAATGGTAATGAATTGATACCCCGCGTTTCCCAAAGCACCAATACTGTACCCTCTCCATCAGATGGTTCTGTATCTTATCGAGGACATTCATTGGTGGGGGTCTTACCCTTCAACAGAGATGCAGTCGGTGTATTCTATAACCCCAGTCGATAAGGTATGTTCATTTTGGATTAGACAATTTTTGAAATGGAGTAAATGATATACCTTCATATGTAGGGAAATGGTGAATCGAAAAGAAAGGTTGAGAAGCACTGCGCTCGGGCGTTTAAATACTATAGTGTCTGGTTATAAATATTACCTAATGATTTCTGTTTTGATTTTATATTAGTCGACGAGGATTAGCAAAATCCTGGTTTCTTTAATTCAGAAAAAAATAATTTTTACAGGAAAATCTAGTAAAGGTGAACAAATGGATCATCATCATTATCATGGTCATCATCAAGTCATACTGGGGGGTACGGATACTCTTGACTCTCTCTCTTTCTCTCTCTCTCTCTCTCTCTCTCTCTCACACCGTGCGTCTTTGTAACTCATAACTCTTGGCAGATTTATTCAACTCAATCTAATGTCCAAATTGCTGGTCAGTAAAGACTGGTGTGTCCATGTGTTTGAGACAACAGAAGAACATACATCAGTAGCAATATCTCACCTACTAAAAGCGATGTCAACATTCGCCTAGGAAAGGTATGAACTGCTATGGACAGGTTATCGACCAAATGAAAATTTGGTCTCTCGTATAAAATAAAACAGGAATTCTTCCAAGATGTTTCCGTGTCAGTAATACTGTATAGTTGCACTATTTGGACTCAAATAAGCGTTTGGAGATATAGGCTAGATGGTAACTACGTTAGGGTCCTGCATCCTGTTTTGAACGAATCTTCGACGCATCACCCTACAAAGCAACAACAACCGTACAGCCACTTGCCTTCCATCTCACAAGCAATCCAAGACGAGCAAGAAATATTGCACGTTGTCGTAGAAGCAGAGAGGAAACATAGGCTATACTGTGTATCAATTGTTGTGAATAGTTTATCTGCCCTTTGTAGAAAACCAAACATTTTAGTGTAAAACCAAGAAGTCTATACTTATAAATAATGAACGGACGAGAGAGAGAGAGAGAGAGAGAGAGAGAGAGAGAAAACTTTAACGTAACCTTTTTGCTTCTCAAAGAGAAAGGAAACATTTTGTTGGAATTGCGACTCTAATTGTATAGAATAATTGGAAGATAATAGAATGTCTGAATCTTTAATTTGGTATGAAGTTAAGTATTTAAAAAAAATTACACCGTTTTAACTTTATACCAATCGAGGTCAATTCAGTGTAATTGACAAGCAATGAACTTTAAGGGTACTTTGAAAGCTTTCCCTTCTTTAGATGTTTCAACGTCAGGCGATTAAACTTCTAGAAGTTAAAATATAGATTTCAACTTAAGCCAGTTAACCCAGAACTGCTGAAGAGAGCAGATATCAGTTTTTATTTAGGATTCAAGTAGCAACCCTCAACTTTCGCATGAAGTCGATAATGTGTGGGATGACGTCATAAAATGAATAAGGTATGTGTGCACAGAAAAATTGTCTTCATTTGGATTATCAGAGCGATGAAGAGAGATACATCATAGACCAAAATGACCACTAACCGAAGCAAAGAAATAGATAACATGACTATTCAATATAATAATCAAGAAGCAATTTTTCTGCAAGACATTAATAATAGGACAGAGGTTAAGTTTCCAAATTTCAAAAGAAAAAAATATGGATTACTGTTTTAAAAAAGTATTCATAGTCCATTAGATATTAAATATTTAAATATTGATTATTAGTAAGTATATTTATACGTACTCCATCAAGCTGTATATATAAATAGCATAACGTGGAAATATAGTTTAGTGTTTAAATGACAATAGGAAACACCAGTGGCATAATGAATATCGTCGTAGGAAGTCGAGTCAGCGAGTCGGATTCAAATCCTGGTCTAGGAGGTTTGTGATTCACTTCGCGCAAATGCCTTTGGAAAAATACACGACTTTTCCTCTTCTCCAGATCCAAACTGATAGTTCATAGTTGGACAGACCAGGTTCTTTAGCCTTGCTAGGCCAACAGTCTCAGAATGATAAAATGATTTAAAAACCAGGTTGTAGTGATTTTACCCGATTAAACCTACTTGCTGCTGAAACCACAGCCCTATACCTGATGTAGTCCTACACTCGTTTGGTTAGTTTTTAGTATTTAGTAATACAGGAAAAGGAATACATCTTTTGGTTTAGTGGTTTACTGTCCTAGTGTAAATTTCGAAAACCTATTTTGCTTCTTTTTTGTCTTCTCTTACCTGATTATAAGGGCAAGGCTAAGGAAGATGAACACGTATTACACTTTTCTCAACCCAAAAGTTGGATAGTCGATTATCATTTGCTAAAATTATGAATATATTTGGTAAATCTCCTTCATTGTTTGTTTGGGTTTATGGCATATTCAATGCCAAATCATGTTTTTACACACACACACACACACACACACACACACACACACACACACACACACACACATATATATATATATATATATATATTTATATGATTTATTAACACATTTTGTAGATAATATTTTTAAATGAGCCAGAGCCCATTTGTTTACACGCAGTTAAATGGTTTCAAGCATTGCTATAACATTAAGAAAAGAATTTAACAGCAGTCATTTCTTTGCACACATTTAGATATGATTTGTATGCCATTTTTTTATGAGTTAGGACTAACCTTTTGCATACAAGTATTTCTGCTGTTTCTACATAGATAAATGGTTTCAATTATGGCTATCCAACACTTATCAAATTGATCATTTGTTCGCACACAGGGAAAGTGGTTTCAAGTATTGCTATTTAATACTATTCATTCTATTGAATAATATTCATTATTCTTTTTGCTTACAGTTAAATGATTCTGAGTGCTGCTATGTAATACGAAGCATTCTATTTTGCAAAAAGTTAAATAGTTCCAAGTATGTCTATGTAATCGAATATTATTCATTCGTTTGCACACAATTGAATGATGCCATGTATTGCTATGTATCACAAACAATCCAAATAAATATGTGTCATCGGTTTATACAGTTTAAATATCAATCAGTTCTATGTGATTCATAGATGGGACCCTATCAGATGCTATCAATCCGGGTCAGAGTGGAGCTTGGAGTAATTACAATCTCCACATTCCTCAGATTCCAGGATTGGAGACTAACCATCTTACAATTTTGTGTCATCACCAGGGCACTCGTTGGGGAGGTTGTATTTTACTCCCCCAGCCAACTGGGCTCTCCTTCATATTGTAAGGATTTATATTTGACCCAACACATGCTGGTAATTCAGCTAGTGCATAAGAAAATCAAGAATAACGAGGTTTCTAATCCGAGAGAAATCTTTGTCTACTAATATTTCCTTGTCTCAAAATTTTTGACTGAAATCGAAAAGTGATGTTATCCGTTCTGTGTCTGCGAGCGTTTTTCGTCAGACCAGTACCGAACAAATAGGATTATCTTCCCATAAAGCGGCTTAAAAGACACGTGATTAGATGTTATTCCTTTGGTACATTATAAGAGCTTTCAGCTAAAGGATGTAAACTGGTGAATACTCCGTGGAAGAATTTCTATGTGACTTGCTATTTTTGCGTCATTATAAAAGGAGTTGTGATCTTGGGGGAAAAAAATGCTGATATATTTTTTTCAACAAGGAAAAAAATAAAATAAAAGCTGACAATTCACTCAACGTGTGTTAGAAGGAATAGCTACTCAAGATATTGAATGTTTTGAAAGGCTTCTTTCTTTTCTTTTTTCTTTTTTCAAATATAGGCTGTTTAGTACATTTTGTTGTTTTTAATGTTAAATGATTTTAAAGGATTATAGAAAGCTAACTTCTCGTTTGCGTACACCGAACTTTCACCTTCTTAGAGCGATTTACTCACTCAAAGAAAGAGCAAAGTGATAGCAGTGCAGGGTGGAAGCATAGTACGAATGGAAATCGGGTGTGCCATTCAGCACCAGAAAAATAAATAACAAAAAATGAACACATAAAAAAAAGAAACCAAGATTGCTGGTTTCAAATAACCAATGATAATCATTTGTAAACAAGGTAATTATTTTTCATACAAATGATTCACACATAGTTTTATGGTTTAAAGTATTTCTATCTAATAACTAATAATCTATATACAATTATAGGATTTCAAGTATCTATTAATAAGTAAGTAAAGTTGGCGACCTTAGTCAAGGGTGACCCGAAGGCTGCCTTTTCGATAGCTACTACACCGGTGTGTAGGGAAGGGCGCCACACCTTTCTCTGGGTAGCTCCACTTTACCCTTGATCTCTACCTTATGTTGCTGAATAAATCCGTCGGAGTAAAATGATAATAGATTCCTTGTACACATATATTTTCAAGTATTCAAATTTAATAGTTATACACATAATTTTGTGGTTTCACGTAAGGAGGCATCAAGTACCATTTTTTGAGTTTTTGGTATGACTCAACCTGGGATTGAACCCAGAACTCCCGGGCCATTGGCGAACACTCTATCCATCATGCCAATATCCAGTAAGACCACAAAGTGTAAATCAAAGAAAAAGAAAAAAAAAGAGACAAATCCTTAAATCTTGCCAGAGAATTAAAAGAACTATGAAAAATGAAGACGAAAGTGTCAAAAATTGTAGTTGGTGAACATAGAACTATCTTGGAGACATGAGAAGACTGGCTCTCTCTCAGACTCCAGAGAAAGACCAACACAGAACGCTAGCGAGAATAGATCCCTCGGAGTAAAATGATAATAGATTCCTTGCACACATATGTTTTCAAGAATTCATATTTCATAGTTATATACATAATGTTGGGGTTTCACGTGACTATTTCTACTTAATAATAATGATAATAATAATCTTTTTCTGGAAAATGAGATCCATTAAAATTCTCTGAAGGCCATACCTACTATGATTAACAAACAACAACAACAAAACACTTGTCATCTAATGAATTTTTCAATTCCAACGGATTTAAAATGAAAGAAAGCAAAAAGAAAAAATATGAAAAATACTTTGATATTGCTAGCGGATACACAATCTATGACGCATAAATTTGACGGTGATAACAGTTATCTTGCCTTTGGAACGCTACCCAGAGGCCTGGAAAACTGAATTGGAGGACTAGAGATCAGAGGAAGAATCGAGACCCTGCATACCACAACACTGTCAAACTCTGCTTGAATGCTTAGCAGACTCCTGGAAACTTGAAGAAGCTCATTTCCACTCAGACCTCGATGAAAAATCACAAGTTACAACTAAATCGGAGGACTAGAAATCAGAGGAAGAATTGAGACCCTACAGACCACAGCACTGTCAACGTCAGCTAGAATGCTTAGCAGAGTCCCGGAAACTCAAAGAAGCTCATTTTCACTCAGATTTCGATGAAAAATCACAAGTTACAACTGCCGTGAAAAACCACAAAGCTGCATTAAACAACGTCATTATGTTAAAGCTAAAATCGATAATATGCAACAGAAAAGAAAGTGAACGTTATAAAAAGAAAGCGATAACACGATTAATCACATTGTAAGAGAATGCAGCAGTAAACTAGCAAAGAAGGAAGAAAAGACTAGGCACGGCACGGTGTGAATTGTGATCGACTGGGAATTGTGCAAAAGATTGGAAGCGGACACCGTCAAACAATCAGAGATGAAAGAAACAGCAATAAAAGAGAGATACTTTGTGAGATACTCAAGATCATTCTTAAAAGGAAAAAGGGAGAAACTTTGACAAATAGACCAGAAAATTGATTACTCAGCATTAAGAATTAAATCCGAAAGATGATATGAACAGATTGCATGTGTCAAGAAAAGAAGGAAGCCGAGGAATCGTTAGCATTGAGGATTGCATTGATGCCTCAATACGAGAACGCCAGGACTATATCAACAAGACCAAAGAATGATTGATATCATTAGCCAATTGCAGTAGTGGCAAAATAATTACAGATAAACAAATAAACAAAAAAAAAAACAAACAACTAAAACTAGGAAGCAGAAGTAAGATGAAAAACAACTGTGTGGATATTTCGAGCAACAAAATAGTAAAATTACACTCGAAAACTGCTGGCCTTGTCAATATAAAAGGAATCTCAAGAGAGAAGCGGAAGTTTTTCTTCTAGCAGCACAAGACAATGCCATAGGGACCAGCAAAACTCGATAATACTGAACAGAATAGTAAATGTATGTTAAATAAAGGAAGGGATGAAACGATTAATTACAAAGGAAGAGAGTGCAACAAACTAGCACAGAAGGATAACAAGACTAGGAACAACTGCGTGAAAAAGGTGATCAACTAAAAATAATTCAGATAATAAAACTTAATAATATACGACCAAACCAGAATCCGTCCTAGAAAATGATACCCATAACATTCTAAATGAATTAGAGATACAAACAGACCATATAATCCCAACCATAAGACAAAACCCACTGCTAATTAATTTTAAAAAAGAGCACTTGTTGTTTAGTGGATTTTGCAACTCCTCCGAACCACGGGGTGAAAATAAAAGAAAGTGAAAAGATAACCAAATGTTTGCACCTTGCCTGATAACTGAAAGAACTGAAGAACATGCAAGTGACAGAGATCTCATTGGTGCACTTGGAACGGTCCACATAGGATTAGAATTGGGGAATGTAACAGTCGGATATCGGAGGAAGAATCGAAAATTTTTAGGCTAATGCGTTGTTGAAATCCGCCGGAATACCCATAATAGTCTTGGAGACCTGCGGAGACTTGATGTCACTCAGACTTCAATGAAAGCCCACCGGCAAATGCTGGTCTGAAAATCTCGCAAGACGGTCATACCAATTGTATTTGAGACACTCGGTACATTCACTAAATGATTGGTAAAGGGACTGTAAGCCTTAGAAATAAGAGGACAAATGGAGATTATTCAAAGCTAAGCATGATCGTCCAGATTATTGAGAAGAGTCCTGAAGACTGGGGGAGACTTGCTGTCGCTCAAACATTAGTGAAAGACCATCAGTTAACGCTTGTATTAAAAAAAAACTCCCAAAGTTGTAAAATAATAATAATACATCAAAAAGTCTCATCAGTAATAATAGATATTTGATAGTTATAAGTCAAGCTGTTATTCAAGTGTCCGATGACGAAGATAATTAAATAATGATTTAGTGAATGACAGTAAGGTTTGCAAATAAATATTAGTGACTACTGCATATTTAGTCAAATCCCAACTACATTTAAAATCATGAATGTAAAATAGTCAAGTATTCCATATTTCTTGCCATGTGAAAGGCTACGTTAAAATACATTTCAAATGCGTAAGAAACAAGAGTATAAAGTAAAATGATCTTAAAATGTACAACCGAGAAAAACATCGTTCTATTGGAATAAACTTGCAAATTTATTCACCCACCAGAAAAAAAAATCCACATTCACGATTAGCTGAATAGCAATTCCTCAAAATATCGTAATTAATTCAGTAGAAATGCAAGTTTCATGGTTCACTGATGGATTGTGCACGGATTTCTGGAATTGAATTAAATTATCAGGAGAAAAAAAATGTTTAAATTGGAAGCGTAAATTGTCTTCCGTTTTTTTTTTTTTTTTTTTTGGAATAATGATTTTCTGGATTCTGAATCCACACTAGAATCATTAGAAAAGATCATCCTCATTCTAACGAAAACAGATAATTTCAATTAAAAAAAAAACAACTCCAAAAACAAAATGAATGCAGAATACAATAATTTACCAAAATAATTGTCAAAGACATGCAAATTAATGTTTTTGTAAGTATTTTTTTTCTTTTGCGAATACGGAACCTTAATCATCTAATAAGAATGACACACTCAATACTATTACCTAACTCTCGCTTGATTTAATCATCCCTCTCTCTGAAGGGAGTCACAATGGCGTACTAGCTGAACTGCGACATCTTAGAAAGCGAGTTCGAACTCCAGTAGTGCTATTTACGTTCACTTTTGGACTAATATTTAAGGGAAAAGTCAAAACCCCTGTATCACACCCAACGATGGGTTAAATAGAACCCTTACAACAAGGGTTTCTTTTGCATTAAATAACCCTAATAGGGCAAGAAGCAAAGAAATCAAACAAAAGCAAACCATATATATATATATATATATATATACATACATATATATATATATATATATATTATACATATAGGTTAATTTTTTTCCTTTATATCTGAAGATTTAAGAAACTCGTCCGAATGATCTTAAATTTTAACAGTGTAGGCAGAACCATCTCAGAAATCTATATTTAATGTTTAAATTTTTCTTCTTTTCCACTTAATGGCTTTTCTATACATGAAAAGCAAAAGAAAACAATGCATTTATAACAGAATTTTGAATTGGCTCAGCCATTAAATGACTCACTAAGGTTGATATGACATTAAGAAAAAGTAACGAAACCGAACCAATCACTCTTTTTATTGATGTATGTGTGATCGATTCATTGATTTCCACCCTTTTTGCTATATTTTCTGCAAAGCTAACCCATGAAAAGTACCTTTTATATCCTGATATATAGTCTAAGAAAGTTCTAGTAAAATGCACTAGACCATCTCAAAAAACATAGCAAACAAATTTCAGTAAAACAGGCACCGGCTGTGACTGTTGATATGTACCTAACTCGAGATTCATGGCTTCGCTCGGAATATCTATAATAATAATAATAATAATAATAATTAGTGCACTCAGAACGGTTTACAAAAGCTTGCGAAGGGGGAGTTTTCCGTACCGGTGGACGACAGAGTAACAATAAAAGGAAACAAAAAGAGAGATAACTACTTGGACCTTGCCAGAGAACTTAAAAAAATATGGAACATGAAGGTGACTGATACTCGTTAGAATTGGTGCACTCGCAACAATCCCCAAAGGTTTGGTAAAGTGACTAGAAGAAGTAGAGATCAGAGGATAAGTAGAAACCATCTAGACTCCAGCATTGTTAAGATCAGCTAGAATACTGAGTGCAGTCCTGGGGACTCGAGGAGACTTACTATAACATAATCTCTTGTGAAAGACTCCCATCTAACGCTGGTGTAAAAAATTCTCAGAGAAGTAAAATAACAAAAAAAAAAAAAAAAAAAAAAATAGATGCACTCGGAACGGAGCCCAAAAGCTTGGTAAGTGGACTGGAAGAATTGGGAATTGGATGACAAACCGACACAATCCAAACTACAGCATTACTAAGACCGGTTAGAATGCTGGGAAACCCGGGGAACACTTCAATTCGCAATATAATTCATCGGCTTAAAAGAGAAAATGTAGATCTATATCCTTGCCGTTGTGGTCAAAATAATTACGCGGATGCGTGTTTCTAATCCACTTGGGAAGACGTGGCCTAGGAGGTGACCGTGTCCTCTCTAAAGAGTACGGATGTAACTTGCAAGACACATTCAAGTTAATTGGCCACACAATTACCATGACAAGTTAATTTGGCGTCAGTTGGGAGCGATATGGATTGTTGGCCCAGTTGTTGAGTTTCTGCTCTGCGGTCGCTGGTTCGATCTCCAGTGGTGGAGATCACGGTATATACTGCTGATGAAACAAAATAAGGTCGAAACAGCTGCCCAGGGTTTCCGTATGTCGTGCGTAAGTGTTCGCCGGATTTTCTAGTCATGGTAATTCAATTCACAATATTAATTCCTCTACTTAAAAAAGATGTAGATGCTGGGAAAAGTTCTCGAGACTTGGGGCGCCTTGAATCCAGTGGAAAACCATCGGTTTATGCTGGTGGGAAAAAAACTCTCATAATTGTAACCGAGCAGATTGGGGATGTACGGAGTCTGGCCTACTAGTGGGATGTTTTTTCAAAAAAGCCAGAAATGTTTTATTTTATAAAGCAAGAAATAATGAACAGTGCGAATTTTAGAAGAATAAAATCAGTACATTGTTTTTGTTAAAGAGTGATGTAATATATTATCACCATGAGAAAGAAACGAGAAATATTGTTTAATTTTGGGCTAGCAGAAAATCACAAAAAACACTGATATTGATTTTTCTTGCCAGAGAAATAGAACAAAAAAGAGAAAGGTAAAGTCGGAGAAAATCGTTACCCAAAACAATAGCTTAAGAGGACGTGAGGTTACGGAGGGGTCAACCTAATGCAAGCCGATGGCCCTGGGAAATATCAAACTTTGAGAAATGGAAAATTTTGAAACTTATGACGCATGAATCACGTGAGGAGAAAAGCCCACCCCCTGCAGAGAAAAGGATAGAAAGAGACGTGATGAGAGGGAGGGAGGCGAAGCCCTAGTGTAGCAGTCGGACATGAAGTTGTATAGAGGCGACCAATTTCCCCACTCCAGTAGCAGGCACAGAGAGTCAATGTTAGGGTTGCAAAGAGCGACAGTGAATGAAATTAATTTGTTGAAGATTAATTAAAAGCCGTTGATGAAATACGCCTACTTGGAAACAGAATAATCAATCATATAAACCGGATTTTACCGAAAAATCGTGCGACGGGAGATCTTTTCAAAGTTGATTCGAAGCAGGAAGTAGCACCCGTAGAAAGACTTGGAGATAACCATATCGTCTCACATTTTGTGTTGTTTCAACAAGCTGAAGATAAGATTACGTAACGCATTAAGAATACACTGTGAGTCTAAGTGGGAAAGACTGACCATGGACTTAGACAAGATTGGGGTTAAATTCCGAGACATTCTGCTTTGTATTTACAAGTAATGGAACATCGAAATGACAGCAATTATGAAGTAATTGCTAATTGTTTATCTTCTGACTAAAAACATTATTACTTTATTATTCAAGTCCGTGTTTGTTCGTTCTCTGGACTTCAACTTTTTTTATTATCGAATGATCAGCCGGTCCAGTTATTTCGATCCAGTTGTTTGGATCTAAAATTCACAATGTGGGCAAACGACTGATTCAGCTGAGATTTGATCTCTCACCAGGGAAGGTCAGACGTCGAGCGGTCGAGTGAGCGGCAGGGTGACATGATAATGATGGTAATGATATTAATAATAATGATAATAAGACTAGATATGACTGGGTGGGCAAGGTGATCTACTGGACAATGTGCAAGAAATTTAAATTTGACCATACAAACAAATAGTATATGCACAACCCTAGAAAATGACACACATAAGCGCCTATGGGACTTTGACATACACACGGATCACCTAATCTAAGCCAAAAGACCTGGCCTTATAATAATCAACAAAAAAAAAAAGAGAATTTACAAAATTGTCGACTTTGCTGTCCCGGCTGACCTTAGAATAAAACTGAAAGGATGTGAAAAGAAGAATTAGTACCTCTACCTTGCTAGAGAATTGAAAAAAACTATGGAACACGAAGGTGACAATTATACCAATTGAGATTGGTGTCTTTGGCACAGTAACTAAAGGATTATTAAAGGGCATGGATGACCTGGAAGTTGGCGGACGAGTAGAGACCATCCAAACTACTGCATTATTGACAATTTCCAGAATACTGAGAAGAGTCCTGGAGACTTGCTGTCATTCAAACTCCAGAGAAAAACCATCAGCTAAGGCTGATGTGAAAAACTCTTAAGGGTAATAATACTAATTCAACTGTAGACATAAGGAATCGTGCAAGAGACTAAAAATTGGCTATACTGACAAATAGTGAAAGATTATCAGCAAACGCTGGGGTGAAAAACTCGTAAGTAGTTAAATGGGTGCGTTCAGTAAGGGGACCAGAGTATTTGTACAAGGACAGAAGGACATGGTAATATGAAAACAAGTAGAGACCATTTAATATGCAGCAACATTGAGATCGGCCAGAATACAAAAAAAGAGTCCAGGAGATTTGAGGAGACTTGTGTCACTCAGACTTCAGTGGAAAACCATTAGATTACGCTGGTGAGAAACACTTTCATAATAATAATCATAATAATTTAACTGTAGACATGAGTGGGTGGAAATTGCATAAGAGAATAAAGGTTGTTTTTATTGACAAGTAGTGTATGCAAAAAGCTAAATATGTTTAGAAAATGAGATATAAAAATTAATTGGATTTTGAAACATGAACTAGTCACCAAATCCTGGCCAGAAGACCATTCGTAAAGTAAAGTAGGCGACCATAGTCGAGGGTGACCCGAAGGCTCCCTTTTCGATAGCTTACTACACCAAGGTGTAGGGGAGGGCGCTACTCCTTTCCCTGGACTGCTCCACTTTACCCTTGATCCGTACCTTATAATGCTGAGTGTTAAGCAAGGAGGCATCAAGTACCATTTTTTGAGTCTTTGGTATGACTCGACCTGGGATTGAACCCAGGTCTCCCAGGCGATTGGCGAACACTCTAACCGCTAGGCCAATGTCTGGTAACTAAAAGACCATTCGTAGTATAATATAACAAAAAGAAAATAACTTATCTAGCGGAAATTGCCGTTCTTGCAAACCATCATGTAAAAATAAAAGCAAGTGGAAAGCTGAACAAATACCTGAACCATTCCAGAGAGCTTTAAAAAAGCTTCGAGACATGAAGTTGATGGGGGTGTCTATTGTAGTTGATGTACTTAAAAAATTCTCAAAGAGCCAGAAAAAGAGTCTAAATTAACCACAGTTTAGAAAAATAAATTGAAACCATCCAGACCACAGCACTATTAAAATCGGCTTGGAGACATAGAAGAGTTCTAGAAACCTGATGTATCTTGCTGTCAGTCAGACTTCAGTAAAAAAAAAATCACTAGTTGAAAGTGACATGAAAAATTTGAATAGAGTAATAATGATAATTGATGCGCTACGAACAGTTCCCAAATCCTTGTTAAGGATGCTGGAAGAGTTGAAAATAGGAGGCAGAGACCATCCAAAATATTGCATTGTTAGGATCAGCCAGAAAACTGAGGAGAGTCTTGGGGACCTGAAGAGACTTGCAGTTACTCAGACTCCAGCAAACGATCATCATCAAGAGCAGGTGAAAACCTCGCAACGGGTAATACTACTAGATCTACAACAACAACAACAACAACAACAAATAATAATAATAATAATAATAATCAACAAAAAAAGAGAACTTGCAAAATAGTCGACTTTGCTGTCCCGGCCGACCACAGAATAAAACTGAAAGAATGTGAAAAGAAGGATAGGTACCTCGACCTTCCTAGGGAATTAAAAAAACTATGGAACATGCAGGTGACAATTATACCTATTGTAATTGGTGCGTTTCGAACAGTAACAAAAGGATTGCTAAAGGGACTAGAGGACCTGGAATTTGGCTAACGAGTGGAGACTATCCAAACGACAGCACTGTTGAGAACGGCCAGAATACTAAGAAGAGTCCTGGAGACTTGAGGAGACTTGCAGTCACTCTGACTCCAGGGAAAAAACCATCGGCTAACGCTGATGTGAAAAGCTCTAATGAGTGAATAATAATAATGATAAGAACAAAAGTAACGAAAGGAGAAACAAGTTCTTAGACCTTGCCAGAGAATTAAAAAAGCTATGCAACATGAAAGTGACAGTGGTACCAATAGTTATTGGTGCACTCGGAACGATCTGCAAAGGCTTGTTAAGGAGACTAGAAGACTTGAAAATTGAAGGAAGAGTAGAGACCATCCAAACTACAGTATAGTTGAGTTTGGCAAGAATATCAAGAAGAATCCTGCAGACTTGAGGAGACTTGCAGTCACTTAGATTCCAGTGTAAGACCATTAGGTAACGCTGGAGAGAAGAATACGCTAGGAGTTATATAATAATAATATGTTACAATATTTCTCTAGAGAGCAGAGAAATTAGCTAGTTTTAACTGTAGCTTTTTTTCGTACAACAGCAAAGTCTAAGTTATTATCAATATTTTAAATTTTCTCAAAGCCAATTTTTCAAACTGAATTTACCTGGAAGTTTTTCCACTGAAGTCTTACTTACAGAAAGTGTCATGATGTCCCCAGGACTCTTCTAAGTATTCTAGCTGATCTTAACTGTGTAATTGTATGGATGGTGTCGATGCATCCTCTATCTAAAGATTCTCCGTTCAGTGGTCTTTCTCGACCCTTGAGGATCGTTTCGTTTGCACCAACAATAATTGGTATAACTCGCCCGAATATTCCACAGTTTTTAGCGCTGTTTGAAAAGATCAATTTATTTGTTAATCTTTCTGTTTTCTTTTATTTTCAATCAGTGGTCCATTAGAATGTCCGAATCCAAAAGATGACAAGATCTTTTTTTTTTTTTTGCTTGGTAATTAAGAGTAGGATTAGACTTCTCGCCAAGATGCAGTGATATGTTTGTATTGTTGAAAGTTTATGGGTCGCATTTTTTTTGAGAGATTCATATTTGTGCATGTACCATTTGTTAGCATGGTCAAATTTCAATCTCTTGCACAATTCCCTGTGGATCTCTTTTCAAATTCAGTCATGTCTTCTCTTGAATTCCTTTTGCGCCAGTGAGTATAACTATTTCACTACTCGTGCGTTTTTCACACGAGCATTAACTAGTGGGATTTGACTTGAGTCTGAGTGACCACATGTCTTTTCAGGTCTCTAGGACTCCTCGGAGTATTCTAGCCGATCTTAACAATAGTGAAGTCTCAACTGTCTCGATTGCTCCACCAATTTCTAATTTTTCAAACCCTTTTGGTACCGTTTCATGTGCACCAATCACAAGTGGCATCACCGTCACCCTCGTTCTACAACTTTTATAGTTCTTTGACAAGGTCCAAGTATTGCTAGTCCAGTTAACTGGGGCTGTAGAATACACCGACTGCATCTCAGCAGAGGGGTAAGACTCTCATAACGAGGGTCCTGGTAATGACACGAAACAATCTGATGGTGAGGTTCCAGGTCCACCCTGGCATGGAGTAGCAGCATCTGATAAGGTCCTATCTATTGGTTAAATAGAAGTAAACTGTGTACGTATGCTAAACTGAATTCTTTGAAATAGAACTGTCTCTCTATATAAAAATGAGTTTGGAATTAAATAACCTACTATAGTTGATATGCATTTAAACCAAAGCAAAACAAACCAATCCACGTACTTGGGTCTCTTTTCAGTTTCTTTAATTTTACCTCTATCGTCTGCTGCGACGGAAAAATTCACTAAATGGCAAGTTCTTTTATTTTCGTTAATTACCCGTATCACTGTCCAGGGCTATGTGATCTGTTTGTATCTCAAAATCCTATTATCATTATTATTTTACTCATTAGAGTTTTTCACATCAGCGTTAGCTGATGGTTTTTCATTGGAGTCTGAGTGACAGCAAGTCTCCTCAAGTCTCAAGGACTCGTCTCAGGATTCTGACTGTTCCCAGCAATATTGTCGTTTGGATAGTCTCTACCCGTCCGCCAACTTCCAAGTCCTCAAGGTCTTTTAATAATCCTTTAGTTACTATGCCTAAAGTACCAATCACAATTGGCGCAACCGTTACTTTCATGTTCCATCGATTTTTGAATTCTCTAGCAAGGTCGAGGTACTTATCCTTCTTTTAACTTTCCCTCAGATTTATTCTGTTGTCCGCGGGGACAGCAAAGTCGACAATTTTGCAAGTTCTCTTTTTTGTTGCTTATTATAAGGTCTGGTCTTCAGGCCGGAATTAGGTGACCCGTTTGTATGTTAAAGTCCGATATTATTATTATTATTATTATTAGTAGTAGTAGTAGTCATTTTATTGATATTAATATATCTGATGACAGTGTAAATATGACTCTTTATGTTTTCATCATCATCTTAGACAGAAATGCAAGACTGTGTGAATTTTCTCTTATAACAATTTAATGTCCACATAAATACTTTGCAAATCAGGGGAAATATCGCAAATGCAAAAGATTTCGTGTTGTAAATAGAATGGCGATTTTCTTCAAAAGAACAATAAATTATCAGACATGGTGTTTTATTTCCACGGACTCTGTTTTTGATTAGACTTGTCGTTGGCAGCGTTGCAATGATTGGTTGTAAAACAGAAATAATCAGTGCAAGAAAAAAAAAAACAAAACAAAAAAAAAAAAACGCAAAACCAACAAACAAATAAAAAACAGAACAAAAAAGACGAAAAACAAAACAAAAAACAAAAAATAACAAAACCTCTCCCACCAAAAATGCAATAATATTTAAATGGCTTTCGCCCGTCGAATGACAATCTATTTATGTTAAGAAATGCTAACATTAAAAATAATTCTATCTTTCTTTCTTTCTTTCTTTCTTTTTGAAGACATTTTTAGCTCACTATATAATTTAGTTTATGTAGGTATGTATGTATGTATGTCTGCTCTCTCTCTCTCTCTCTCTCTCTCTCTCACAAACACACACATATATATATATATATATTCTTTTTTATTTCGAAATCACATTTTTAGATCTCTCCTTTTAATTCAATGTATGTATGTATGTACTTATCTACCAATCTATATCCACACATATTATAAATATGTTGTTCATTTTTTTTATTTCCATAAGACATTTTTAGATCTCTCCTTAATTCTTCTTCGTTATTGCATGTATGGTTTGAGTGAGAGTTCATGGTAATATTTCGGTGCCTTTATTTCACTCCCATTAATAGACGCCACCCTTATAAATGATTAAAAGCAGTTTCCTGACAGAACCATTTGATCCTGGCCGTTGATCTGTGGTGCTCTCACGCCCACCATCAAGTGAAACACGCCGTTGACTCGACGTTGGGTTCATCCGCCTTACTTCACATCCACCGTGCTGCTTCCTGTAGCTTCTGAGGTTTAATTTGTGCGTAAAAATCCTTCTATATTCCTGCTTACAAAATTACTCAAACAGAAATGGGGAAAAGTATCACTTAAAAATGGACTAACAGGCCTTAAAGCTAAATTCCTAAAAAGGATGACCAAACACTCCTAAAGCACAGAATTGTCACAGCAAATTCACGTCACAGAAATACGAGACAAAAAATCAAAACCTCACATTATGACTGGTCCTAGCTCAACAACAGAGACATTAGTAATTAATATACGATAACACTAAGAAACAAATTCGATGAGTTTCAGGAGATATCCTAAGCACTTACTCCGAAGGATGAATCAAAGAATTTCGTCAATTCCCACATGGAAGCAGCAGCAGAAGGCATACTAACCAAACTGAAAGCCAAACAAGTCCATGGGAGATATTAGAAGTTAGAGGAAAAATACAAGAAATCGTAAAAACCGTATCTCTATGTAATAAAAGGAACCCAACTAATGCCAACACTCAGAAAATTAAGAAGGCACAAAGAAAACTAATTAATGTATAGCAAAATAAAAAAAAAGAAACAGAATACATTCAAGGTCAGATCAATAAAATTAGAAACTCTGTTGGGGTTAAACAATGTCGAATAGTGTAAAAGTAAATGAAGTGAGTAGAAAGAAGAGCATCTTGAGAGCTAAACTAAAAGCATCCAGCCAAGAAGAATGAATACTCACTTGGAAAGAACATAAAAAGAATCTACTTTAAAAATCCTCAAAAGTTTCAGATAAACCTATCACAAAAATTGATTACTAACTAGACTTCAAACTAGGATAGTTTACTCAAAATGTACTCGACGTTGTGTAAACAAAAATTAAATAAAACCCAGAAAAGCTGCCGGTCTTGATGAAATATCACCAGACGTATGGAAGATAAGGAAATTCGATGACATACTGCTCCAATACTGCAACGCAATATAAAACTAGAACATAATAGAAGGATGGACAAAAGGCTAAATGACCCTGGAATTATTAAGAACTACCGTGGCATAACCCTTACTTTCATCGTTAAGATTTATTAAGCTATACTACTCAAACGCATCGAACCAGCAATTGAGATAATTCAGAGAAAGTCTTTGAGAAATCGATCCACAATATCACGAATTCTGACAATCTGTCGAATTTTAAGACTTCAGACAAAAAAACTTGAGGTGACACTCTTATTTGTTGATTTCTCCTAGGGTTTTGACTGCTACACAGAGGGAAGATGGAGGAAATACTTCTAGCGTATAGTCTCCCCAAAGAAACTGTCGCAGCCATAATGAAGCTCTATAAAAACTCAAAAGTAGAAGTTCGCTCTCCGGATGGAGACACATATTACTTTGATATTGTGGCTGGTGCTCTTCAAGGTGAAATATTAGCCCGATATCTGCTCATAATCTGCCTAGAAAACGTATTTCGAACTTCGATAAATCTAAAAAAGGTAAGAAGTTGACGCTACCCCGCACAAACTATTACGGACGCAGACTACGTTGATGATATAGCGCTTTTAGCAAATACACCTACCGAAGCCGAATCGCTGCAGGACAGTTTGAAGCAGGAGGCATTGGCCTCAATATGAATGCAGACAAAACGGAGTATGAGAGCTTTACCCAAAAAGGAGATATCTTCACTCGAAATGGTGGTTCTCTTAAATTAATTGACAAATTTACGTACCTCATTAACAGAATCTCATCTATTGAAAATGACATCAATTGGTGTTTAGCGAAGACTTGGACTGCTATCGATAAACTATTGATCGTATATAAGTCAGACGTATCTGATAGAAAAACGCAATTTCTTCCAAGCAGTGGTTGTGTCAATTCTACTATATGGATGAACCACATGGACGGTGATTAAGCGTATACAGAAAAAGCTATACGGGAACTGCACAAGAATAGGAATACTACGAGCCATATTGAACAAATCCTGAAAGCAACATTCCACGAAAAAACAGTTGTACAGCCACCAAAATCCTATCTCTAAAACCATCCAAATAAGACAAATTAGTCATGCAAGATACAGCTGGAGAAGTAATGACGAATCCATAAGCAATGTTCTCCTATGGACCCCTTCACACGGACATGCAAGTGTTGGCCCACCAACAAGAACTTATCGACAACAGCTCTGTACGGACACAGGATGTAATCTAGAAGACCTACCAGAAGCGATGGAAGATAGATAGATAGAGACAAAGAGAGAGAGAGAGAGAGAGAGAGAGAGAGAGAGAGAGAGAGAGTGCCATGCTAGCAGCATGACATGATGATGATTGCATCTATCTATCTATCTATCCTGACAGTTTTATATCTATCTCATTAAAACCGCTTAACTAGATTACGTATGGTTCCGTTTAATGGGATATCAACCATTGTTGGGTATTTAATGCCAAATCCATTTTTATAGATATAAACAGTTCTATTAAAAAAAAACAATTCAGCTTAGTATAAGTGCAGTTTAGTTTTATTTAACCCATATATGGGACCCTATCAGTTGATACCACTCCTGACAAGAGTGGACCGAAAATATAGCAATGAAGGGTACTCCGCATTCCCCAAAGCTCCAGCATTAACGGAGCCTCAGCATCAGATTGTTCAGTGTCATATACAGTATATTCGTTGGAGGAGTCTTACTCCTCTGTTGCGACGCAGTAGGTGTATTCTATGTTGCATTTTGACCTTTGACCCGGCCAAAAATGCCATTCAGAGTGATGCACCGGAAGGAAGTAACACATTCTAATGGAAGTTATGAGAGGAAATCGCGTGGGCGGAAATTGGCTGATGAAATGGGACGAGGTAAAAAAATTACCATGGTACACTCATAGACTGATACACCGGAAGAGACATGACAGTTATTTCCGCTTAATGACGATCAAACTTGCGATTCCGAAGATCGAGTAGGCGACTGAGTGGGCCTTGGACTATTATATAACTCAGTCAAGTCAGACAGTTCCAGTTGGAGTGCAGACGAGTTATAGACGAGATGTGGTACGAAAAGCCACATCAGGCCTTGGGGCCTTGGGGTCCAGAGAAGATGCTGATAAGATGTAGTAAAGAAAGCCATAAGCCAGCAGAGTGGGCCTCTGGGCCTCCGGTTGAGCATCAGGAGAACAAGAAAGACACAATGCTGACGACCATAAGAGTGGGGGTCAAAATATTTCAGTTCTGTTCGGTCTCCAGCTCCCTCTCACACGCAAACCTTGAGTAACCTTTTCGAACCCTTACAATAAATTGAGAGGTACAATATTTTTCTAAAGAAGTCTTCCTGCGTCTTTATTATTGTGTCATTATGATACGGCATATGAGAATATAACATCTATAGCTCCAACTATAAGTGCTCAGATTACGTATGTATGTATGTATATATAAGGTCGCTAAAAGCGCTACCTGTGCTCAGTGACTATTCAATAATTTGCTCATCGGTGACAAAACCGTCACCACCAACGAATTTGTCCAGTAAGGAGAGTGGCCAGACACCCTGCAGTATGAAATTAAAAAACTCTAAAAAGGCAGAGGAAGCTTTTTTTACTCAACAGCCGTCTCGCGAATTATTCTTGAGAATTTCGGGCCCCTTATTATTTATCCAACTAGAAGAAGGACAATTCTGATATAACATTTGCGACTTGATTTGATTACTGCTCATTTTGCTTTGGCTTGTTACTGGATAATGCTAATGAAGATTTAAATAATGGTATTTGTGCTGTACGGGTGTCAGCCATTATGATACCATGATGTACAAATGCACATTGTGACGGATGGCAGTGATCTGTGAAAGGTGTTGCAGTTGCTATGTATGTATGTATGTATTTTGGTATGTATGAAAGTTGATTGAAATTAACGTATCTATCTATCTATCTTGGTTTCAATTTATCAGTTTTTCTATGAATGTATGCATGTATATATACATGAAAGTTTTTAGACATCAATGTATGTATAGATCTATTCATCTATCTATCTATCTTGGTCCTTATAATGACATAATAAATGAAATCAACAGCTTCCAAAGGTAGAAAAACAACAACAACAAAAAACAAAGCAAAAAAAAAAAAACAAAAAACAAAATCAGAAAAAAACTCAAACCACTGGCACTGTTATTAGGTACAGATCATTATTAGTGAATTCAAATTTTCAAGAGAGACCTTGTATAAAACAAAAGACAAAGACGCCAATGCATTTATTTAGCCTCCCCTTGTGTAAGAATATTTTCTTTATGAAAGAAATGCTAAAAAACTCATAACTTGACAAAGAAGATAATGACAACTTTTTATTCTTATTTTTCAAGTTTGAAGAAACGTAAGAGTTGATATGTCAAGTATATTATTTGTCTATCAACCTACGAGAACATGTTTGACAAACGGTAGCGTTTAATGCAGGGTATACATATACATATATAGTGAATATATATGATCCAGTTTGGTTGGGTTTTATGGTATATTAACCATATTTACCCAACCCCTCCGCTCGGGCAGGATATGACACAAGGTCATTTTTTAAGCGGAGTTAAACATGTTTCAATTCAGAGTTTTTCCTTCTAGACTAGTTGCCTCACCAAGGCTGAAGAACCCAGTCTGCCCTACTATTTACCCATAGCTGGAGGGAGAATAATTGGATTCATACCTTTCCCAAGGGTATTAGCGCAATGCAATCAGTCTCGTCCAGGATTTGAACTCGTGTCGCCGTGTCCATTCCCTACGACGATAACCATTACACCATAGGCACCTCCACTATGGTATATTAACCATTGTTGGTTATTTCATGCTGAATCCTGTTTATACATATATACTAAATATATACGATTTGTTAACATATTTTGTTGAAAACATTTTTAAACGAGCATGAGATAATTTTCTTGTCCACTGTAAAATGGTATCAAGTTTTGCTACATAACAGTAACAATTTAAAATCAGTGATCATTTCTTTGTAAATAGTTAAGTGGCTTGAAGAATTACTATCTACTGGACATTGGCATAATGGTTAGACTGTTTGCCAATGGTCAAGGAGACCTGGGTCCAATCCCAGGTCGGGTCATACCAAAGACTTTAAAAGTGGTACTTGATACCTCTTTGTTTAACACTCAGCAATATAAGGTACGTATCAAGGGTAAGAAGGAGCAATCCAGGGAAAAGAGTAGCGCCCTGCCTTACACCTCGGTTTGGTAGCTATTGAAAAGGGAGCCTTCGGGTCGCCCTCGACTATGGGCGCCAACTTTACTTACTTATTCAATTTAACACTATACATTCATTTGCACTCAGTCAATGGTTTCCAAGTATTGTTATTGTTATGGTACACAACCTGCGGATGGTAGTGAACTAATTCTGACGATTAATACCGGTAGAACATTCATCTCCGTAGCTGCAAGTTCTTCCCGGCCTAATATTTTAACAGTCAGACTGACGTTCGACACTCTGTTTTATTATACTTTCGTTAATATACTTTGTTCCATATAAACCCGAGTTGTGTTATTCTTCCGGACCCTTTACTGGTGCACAACAGTTATGTAATACCAATTACAATTATTCAATTTACGAACACAGTTACAAGAATTGTAATTCAACAATAATAGTTCTAATCAGCATTATTCATTCGTTGGCTCAAAATTAAATATATTGCTATGTATCACTAACAATTCCTTGAAACATTAGACATTTGTATACACAGTCAGATTATGAAACTGTTCTATTTCAAACGATTCAATTTAGCCTAAGTTATTTATTTGCCCTCAGTTTAAATGTCAAACAGTCCTATTTGATCTATTGATAGGACCTTATTATATGCTACCACTCGGGGCCAGAGTAGACCTGGGAGCAACGGCAAATAAGAAGTACTCTGCATTTCCAAAATATCATGTATTACTAGAGCCTCACCATCTGATTTTTAATGTCATATCCAGGATCCTCTTTAGAGGATAGGATCCTTATCCATCTGTAGAGATGCATTCGATGTATTCTACAGCACAAGCTGACTAAGTTATCTTTGTTTTGGGCGTTTTTTTTTACCTCTATGATTTTATTCTGGAGTTAAAATGTAAATTGTTAAAACTTAATATCATTCTTCTTCATTTTGCTTCTTGCGTACTGTTTTATTTCTTCCTCATCTCTGTCGTTCATTTATTTCTTGTAGAGTTTCGTTTGCTTTGCTTTGGTTGTATGCCATATCAACCATTGTAAGTTATTTATTATACGTATATATTAAATATATAATTTCTCAACTCATATTGGAGATAACATCTTTAGACGAGCCTGGACTCATTTTTATTTTGCCAAGTTCAGTAGTTTTACTTATTCTGAATACGAACAATTCTATTTACAATTTTTTTTTTTTTTTTTGCTCACAGTTTAATGTTTTCAAGTATTGTTATGTATCACTAACAATTCAATTAAACATCATTCATTTGTTTGGTTTGGTTTATTTTTTTAATGGCATATCAACCTGTGCAGGTTATTTAATGCCAAACCATTCTCCAAGAAAAGCAGTACTTTTTAACCCATAGTTGGGAGGATAAGAGGGTTCATACCTTTGCCAAGGGTATTTGCCCTAAAGTGAACGGAATAACGCGACTGGAGTACGAACTCACGTACTACGATTCCGCAGTCTATCGCTTTAACCATTACACCACGAGGACCCCCCCTTCATTCGTTTAAATTTTCAATTATCAAACATATCAATTTCAAACAATTCAACTTAGCATAAGTACACAGTTTTTTGTTTGCACACAGTTAAATGATCTATCAGTTCTATTTCAAACAATTCAGTTTAGCATAAATACGCAGTTTAAATATCAAACAATTCTATTAGACCCATAGATAGGACTCTATAAGGTGCTACTACTTCGAGCCACAGTGGACCTGGGAGTGATGGCAATGAACGGGTACTCCTCTTTCAGCAAAGCTCCAGCATTGCTGGAGACTCACCATCATGTTTTTAGTGACATATCCATGACACTCGTTATTGGAGTCCTACCTCTCAGCAGAGTTGCAGTAGGTGTATATTACGGTTCTAGCCGACTGGGCCATGTTATTTTAGAAGTATTTCTTTGGCATGAAATAACTTATGTAGGTTGATGTGTCAACTTGAACAAAGTAGCCAAACCTGAACTTGTGAATTGTTAAAATAACCCGATCCCATTAATGATTCAATTCGGTAGGTGATTTATTAAGAAAACCTTCGTATTGGTGGCTAAAATGTTATTAATAAACTCGAATAACTTCATCATTAATTTCCTCTCTGTTTCGCTGATATTACAAAGAACAATGTAATAAATATTTTTTTTTGTTCGTGACTCTCGGTCATAATTTTCATGAATAAAAGGATTTTTTTGGTGGGTGAAAAGTTTCTTAATTATTCTGCATGATCCATTTCTAGTTGACTTGAGTCAAGCGTTTCTATTATGAATAATAATCACGCAAATACACGAAGTGTTGAATACAGATGGCTGCTTTCATTTATCGGGCAGTCGTGATTATTAATTATTGTCGTTGGTTTTTCATACTTTTGACCGTTGGTTGCTTTCGTTTGGAGACCAAGAAACAATAAGTCGGTTCAATACACCATTGTATGCCAGATTCACCTTCGGGTGTAAAAAAGGGAATTTCCAAAAGTATTTATCCAACCCCTTCTCGATGAGAAGGATGTGACAGAAGCGAAATACGACTGGTTTATATTTAGTTATTTTTCTACAAGACTGGTTACCATATTATGGATAGATAACCCTGTCTGTGTAACTATTTATCCATAGTTGAAAAGAGAATATAAAGATGTTTGTATATACCTATCCCTTCGCACGGACAGGATGTGACACAAGGTCAATTTTTCTGCAGAATTTATCAGGTTATATATCAGAATTTTCCTTCTCCAATATTAGTTGACTAGCCAAAGTTAAAGAACTCTGCCCTACTGTTTACTAATAGCTGGGGCTAGAACAACTGGTTCATACCTTTTCCAAGGATATTTGCGCTATGTAAACAGCTCTCAGCCATGTCTATGATTTGAACTTGTGTTGCCGTGGGTATTTCCTGCAACAATATCCATTACACCACGAGTATCTTCAAAAGGGTAAAATATATATTTGGTAAGGTTTATGGCATATCAACCAATATAAGTTATTTAAAGTCAAGTCCTCTTTATACATATTTCCCAAATACATATGATTTATAAACACACTTTGCTGTTGAATACACCGATTGCTTCTCTGTAATGGGGTAAGACCCCTCAACGAGTGTCCTGCATATGACACTAAACAATCTGATAATGAGGCTTCTGTAAAGCTAGAACTTTGGGGAATACGGAGTACTCCTTCATTGCCATCATTCTCAGGTCCACTCTGGCTCGGAATGGTAGCACTTGATAAGGGTCCTATCTATGGGTTAAATAGAACTAAACCATCGTTTGAGTTTACTGTTTTGGGCATTTAAACTGCATATTCACGCTAAACTGAACTGTTTAAAATATAATTGTTTTGATATTCAAACTACGTACTTATGTTAAACTGAATTGCTTGAAATAGAACTGTTTAGACCTCTAAACCGTGTACTAAGGCAACACTTTTTACATTAAATCTCCGTATTGTCCAGTCAGCTGGAGCTGTAGAATACACCGACTGCACCTCTGCAGAGGGGTTACACCTACCAACGTGTCCTAGATATGACACTAAGCAATTTGATGGTGAGGTTCCAGTGATGCTAGGGCTTTAAAGAATGCAGAGAGTCCCTTCATTGCCATTGCTCTCAGGTCCACTCTGGCCCAGAATAGTAGCATCTAGTAGGGCCCTATCTATGGGTTAAATTGAACTAAACTGCATACTTATGCAAAACTGAATAGCTTGAAATAGAAATATTTGACTAAACTGAATAGCTTGAAATAGAAATATTTTTGATAATTGAACTGTGTACTCATGCTATACTGAATTGTTTGAAATAGAAGTGAATATTTGCATGAAAATGTCTATGGCGTTAAATAACCTACAAACGTTGAGACGCCATAAAAACCAACCAACCAAACAACCAAACCAAACATTTAAAAAAAAATATTCTTAAATGAGCCTGGGCTCATTTTTTCTCACACAGTTAAATGGTTTCAAGTATTTTATCAAGCACAAAATTTTATTTACTATGGATCGTTTATTTAAATAGCATCTATTATTGCTATATATCAAAAACAATTAAATTAAATAGACATTTGTTTACACATAGTTAATGGTCAAAGAGTTGTATTTCTAACAATTCTATTCAACATAGGCCTATTTGTTTGCAGACAGTTAATATGTCAAACATATCTATTTGACCCATTGATAGGTCCCTATCAGGTGCTCCCATTCAGGATCATAGTGGACCTGGTAGTAATGACCATGAGAAGTAATCCATAGTCCTACAAACTCCAGGAATAGAGCCTCGTCATCAGATTGTTTAGTGTCATAAAAAGGATACTTGTTGGGGTGCAGTATGAGTTATCCCTTTGCAGAGATGTACTCGGCGTATTCTACAGCTGCAGCCCAACTGGGCTGGGAGAAAATATGCTTTCATACCTTTGAGCATTAATACGATGGGGAACGCAAACCACTGATCGACAATGTGAACCTAAGTGACTGATTCTGTTGACTACGAAGATGTTCGTTTTATATCTTTGAAAGTAAAGACTTAAATTAATTTTTTTAACATCTACAGCAAATACAGAAAACATAGCCAGTCTGTTGGATAGTGACAAAATCCTATTTTCCCAAGAGTTGATATGCAAGAAACAGTCATAGATATGAATGAACACTGTGATGTAATTTGAGTACCCCAATTTATTACCAATTTGACCCGAGATCATTATTTAGAGGGATTTTGATTGGCCCTGGAGATCAAAAGCCATACTTTTATTGTGTGTTATCTAAATGCACCAGGAGATAATGTTTACAGGAAATGAAAAGCAAGTTTTCTTGCCTGGAGTATGTAATATATTTTCAGAAAAGATTATAGTCCGTGCCTATATCAGTGATATGATAAGAATTCAGTCACTTGCACAGTTACCAACGAATAAACCTCCCAATCGAGTCGTACCCTTTCTTACATTCATGTATTCCATTCACTAATGATGTAATTGTTTCATTTCTCATTCCTCATAGTTTACATTTCCTATTTACATATCTTTTCTGTCTTTCTTATGAATTGGTTCCAGATGTATAATTTTCTTTTTTATTTTTTAGTTGAGGAATTATATTGTGAATTGAATTACCTTGTCCAGAAAATTAAGCAAACACCCTACGCATGACATACGGAAACACTGGGCAGCTGTTTTGACCTCATTAGGTCTCATTAGCAGTGTATACCGAGATCTCCACCACTGGAGATCGAATTAATTGACCGCGCAGTTACCATGACTAGTTGAATTGGCGTCATCTGTGTGCGATATGGACTGTTGGCTATGTTTTAAAGTTTCAGCTCTGCAATCTGCGGTCACTGGTTTGATCTCCAGTGGTAGAGATCATGGTATACACTGTTGATGAGACCTAATAAGTCGAAACAGCTATCCAGTGTTTCCGTATATCGTTCGTAGGTGTTCGCCGGATTTACTGGTCATGGTAATTCAATTCACAATATAATTCTTCTACTAAAGAAAGAAGATTATGCATCTATATCCTTGCCCATGAGGTCATAATAATTACGCGGATGCGTATTTCTACTCCTCTTGGGAAGACGTGGCCCTGGAGGTAACCGTGTTCTCTGTAAAGAGTACATATGTAACTTACAAGAAACATTCAGGTGAATTGGCCCCGCAATTACCAGGACTAGTTGATTTGGCGTCACCTGTGTGCAATATAGACAGTTGGCTCAGTTGTAGAGTTTCGGCTCTTCAATCTATGGTCGCTGGTTCGATTTCCAGTGGGGGAAATTACGGAATACACTTCTGATAAGACCTAATAAGGTCGAAACAGCTGTCCAGTGTTTCCGTATGTCCTGCGTAGGTGTTCGCCGGATTTTCTTGTCATGGTAATTTATTTCTCAAGAATTGGTTCAAATGGGTTTGTTCTAAGTTGATGTGTTGCATACTACTCGTAGAAAATAATTCAAGGATATCAATAAGAACAGTACATATGCAAAAACACAGGCGGACTCTGTTGTTCAGGTACGAACCTTTTATTTATTATTTGAATACGGTTCTTCGACACGAGGAGAGAAACACCATTCTTTAAAGTCTTTCGTATCATACTATGCTAACACCACCTTAACGTTCGGCACATCTCGTGGTGTTTTAGATCTCAGTTCAACTTCGCTGGTCAAGACCAACAAAACTTAACCGCCGCTGCAACGGTAGAATACTCAACTCTATGGTAGAGAACTCCATTCTCAGCCCCAATGGCAGAAGCTCAATTGCCTTCCTGCGTGATCCAATCTCAAACCCTCAACTTCCACTGTCTGCCTCAATAGCAGAGAACCCAAATTTTTGCCTACATGTCCCAATGTCAACATTCAACTGTAACTGTTTTTTAAAATCTTCAAATTCTCAGCTCATCTCTCCTGGGGATGACGTCATTCACAGTCCAGCCCCCATTTCCTCTCTGAGTTTATTATGACAATGATGATTGTTATATCCTTTGCAGGCGAGCGCGTAAAACTATACCCAATTGAATCTACATCTGGGCTCTTAACCCGAATAGTTCAAAGCCCAACCAAACTGAATGATAAAATCATTCCTTAATTATATAACAGACGAATATCTCGATGTTGTTTCTCTCTTGGCGTTTTCTCTACAGAGCAATATGCATATCTTCTCACGTGCAATTTATTTAACAAATTTTCAGAAGATTCCATATACCTGCTTTATTATTATTATTATTATTATTATTATTATTATTATTAATTTCAGTTTTACTTTCAGCCTCTCACAATGTATCACAGGGTCTTCACTTAAAGTCTAACTCAAGGGAAGGTCGTGATCATACCTAGCGGGTTTTTCGTGGTGTAATGGTTAAAGAGATGGACTGCGGAATCGTAGTAAGGGAGTTCGTACTCTTGTCACGCTATTACGTTCACTTTCGGACAAATTGCCTCGGGAAAGGTATGAACCCCCTTATCCTTAAATAGTACCACTACTGTTCTTCTAGAAGGATGACTTTGGCATTAAATAACCCATAAAGGTTGATATGCCATTAAACAACTAAACTAATCATATGTACGAGGATCGTTAAATAAGTTTCCAGACTATTTTCGTATAGGGAATTTTATTGATAGTACACACATGAAACTCTAGTCCCCTTCGAAGCAATCTCCCCCGGCTGCAATGCACTTCTGGAAGGCCCCATGGAAATTCTCTTGTGTGAGTGTATCAATGACCTTCGTTACAGCCTCTTTCATCTCCTCAATTCTCTCATAACGATAGCCTCTGAGCTTAGGTATTAACCAAAAGTCACAGGAAGCAAGGTCTTGACTATAGGGAGACTGAGGAACTATGTTGATGCCCATCTTGGTCAAATAGTCTGTGACAAGGACGTGTTGTGGACTAGTGCATTGTCCTGGTGGAAATGCCACTGACATGATTTGAAGAGTGCTGGCCTCCTTCTGAACTCCCTTAAAACTTCAACATAGTAACCCTTATTGAAGGCACCGCGTATTAATGTTTTTGCTTCTTTTTTAAATGATATTTTTCAGTCCCAGTGATAGTAATCTCCTGCGATGATACGTAGATCTCGCGAAGTGCAA
The DNA here is from genome assembly GCA_963585895.1 of Sepioteuthis lessoniana. Taxonomy (NCBI): domain Eukaryota; kingdom Metazoa; phylum Mollusca; class Cephalopoda; order Myopsida; family Loliginidae; genus Sepioteuthis; species Sepioteuthis lessoniana. The sequence goes on along the minus strand of OY757928.1, from coordinate 41,861,731 downwards.
TTGGTTGTATTTCATATAGGCTGAGACTACTAGGTTTCTTGTTGGTATGTTTATCTCTCCCTTTCATACCCAGTGCTCCCACTAATACTGGCACGGTGATAGTTTTAAGGTGTCACATTTTCTCAAATTCTATTTCCAGATCTTAGTATTTATTCATTCTGTTATTTTATTCTTTGACTGATATATTATAAACTGTTGGCACTGACATATCTTTTGGAAGGCATATTTTTTATTGTTCTTAACCGCTATATCTTGTCTGTTGCTCTTTATTTTTCAATTAGTTTGTAAAGTAAAGTAATTGATGGAAGTAACTTCTTCTTTACTTTTGGTTTTTTACAATCCTTTACTGGACCCTTACCGAAGACCAAAGGAAGAGAACAAAGTGATTATATGTATTCTATGTTTTTTTTCTTGTCTCTTCTTTTTTGGTGATATTATTTCAGTGACATTTATAGCAAATGCCGATGGAGATGAGCAGTTCCGCAAAGTGTATTCTTATTTTACATTTTTCATGGTTTTTCACTGGAGTCTGAATAACAAAAAGTCTCCTCAGGTCTTCAGGACTCTACTCAATATTCTGACCAACCCCAAAAATGCTTTAGCTTGGATGGTCTCAGATTTCAAACTCTTCCAGGCCCCATTCCAATCATTTGGAGACCGTTCCAAAGGCACCAATTACATTTGATATCACCGTCAACCTCATGTTCAACAACTTTCGTAGTTCCCTGGTTAGATCCAAGTTCTTGTATCTTTTTTTATTTTTCTTTGATTTTTTTTCTCTGTAGGCCGCTGGGACAACAAAGTTATTTTTTTAGTTAATGAACACTATGTGTGGTCTTCTGGCTGAAAACCCTAAAGAATTTAGAACGTCTCATTTTTCAGAATTGATTGAGTTGTGCATGCATCATTTCTTAGTATGGACGAATTTTATTTTCTTGCACAGTTCTCAGTAATCACCTTTCCCACCAAGCTGTTTCTAGTCTTATACTCCCTTACCTTTGCTGCATTTGATTATGAGATTAATGGTTTTGTCTCTATCATCATAAAATCTACACTTGCTATTTTTTTTGCTTATTATCGATTTTAGCCTTTATATAATTGGTGATTATGGAGTTTTGTGCTGCAACTAGAGGAGATTCAGTTTTTCTCATAATGTTTTTCTCTTGTTACCATATCCTGGTCTTCTTGGGTGAGATGTCGCCGGTTTGTTCCTTGAAATACCCATAGAGTTTTTTTCTTTCCATTTCTCTTCTCTAGTTATCTAAATTGCTTAGACGAAGCTTGATGATTCCCCACTCATTGTTTATTTATTTGTGCTGTGATTGGCTGCTTGCATTTCCTCCTTATTTGTTCCTTTTAACATAGTCTTCCATTCCTCCTGTTGATGCATCCACGTAATCTTCAATGCTGGTGCAGCCTTTTCTTCCTTCTTTTCTTAACCCTTTTTAGTCTTTTTCATCTATCGGATTTGAGCTTTGTGTATAGTCATCAGCTTTCGTGTCCTCGATCGAATTTGTCTGTGTTCTTCCCTTGCCTATTTCAACAATCGTTCCAATTATTATTATTATTATTGCGAGTTTTTCATATCTATTCTATTTGACGCATTTTCACTTCAAAACTCCCCAGGGCCTCAGGTTTCTTCGAATTATCCAAACTGATTACAATAGTGCTGTGGTCTGAATGGTTTGATTTCTTCCCCTTGTTTGCAATTTAACCAGTGTATTTTTCATGTCCTTGGCTACTATTCCAAAGGATACAATTACGATTTTAGTCACTGTAACTTACACGTTTCGCTCCCGACTATAAAACGGTCTGCGGCCGCATTCTGGCTTTTTGGGAAATCACTTACCTCCTAATTTTCAGCAGTTTTTTTACTCACTGGCAAGGTCGAGGTATCTGTGTAGCTTTTTTTGCTTTCTTTTATTCTACCTTTATTTCTTTTTTTTTATTTAAAAGTATATTAAACTTCATGGGTAATTCAATACCGAAACCATCCTTGTAGAAAGATATCAGTGATACGATTTAATCAATAGCAGAGGGGAAAATAGAGTTCATACCTTTTTTACGGGTATTTGTCCAAAAAAAAAAAAAACAGTTGTAACTTTGGAGTTCGAACTATGATGTTGCAGTTAAGCACGTTAACCATTACACCACGGGGACTCCAACCATTTACTCAATGGTTTGCTGGCATAGCAAAATCAACGAGAAGACAGGTTCTGTTTTTTTGTAAAATGAAACTAGTTCAGCTCTTGCGGCTTTGGTTTGGTTATCTCTCTGTATCTCAAAATCCCAGGGAGTTCTGAGCGTTTCATTTTCAAGGACAGCTTCTGGTTTGTGCATGTACCATTTGTTAGTATGGTTTATTTATCATTTCACAATTCTCACCTAACCATGCCTATTCTTGCAGTCCTTTTGTGCCAGTTTGCTGCATTCTTCTATAATGTGATTAACCGTTTCATCTCTCTCACCTCATAACTCTTATGTATCATCAGTTTTCGATATAATTGGTCCTTATGGGGATTATTTCGTGCTACTATTAAAAGAGATTTAGTTTCTCTCTTGAGGTTTCATTATTATTATTATTACTATTATTATTATTATTATTATTTACTCTTTGAGAGTTTTTCACATCGTTACCTGATGGCCTTTCACTGGAGGCTGAGTGACAACCAGTCCCCTCAAGTCGCAAGGAATCTTCTGAGTATTCTGGCCGATCTTAATGCAGAAGTTTGGATAGTCTCCACTCGTTTTCTTATTTCCAAGACCTCCAGGCCCTTTATTAATCCTTCTGTGACTGTACCAAGATAACTAATTACAATTGGTATACATGTCACTTTCACGTTAAACAGTTTTTCCATTCCCTAGCCAGATCGACGTATTTATCCTTCTTTTTATTTTCTTTCAATTTTGCTCTGTGGTGAGCCGGGACAGTAAAGTTCACAATTTTGCAAGTTCTTTTTTTTGTTGATAATTATAAGGTCTGGTCGTCTGGCCGAGATTTGGTGATTCCTTTGTATGTCAAAATCCCCTAGGAGTTTGTGAGTCTTATTCTCCAGGATAGATGTTGGGTTGTGAATATGCCATTTGTTCCTTTGGTCAAATTTATTTTCTTGCACAATTCCCAGTGAATTAGCTAGCCAACCCAGTCGTGTCAATTCTTATACTCTTTCTTTGCTAATTTGCTACCTTTACTTATGTGATTGATGGCCTCGCTTTTATCACCACATAATCTACATTTGCTGTTTTGTTGCATCTTGTCTAATCTTGCTTCATTATTATTATTATTTGTTCTCTCTTGAGAGTTTTTTTTTACACCAGTGTAAGCTGAAGGCTTCTCACTGGAGTTTGAGTGACAACAAGTCTATTTATATCTCAACGACTCTTCTCAGTATTCAGTCCTTTCACTAATCCATTGGTGACTGTACCAATAGCACCAATTACAATTGGTAAAATTGTCACTTTCATATTCCACATATTTTTCCATTCTCTAGCAAGATCGACGTACTAATTCCTCTTTTCACATTGTTTTTATTTCACTTGGTCCGCCGGGACAGCAAAGTCCGAAATTTTTGCAAGTTCTATTTTTTTGTTGATTATTATATAATTTGGTTGTCTGGCCGAGATTTGGTGATCCGTTTGTATCGCGATATTCCAGAGATTTTTGTGCGTCTCATTCTCTAGGACAGATTCTGGATTGTACGTATACCATTTATTCCTTTGTTAAAACTTCAACTTCTTGCACAATTTCCAGTGGATCACCTGCCCACCCAGTCGTGCCTAGTCTTATATTTTTTGTGCTAATCTGCTACATTCGCTTGTTATGGGATTAATTGTTTCATCTCTTTCACCACATAACATACATCAGCTGTTTTATGGCGTGTTATCTATTCTCGCTTTGATATGGTTAGTCCTTATGGCGTTGTTTTGTGCTACTATTAGAAGAGATTCAGTTTCTCTTTTAAGGTTTCTTTCCCTTAGCCTCGACGACGTTTTCTCGTGTGAGATATCACTTGTTAGTCGATTAAAACGTCCATAAAGTTGTTTTTCTTCCCACTTTTTTTTCTGGTTATTATCGCTCTGCTGGCCCTCATGTCATTAGTATTGTTTCTGGTGGCAGTAATCAGCCTTTCTCCAAACTTTTCTTTGTAGTCTTCGAATCATCGCGTCGATGTGTCCACACTGTCTTCAATGCTATCAACTCCTCTTCCTCTCTCTCTTCGTGAAACATATTGTCTCTCAACGTCATCTTTCGGGTGCTATGCCTTCTGCATGGTCATTAGTTTTCTTGTTCTCAACACCCAATATCCCCAATCATTGTTGGTTTCCTGTTCTCCGAGCGTTCTGATGACTTCTTGTTTTGGTAGTTCAACTCTTTCCGTTATATGTCGTTTGCCACTTTTCATTACAAGCGTGGCGCCTTTTTCTATGCCAAATTCCATTTCTATATCTTGACTGTATATTCCCACAGTCTGTGTTAGGGTTTCCAATTCTTTTTCGTTTTTGGCAAAAAGTTTGATGTCCATTTACATCAAGTAGTTGATCTTTTCCTGCGATTTATTGAGTTTGTATCCGGCAATGCATTTCCTAAGGATATGGTTGAGTGGCAACATGGTTACCACAAATTATCATGGTGATAGTGTATCTACCTGGAATATACCTCTTTGGATCTTTACCTCTTCTAAGCTTTGTCCTCTTGCTGTCAATTCTACTCACCAGGTTTGCATGGTTTTCTCAGTAAACTGTACAATTTGGTCGAGTATTTTATACATTTTGAGACGGTGTAGTATCTAGCTTTAGGAGACCATATCGTAAGCTTTTTTGAAGTTAATCCAGGCCATAGCTAGATTTTTCCGTCTCGTTTTACTTTCGTTGAGGATGTGATGATCTATATATATCAGTTCTTCTGTGCCTCCAGTTCTCTTTAGCATTCTTTTTGTTCATTGGAGAAGATTCTGAGGCTTATCAATAAGTAGTAGATCTTCTCTCTAATTTTTGCCGTAAGTATTTTCCACATCATCCGTAGGCGCGTTATGGGTCTATATTTGGTTTGGACAGTTCTTTTGAGGGGGTCTGTTTGGATTAGAATGGTCTTCCCTTTGGTCACCCATTCAGGTATCTCTTTTTTTATATGCATTTATTCATTTCAGTAGCAAGTCTGTTGTTTATGGGGGTGAATTTTTAAAACCAAAATCCGTCTTTGCCGTCAAGGCCTGAGGTCTTCCTGTTTGCTATCGTTTTAAGTGTTGCCTTGAGCCCGTCGGTGTGTATGTTAATCTGGGGCCTTCGTAATTCTGTTTCCATGTTGTTTATCCATTCTGCTTTTTTATGATCTTTCCGTTCCCATATTTTGCTTTAAATATTCTTGCCTCACACGCATCAGGATGTTGAGATAGCTTCTCCCGTTCTCCCTCTAACTGTTGGTAGAATTCTTTTCGTTGCTTTGGAACGTCCTGTTTTGTCTGTATTGTTTGATCTTGTCTTGGTATCTTTTTAGTCTTCCTTCTTTTGCTAGTATTATTGTTGGTGTTCTCAAGCTTTTTTTTTTAGTTCTAGTTGCCGTGCTTTTTCAGTTTCTTCCGAAATTTTCTCAATGTTCCGTTTTAATATCCTTGTTTGTTATTGTAGTCTTTTTTATCAGGGATTCAAATCTAAGTTCCCACCCTGGTTTTGACTTTCTGTTTGTGGTCTTCAAGGGGACTTCGATTTTATCACAGACTACTTTTGCTCTTGCGTATATTAAAAACTTTAACTCCGTGATGTCGTTTGTTGGGATATTTGTCAATAAGTCGTTCACGTTCGCGGTTTTGGACTTGACTGTTCTCCAGTCTTGGTTCCTGAGAGATGGCAATGTGGTTTTATTTTCAGACATAATTCTTCTAATGATATTCATATTAGTTTCTTCCTCTTGGGTTTGTGTTAGATTTTGTGTGTTTGCAGTCATTGTCATTTAGTGTTTGGTTAGGAGTCTCTGGTTTTCCTGTATTTATTGTCTCGGTTACTGTGGTAGGAGTTTGTTGATGTGTTTGCCTCTATAATTGTTGGTGGATTTCTTGTATTTCAACCCTAACCTTACTCTAAACTACCCATTCTTTGTTATTATCCTAACCTGGTCAGCGAGCCTTTAGTTTGTTGCCTTAAATCTTCCGAATTCTGTCCAGATTTCTATGATTTTTATACCCTCTTTTGGCAAGGTTGCTTCTAAAATAACAGTATAATATTTGTTGTCTTACCTAGTCCATTTTCTACGCTGTGGTCTTTGGTGTGAGTAGTTAATTTGTTCATCGTTTGTGTATCTGCTGTTGCTTATTATTATTATTATTTTACACTTTTGATAGTTTTTCACACCAGTGTTAACTGATGGGTTTTCATTCTTGAGTTTGAGTGACAGCAAGTCTCCTTAAGTCTCCAGGACTTTTCTCAGTATTCTAGCCGATCTTAAGAAATCTTTTTTTTCTAGATGGTCACTGCTTTTCCTCTTATTTCCAAGTCTTTCAGTACTTTTACCAATCCTTCGGGAGATTGTTCCAAGAGGACCAAGTACAACTGGTTATTATTATTATTATTATTATTATAATATTTTGCTTTTAAATGATTAAATTATCAAGATTTTTATAATATTTTTTAGAAATCTTTCACGTCACGATATTAGCTAAAACCATCAAACTGCACATAAAGTAGATACTATTTTTATTTTCATTACTGTGTCAAAATGGAATCTCATTGTATATGTTGCATGCATTAGTTGCTTGATTTACACATCCTTATTTTGAAAACTTTGTCTTTTGTGCATGACTTCCGGAACATTGTGTCACTTTTTGTGTGTTATTCAATGAATAATTGCACACGTGCTTGTTTGCTAAGAAACTGAAAGAACAGCAGAGAAAAATCTGTTTACGCGCCCACTGATATTGTTGTTAATTATAGGACGCACCGATTATATATATATATATATATACTCGATAGTATACCTATGTGCATCTGTTATAACCGGAAATTGAAAGGATAACGTTTTTATCAAAAAAAAAAAATTAAACCTTAGAAGTCTATCAACTGGTATTTTTGGCACTATTTGGAAATGCATAAAAGACAGGTGGCCTGAATTCTAGCCAGGAAATCCCGATTTCTCAATCGCTGTTGCTTTGGTTGTTATAGATAGAAAAAAATGGACCATGAAATTATTCATATGCTAATAGGATTATTCTTTAGGATTCGAGTAACTGTTGTTTTTGTCACGCCTTAGAAGTATATATGTATATATGTAGGTGGCATAAATCCTGATCATGGTAGGTTGCTTGGTTGTTTGGGTTTTATGGCATATCAACCTCTGTAGATTATCTAATGCCAAATCAATTTTTATACGAATGATCAGTTCTATTTAAAACTATTCAGTTAAGCATAAAAAAAACAGTTTCATTTCAAACAATTCATTTTAGCATGAGTTCGAAGTTTAAATGTAAGTACACAGTTGAACTGTCAAAAACATTTCTATTTCTAGTTATTTAGTGTAGTTAAAGAGTTCTATTTCAAACAATTTAGTTTAACATAATTACACAGTTTAAATATTAAACAGTTCTATTTCAATGATTTAGTTTAGCATAAGTACGCAGTTTAGTTCTATCAGACCCATAGATAGAGCCCTATCAGGTACTGCCACATCGGGCCAAAGTGGACCTGGGAGCGATGAAAATGAAGGAGTGCTCCGCATTCTCCAACGCTCCAGCATCACTGGAACGTCACCATCAGATTGCCTGGTATCATATCCAAGATACTCATGGTGGTGACGGGTCTTACCCCTCTGCTGAGATACTGTCGGTGTATTCTACAGCCCCAGCCGACTGGGCAATCTGACCATGGAATCCCCGTTTCTATATCATTTGTATCTAGCAAAAATACAACTAGGTAGGTTGTTGAAAAACCGATTACTATATTTACATTCATGGATATCAACATTAGAATTAATTTTTTTGGATAAGTCAAACACTTGACTAAGATTTAAATGTGTGATATTTTGTTCGGGCTTTATTTTATCTTCACGAACTAAAGCCCGAACGAAATATCACTCATCTAAATCTGAGTTAAGTGTTTGATTTATCCAACTTTCCACATATTTCTATCATATAGATTATATATATTACTTAGATGATTCAATGTCTTGGGATAATGCCAGACTCACGAAAGCGGAGAAGCGAGGAGAAGCTAACATGATTCGATGCTTTGAGATAGCCCTGTTTCAGATTTGTTAAAATAGAGAAACGAGGAGAAACTAGAATGATTCAATAACCGATTTTTGATTTTCTTAAACGATATATATATACATATATATATATATATATATATTGTATTAATAGTGAATATTTTTTGTGTGAAGATTTTTTTTTTTTAGGTTTAATGTGAGTATATAATGAATAACAATAATAATTATATGAAGAGAAAGTCAAAGAGCTCCGTTAAGGATATGAATTTAACTCGTAGAGTTCATTTCTTACAACGATAAAATTTATACTATGCACCTCGCAAAACGATAATTTCTCCATAGTTGAACGTGATAGTATACCTTGGGCAGGAAGCCGCAACAGTTATAACTCATATTCTTACATTCGAGTCGCATCAGACGAATCGGCTCATTTGTATTGGAAAAAAAGAAGCTATATTACTTTCATATAGAACTAATTCACTTAGGAAAGGTATCCATAAAAAATATTTACCCACTAGCTCTGGGTAAATAGTAGAGCAGACTGGGCTCTTTAAGATTGGTATGACAACTGATCTAAAAGAAACAAAATTAATTCAAACTTGTTAAACTTCGCTTAAAAAATAACCTTGTGTGGCATTCTTCACACGCAGAGGGTCGGTAAATACATATATCGCTTATCGTACGCTTTCAGTGAAAAGCTGAGTAAAAACATACACTGTTTTTTTTTACCTCTTAAAAACAGAACAGTCGATATTAATACCTCCACCTAGAAGTTGTATACACGGGCAGTCTTAATTCCAGTAGGTGTATCCCATTTCTAAAAGAAAATTTTCTCATTTTTGTTTTAATTGGCAAAATGTGTCGAGTGTTTGCCGAAGGGTTCAGGAATTTAATAATTAAAAATTGTTACCAAGCATATAGTATCTCTGTTGACTATCTTTGGATTCTGATGATAGTATCCTCGGCAGTAGGGTAAGACACTATAACTAAGGGGGTGTTCTGCTTCCAGTACCAAGTCTCCAGAATGCATGGTCATCCCTTTATCGCCATTACTAACTGTTCCACTCTGACAGATAATGGTAGACTCTGTAATGATCTAATCTATGTATCAAATAAAAGTGTATAAAGTTGTTTTAATTTTATAGGAATACTCAGAAAATGCCGGCAGAAAAGCTACTTGACGCTACACCGCTCTGGACACTGACCTTGCGCCAGATTGCCCATGATTGAGCGGTAGAGAAAAATCTGACTTTCAAGAGATTTGTAAAAGTAAAAAAGTGAGGAGAAACTTAGATGATTCAATGCCTTGGGATAATGCCAGACTCGCGAAAGCGGAGAAGCGAGGAGAAGCTAAGATGATTCAATGCTTTGAGACGGCCCTGTGTCGGATTTGCGAAAGCAGAGAAACGAGGAGAAACTAGAATGATTCAATAACTTGAGGTTATCCGGTGACTGTCTCTCAAAAACAAAAGGAAGTAGAAGTGGTTCACTGAAGAATAGTATCTTTCCTCTGTGTGCGCAGCAAAGCCGTCTTCGACCATCTCTCACTCTGCCCATACGTACATTTTGAGTAAGAAAAAGAAAAAGAAAAGAAACGGATATTTTTCTTCATCAGCATTGTTGTCTGTCTTTCTCTGTATACAACACAACGGTCTCATCAACGTATCGAATAGATTCGTTTAAAAATCGATTGTATTATATAGGAGTACTCATTATCTAAGAACTGAACAAATTACTTTTTTTAAGAATGGTTATTAGAAGCTTTAATTTCTTATTGAGGATTATCATTCATGTAAAAATTAGTATCAGATAGGCATATTTCAAATATTAAATTCGTGCCAATTATTTACATTATGTTACATAATATATCGAGGAAAAATTATAAAAATTAAGCACCTGGAAAATACCATTAAAACGTCACCGATTTGAGTGATGTATAGTGAACCCATGATCATTTGAATCTATGGCTATGAATGGGCAAACACATCAAGGGATCAGATGACACTGTGAAAATGGTTGAAGAAATTAATCAGTTAGCCGAGGCCAGTCAAAGCGATAAGACGTTATTTTTCATTTGTTTTTCTGCTACTCCTGTAATCTAGCTGAAATGAATAAAGTTATGTGAATACACAGAAATGCCTGTGTAGTTATTCTTCTGAAGGGAAATCGTCTCCATATTACAACAGTAAAAATAATGTGGCTCTCGGAGAATGAAACTACAAGGATCATCACCATCTGACGATTCGATTAGAACCTATATGACAAAAGTTGCGAATAAAAGTGGTTGCAATTTAACGTTGAAAACATGAAGGTATGATTATAATCAAATATTTAGAAATTAATCTAATCTCGGCATAAAATAACCTATTAGTGATTGAATATGACGATTATTCACTTCGAATTTTGCTTTTATTCTTTAGATAATGAGATTTAGAAGTAACTTATTTTCAATGTAAAACGGGTGAACTTGCGCATTTTTATTTACATAGATTCTGAAAAAAGTATCATATGAACAAATATACTAAATGTATACAAATTTTTAAAAGAATGTTTAAGAAAATTATCTGTCAGTTACTAAGCGCAGAATTTAATTGGAATGTTTTAAAATGTAGGTACAGTCAGAATGTTGTATATTGACCTCCGACCCGGCCAAGCTGTCAAAATAGGAAATGCACCGGTGTAAATAACAGGTGCATCCGGTTGAGGAATATCAGGATATAACCTTGACCGTGGGCGGGATGAATGAGTGTGATTTGTGACGCCCACAAGAAGAAGGTGGACGTCGTACTATTATATAACTCGATACACAGGAAGTTCAATCAGTTGGAGACAAGATGCGGTAGAGAAAACCAGCACCAAGCAGAGGCGGCCCTCAAGACCTCCGACTGAGCAGTTGAAGTTCAGATCAGTTGGAGAGAAGATGCTGGAATGAGGAACATATCCTAGAGAGGCTGGTCTCCCAGGCCCCAGGTTGAGCAGCCCAGGAGAACGGGAAAGAAACGCAGTTATGGCCATAGGAGTGAGGGTCAATATGTTACAGTTCTGTTCGGTCTCCAACTCCCTCTCACACACAACCCTTTCACATAAAGTCAGAGATATATTTTTCTAAAGGACTGTGTAGCTTGTCTTTATTGTGTCGTCGTTATGATTCCGCATGCATATGTGTATGTATAGTCTTTATGGCTATACAACAAGAAATTTCATAACTAACCTCCCAAAATCAAAGTCTAAAGAAAAGTATAGGTGATTACTATTTACGTCGGAAAAAAAGCAAATGGGAAATAACACTTTCTTCTCGGGATAAAGTAAAAGTGTTACAGTGTGCAATTTTTCATCTAAAAATGTTCCAATTTTTGTGATTACAACAATAAAATCAGGCAAACTAGTTCAAATCAATAATTGTATAGGAATTATAATTACTTATACTCAGCCAAATAATTACTTATACTTAGTCAAAATGACTGAGACATCACCAAGTAAGATTGACAATATCAGTTAGAATAAATCAATGTATACGACATCTATTGGCTACTCTTAATAGCATTAGTTGCCGGTGCTATAATGTTAATCTCGAAACTGAGACTGGAGTTATTTCCAATTTAGTATACAGCAGTGTTCCATTATCAGAATCAAAAATTGTTTGATTGAGTGAAAAGGTCTCCCAGGAGACTATTTAACTCGCGTATTATTATGGTCTCAACGCGAGGTATTCTTGGAGTTTATCACTGATAATGTCAGTATAATCATTCGAAGTGATTATCATTCTGTCTTAGAAAATTGCTTAATTGACACAATATCTTATTGCTTTTTTTCGCTCCTCGGCATTTCAAAAACTTTTTCGTTGCAAACCTTCGCTGCTGTTTTTTTCTCAGTTTGCTGAATTACCCAATTCAAAATTTCACTGCTGAAAAAAGACCCCAACAAAAAGCATTATTTCCCAGTTTCCTTTTTGGATGAAAAATATGGACAAGCCAATTGAACAGACTATGAAATGTGATAATATTTGCATGTGTTGTGACATTAAAATAGACACAAAAATGAAGCCTCATACTGCAACTAACAATTTCATGGTTATTTGACAATCAAATAATACAGCATATCAAAGAATTAGCTCTATAAATATACGCCTTACTACATTTGGGCTGCGGAGGGTGTCGTCAGTAATGTATTTATCTTGGGTCATTGGGAAGTTTCGGGTATTTCAACATTATACTCCCATCACCAAGCAGACCCTCTCAGAAATTATCAGTCTCCAGTTTATGCAATAGTGGACAGAAAAAAAAAAAAGAAAAAATGTTTTGCTATTTATTCATTTGGACAATTATTGACTACTCCTCTGCGAATCTGATTGGTCTTTGCTAATAACCAGTCCTCGGAGATCGCTAGGAGAGCCACTACCCATCTTAGCGATCTCCGAGGACATTAGCACTTTTCTAATATATGGATTGTTCATAATTATTCCTTTACACAGCTCTTATCTTCCTGTCCAGTTTGTTGCTTACGCTGAATATGGGTGCCAGGTTTGTTGAGTTAGTTTCTTTTTTATTTTGGGTTCACCACCTAAAAAAAAAAAAAAGAAAAAGAATCCCGTCCATGGGAATTGATATTTTTTCGATTAACTAAAGTTAAGTTATATAAGGTTTCGACCTAATCATCTCACTAGAATTATGACGGAATGAGAAAGTTGTTTTTTAGATGAGGTTTGCTACATCAAAAGCATAAGATATAAAAATGGAATTTTCTATATATTACGTACAATAGACTTGAAAATGATAACTTCGAAAAAAGATTCCTCTTCTGATGTTTATCACTGTAAATCTTTCTCCATGTTGACGGAGCTAAGAGTACACTGACTAATTCTCCTAGTGAGGGTAAGACTTTCCCAAAGAAAAAAATGTATGTCATGGGCATGGCATTTATTTGTATCTGTTGGTGAAGCTCATATTTTGGAGCATTGGGAAGTGGTGTATTTACAAACTCCTCCGCACGAACAGGATGTGACACAAGGTGAATTTTTACAGGGTTGAAACCAGGTTTTTCTTTCTCTTAGACTAGTTGCCTAACTAAGGCTGAAGGACTCATTCTGTCCTACTATTTACCCATAGCTGGCTGGAGAATAATTAGATTCATAACTTTCCCAAGGATATTAGTGCGATGTGAAATGCCATCAGCCTCGTCCAGGATTTTGAATGTCGTATCGTCGTGTCCATTGCCTATACGATAAACATTACACCACGGGTACTCTACCCTGGGAAATCTGTAGTCAACCATTTGTAACTATAGCTCTGAAGTCAAATTTGATCCCGGGTAGTTGTACTTGTTAGGGTCTGATCCACGGGTCTTTTTTGAAATTATTAGTATTGGACATGAATACTTGAAGCTATAAAACCTCTAATCATTTTTAGTAAATAGGACACAAAAATGCATCACACTGCAATGAAACGTTGAAAATATAAATGGTTTTATTGGGTTCTTTCATGGCATATTAACACGTATGAATCATTTAATGCCAAACTATATATATATATATATATACTATTTGTTGGTGAATAATTTGTAGCTACCATTATTTCAAACGACCCTGATTTCATTTGTTTGGTTACAGTTAAATGTTTTCAAGTTTTTCACGTTATCATTTTTATTTCTATTTATCAACTATTCCTGCCCATGGTGTAATGGTTATCGTCGTAGGAAATGGACACGGTGACACGAGTTCAAATCCTGGACGAGTCTGATTGCATTTCACATAGCACTAATACCCTTGGGAAAGGTATGAACCCAATTATTCTCCCTATTATGGGTAAATAGTAGGGCAGACTAGGTTCTTAAGTATTGGTTAGGCAACTAGTGTAGGAGAAGGAAAACTCCGAATTCAAACCTGTTAAACTTCGCTTGAAAATTGACCTTGTGTCATATCCTGCCCGAGCGATTTAAGGAGGTGCCCGTTGTGTAATGGTTATCGTCGTAGGAAATGCAGACGGCGACACGAGTTCAAATCCTGGACGAGGCGGATTGCATTTCACATAGCACTAATACGCTTGGGAAAGGTATGAATCCAATTATTCTCCCTCCAGCTATAGGTAAATAGTAGGACAGACTGGGTTGTTCAGCCTTGGTGAGGCAACTAGCGTAGGAGAAGGAAAACTCCGAATTCAAACCTGCTAAACTCCGCTTAAAAATTGACCAAGTGACATATCCTGCACGAGAGGAGGGTTAGGTAAATAGGATCAACTATTCCTATCTAATTCAAAATTAATCATTTGCTTGTACACAATTTTATCAATCATTTATTTGCACACAGTTAATAATATCAATTATTTGTTTGCATATAGTAAATAATATTAATCATTTGATTGCACACATTGACATTTAGGGTGTGTCCTCGTAGTGTAATGGTTAAAGCGATGGACTGCGGAATCGTAGTAAGCGAGTTCGTACTCCAGTCTCGTAATTTCGTTCACTTTCGGCCAAATACACTTGGGAAAGGTATGAACCCCCTAATCCTCCCAGTTATGAGTTAAATCGTACCTCAACCGTTCTTCTAGGAGAATAGCTTTGGCATTAAATAACTTACAAAGGTTGATAAGCCAATAAACAAAGAAACCAAACCAAACCATTGATAGTTATCATTTGTTTGCACATGATTAATAATATTAAATATTTCTCAACACACAAAGGTATAATAGTAAACATTTGTTTTGACATAGTTAATAATAATAATCAGTTGTTAGGACACAGTTAATAATATTAATTGCTTGTTTGCACACAGTGAATAATATTAAACATGTTTGCACACAGTTAAATGGTTTTAAGTATTACAATTTAACGTTATTATTTCTCTTTATCAACTATTCTGATCTGATTAAATATTAATAATTTGTAAAATGTTAAATGGTTTCTGGTATTGCTATTTAGCATTAACAACTCTATTCAATATCAATCATTTGTTTGCATTCAGTTAAATGGTTTCAAGTATAGTAAATAATTGAATTGTTCTATAGACGTATAGATGGGACGCTCTATCACAACAGGTCTGAGTTGACCTGGGAATAATGTCTATGAAATGGTTTTAACAATTCCACAATGGTGTAATGGTTAAAGCGATGGACTGCGGAATCGTGGTAAGCGAGTTCGTACTCCAGTCGCGCTATTATGTTCACTTTGGGGCAAATACCCTTGGGAAAGGTATGAACCCCCTTATCCTCCCAGCTATGGGTTAAATAGTACCACAACTGTTCTTCTAGGAGAATGGCTTTGGCATTAAATAACCTACAAAGGTTGATATGCCATTAAACAAAGAAATAAAACCAATCACACCAAACCAGGAAAGGAAGCCTCACCATCAGATGGTTTAGAGTCATATCCAGGAAACACGCTGGTGGGGGCGTTTTACTCCTATGCAAAGATTCACTTTGCATATTCTAAAACCCTAGTTGACGGGTAGAATATAAATGGTTATGATGAAATATCTTAATTTAATAAAATTTTGACAATAATTCATCAACAAATGGTTGATATATCGTTAAACAAACTAACCCAAAGCAAACAATGCACTCAAGGTCATTAAGATCGAAATCAAGCTTAGAACTAATAGATAGATAGATAGATAGATAGATAGGAGTGTGTTAATGGACGTGTTATTGTGTGTGTGCGTGTGTGTGTTAGGGGCCGCATCGGAACATAACTGAATCACCTAAAAGTAGAACATTAGTAAAATTTAAGAAACCAGATCTCAAATCTGAGAATTAATTTTTTTTTAAAATTTATTGCGGACTTTTTGTCCTCATCTTGGTAGTATTTGCGTTGTTTCTTCTTCACTACGTTTCGGCCAAATTTCACCTCTGGCCTTCTTCAGGTTATTAACTTCCCAAGATCAGGATAAAAAGTCTGCAATAAATAAAAAAAAAAAATTTAAAAAAATTATTTCTCAGATTAAGAAGCCTCATCTCAAAATAATTCCAATTACAGATCTCAAATGTGTGAAAATGTGGAAATCATGTATTTTTTTTAGGTAAAAATTATTTTAGTTCTTGTTCGGGCTGAACACTTTTCAGCATACTTTAGAATATACTAACCTCTTTCCAGTCATAATGAAGGTATTATTTAAATATTGATCAACTCTTCTACCAATGATTCGAGCCTTAGTATCACTGCGCCTTATCTAGAGCCACATGGTGAGATACATTTTAACCTAAGTAAGGTGCTTAGATACTCTACTCTCATCTTGACCAAGAAATTGCCAACAAAAAAGTTTAACGATAAAATTTTAACGGCTGGAGAAGAAGCTAGACGGCAATTACACAAGAATGTTGCGAACAACATTGAACAAGTCCTGGCGGCAACACCCCACAAGGCACCAACTATACGGCCACCTGCCTCCCATCACGAAAACTATCTAAGCTAGACGAACCAGACATGCAGGATACGGCTGGAGAAGCAAGGACGAGCTTATAAGTGATGTACTCCTATTCCCACCGCCGCATATGGCCAAGCAAAAGTAGGACGACCAGCTCGAACATACATACAGCAGCTATGTGAGGATACGGGATGTAGCCCTGAAGACCTGCCAGAGGTGATGAATGATAGGGAGAAGAGGCGAGAGAGGGTCAGGGATATCTGTGCTTGCGGCTCGACATGATGATGATGATATACATAGATATAAGTTAAGTAAAGTTAGCGACCATAGTCGAGGGTGACCCGAAGGCTCCCTTTTCGATAGCTACTACACCAAGGTGTAGGGAAGGGCGCTACTCCATTCCCTGGATTGCTCCACTTTACCCTTGAACCGTACCTTATAATGCTGAGTGTTAAGCAAGGTGGTATCAAGTTCCATTTTTAAAGTCTTTGGTATGACTCGACCTGGGATTGAACCCAGATCTCCCGGGCCATTGATGAACACTCTAACCGCTGGGCCAATATACCTGACTAAATAAAGGTAAAGCTTAAGATGGTGAAGCATGAAATAAGATTCGCGACTAGCTGTTAGAGAATCATTTGGTAGATTGTAGGTTGGCACCAAGAGACAAGTATTTGTCGCTGCCTCCCACCAGACACGCCTTGACACAAGGTCAAAAGCCCGAAGGCCGATTAAAGTGGGGATAAGGGGGGGGAAGGTCGGGAACGAGCCGAGACTCGAACCCTGCTTGTCTGTGCTGCTCATCGGCTCACTTAGTGCAATGTGAGCCCGATGAGGCAAGCAGTTTCACGAACCCGAATGTGGGTCCGGGCACGTATGCCAGTTTGCGGCTTAAACTAGACGCATGGTCTAGTGCCGTACAAGGGGGACAAAGGAGACAAAAATGCAGCTCGCCCACCCGAAGGTAGCCTAGTCGAAACTAGGTGCCTAATTAAAGGCCCCAAGTCTGCCATTGTTCCTTTTCCAGGGCCACGCTCCGGACCGAAGTCCAGAACAGGCCCCGGGGCGTTCACCAGGAGTGCGCCTTGGCACCGAGAGACAAGGTTAAATACGAATTGGTCAAATATTTTTCATTTCAACTCAAAGTGTTTTATAGCAAGTGTTTTAGCAATTATAAGATTAGTGAAGGAAGTTATAGGAAGCAATATTATCAAGGTTGATGATAAAATATTTCTACTGGCAAAATTTTTTTTGAATTATAATATATCCTCAAAAATAAGATATAGCATTCGTTCCAACCAGATATATGTAAATGCGTTAATTTGAGATTAAAGTCGAAATTGTTTTTCCCACCGGCTCTCGTAATCTATCCATCTATCTATCTATCGATCTATCTATCTATTTCACCCTGTTTATATCTATCTATCTATCTATCTATCTATCTATCTATCTATCTCATTATGCATAAATAAAGACTAAAAATTACCAGTTCACCACTCAGTACGAAGGAATTGTTTTTACTGTCAGTACCAACAGAGATTCAAATCTTTACAACTTACCCGACGTAGACCAGGACATCAGCTAGTAAATTAGCTCGAAAGAAAATAGATTTAAAGGACAAGGAAAAAAGAGAAAAAAGAAAAAGAAAGGAAATAAGTGAAAAATGAAGAAAAGGCAAAAGAAAAATGTAGAAAGAAGGACAGAAAGGTAAAAAGGAAAAGAAAATGGAAGAGAAAGAGAAAGATGGGAGGTCGAGTAAACGCCAGATTTATTGTGGTTATATTGATCTCAAGTTCGATCAGACGTTGACCATCGCCATTTGATGTCGTTCAGCATAGACTGATTTTTTGTTTGGTTTGAATTCCAGGGTGGCTTTGCTCCTGTGGGAAATACGAAAAAAAAAAAAACAACAAAACAAAAACAACTAAAAGACCCCCCTTAAAAAATCGCCAACAACAAAAACAACCAAAGAAAAAAAATAAGTGAAGAAACGCTAAGGTCTTTTTGGTAATGGTTTTTCAAAAGCCAAATGTCTCCAAAGGAATCTTTGCTTTAAGATAAGCCCTTGACTAGTCAGGACCGCAGCCATCTTGGATTTTCAGCAGGCCATTATCGTCAGCTCAGTTCGTATGATCTTTCACAACTGTTATGTACTTTAGATGTCGTTCAATTAAAATGGGACCTTTTATACAATGTTCTCCATTAAGGAGAATATAGGAAAAATAAGACACCGTAATAGTAAAACTAATAGAAACGCACACCATTATTTCTCTCGGTATTGGCATAGAATAATCTAAAATATTGTACGCGCTTTTCTTTCATTTTTGAAGCTACATATGGCTATTAAGGTTAATCTATATTCCATTTCGGCTGGGCTTTGAATAAGCTGACATTATTCTTTAAAAATTTAAATATAGATATACAATGAACTAGATTCCCTAACCTTTTGGCCTAAGATAATCCTAAACAGTTTGACCTTCTCTTAATATCAATCAATCAATCAATCAATCAATCAATCGCAGTCCAGTGAGCTGGGGTTGTAAAATACATTGACTGTGTCTATGCAGAAAGGTAAGATTCACCCACCAACGTCCTGAAAATGACATTAAGCAATCTGATGGCAATTCTTCAGCCTCAGAGATTTGAGAAACTTGGAGTATCCCTTTATTGACATTACTTCCCGGTACACTCTGATTCGGAGTGATAGCTCCTGAAATGGAGAGGTTTGGCATTTAAACTGTGTGCAAACATATGACTCAGGCTAAATTGAATAGTTTAAGATTAAACTGTTTGATTGTTTAACTGTGTGTAAACAAATGACTGATGTTTAATCGAATTAGTGTTAGAGAGCCATACATGCAACCATCTAAATATACAAACAAATGAGTAATATTAATTAAAATGATAAGCGTTAAATAGCAATACTTGAAACCATTTCACTGTATGCAAACAAATGATTAATATTGAATAGAATTATTGGTACTTGATAGTTTGAATTAAAACCATTCAATTGTGTAGAAACAATAGGAATAGTAATATGCGAACTAATCAGTTCTGTCTCATTTCAGAATGAAATTACCAATAAACTATTAACTTACATATGTATATCTATTCAACTTTGGGTAAATAAATCACTGATGTTAAATTGAATTATTAGTGATACATAGTGATAATTTGAACCATTTAACTCCGTGCTAAAGAAAGAACTTAGACTTGTTTAAAGATGTTATCAACCAAAGGAGTTTATTTTGAATATATATGTATAAAGAGGATTAGGCTTTGAATAACCTACATGGTTGGTATGCCATAAAACCCAACCAAACAAAATCCTCCATATCTAATGTACATGTAAAAAGAGGGTTTGGTATTAGATTACCTACAATGGTTGATATGTCATAAAACCCAACCAAACACAATCCTCTATATTCAATGTACATAGAAAAAGAGGGTTTGGTATTAGATTACCTACAATGGTTGATATGCCATAAAATCATGCCGACCAATCAATCATCAATGAATATCTCATTATGATTATCATCATCGTTATTGACGACAATTGATTATTATATATACCAGACTCGATCGGATGTGAGTGGGCAACCACAGATGTGTGCAAGTTATTTATTTTATGTAGGAAAACTTGATACTGTATATAATATGCATTAATTAGTACTCGGTAGGTTTACTTGATATCATACCATCGTTTGCAAATTATTTGTATTTGATAGGAATACTTGAGATAATATAACTGTGAGAAAAAACCCTTAAAAATGTAAATATAAAAGTAATGTGATCGCGATTTTCTAACCTCTATGCTTAAAATAACCCAAGATGCGTTTACATGCCGTTAAAATATCAATAACACATTGCTCTCCATTCATTCCGTAACGTAAATTTTCGACCTGTAACCTATAAATGGTTTTGCAACATAAAGAAGACATTTTTAAAATACTTGTTGGCATCAAAATCCTTGCTTGAAGGGAAGTTATTTTGCTCCAAAAATTATATTAAAATCTAGAATGAATTCTTTAATGGTGTATTTAAAAAAAGTGAATAAAAATGTTTAACGTGTTTCTTTTAAAACTGTTGAATCAATTGCAAGTGGTGGAAAGATACAGTTGACGTCATGGTTATCGGCATAAAACAGAGAAATGAAGAGACGCGTTCAAATGAGTATACACTATTTGTTTCAAGTATATTTCTTAAATATTTTAAATAACCTTTCAGAGATTTATTTTTACTTTTAGATAAAACAGTCATTATTAATTTACTACTTTTCAAGTTTTTTTTTACACCAACATTAGCTGATTGTTTCACACTCCAGGACCCTCCTCAGTATTCTCTCCGTTCTTTATAAGGCTGAAATCTGGATGTTGTCTTCTTGTATTTTTTTTAATTTCAAAGTCTTCCTTTCATTTTACCACTCCTTTCCTTGTTTCAAGTGTACCAACCGCAATTGATATCACTGTCACCTACGTATTCCATATTTTAATACTACATATTTATCACTTTTTGCTTTTTTTAATTATCCCTTTGTGGTCCACCGGGACGGCAACGTCCACAATTTGCTAAGGTGTCTTTTTTTGTTGACTATCATTAAGTCTTGTTGTCTGGCTGATGTGTAGTCTGTCTATGTCATCTCTGGTATGTAAGGCCTTTTACATTGTCATGAGTTTCTTGTTCTCTGGTCCATTTCTTAAAGTCCTTTTCTTATCAACTTTAAGAATATACCCGAGTATCTTACAAAGAAGGCAGTCAAGATATTTATCCCTTTGATGAGATTTCTGCTTTGTGGTTTGGTCTTGAGTAGTTTTCTCGTTCTCTTGAGATACATTTTTAAATTTTTTTCTTTCATCTCTGCTTGTTTGATGGTGCCCGGTTTCAATATTTCAAGATTTATCAGTTTCCTTTTCTCTGGACGTTCTGATTTTTTTTCCCTTATTTGGTTGTTCTATTCCTTCCAGCATTTGAAATTTACCTCTTTTCATGATAACAATGTCAGATTCTTCTATTACAAATATTAATGGTGATAGTATATTTCCCTGGAAGATTCCTCTCTGGATTTTCGGCCGAGGGTATATCTTGATATCTTCGACCAGATTGACCTGCTTCTCGATTGACGGCTGGGTCGAAGGTCAATATGTTACAAACTGAGTTGTTTGAATTAGAACTGCTTCTATGTATAAAAATGGATTTGACATCAAATAACCCATAATATTTGATATGCCATAAAACCAAACTAAAAACTAAATAAGTGAGAAGTATCCTTATTTTAGTTTGATTAATAATCAATTTATTCATTTATTCTAAACATATCACCTGTTTTCAGCAAAATTATCATTTAAGGAATGTAAGATACTAAAAAACACAAACGACAAAGAAGAAATGAAAGACAATTACGTTTTACAAGTTCCCCTCAAAGTTTGACTAACTCCTAAAAATAGCTGCAAAACTTTGTATCAGATTCGATTCTTATGCCGCGTTTATATTCTGTAAAAGTCAATGCAAAATTTACATTAAATGAGTTGGTGTGCGTGCGTGCATGCCTGCGTGCTTGTGTTTCTGTGTTTTCATACATATTATTCCACTCATACGTTATGTATATATATATATACATATATATATATATATACCTATATATATATATATACATATGTATATATACATATATATATACATATACATATATATATATATATACATATATATATACATATATATATACATATATATATATATATATACATATATATATACATATAAATATATATATACATATATATATATTCATATATATATATATACATATATATATACATATACATATACATATATATATATACATACATATATATACACACATATATATATACATATATATATACACATATACATATATATATACACACACACACACATATATATATATATATATATATACATAAATATATACATATACATATATATATATATATATATATATATATTTTAAATGAAATATCTTAAAAGTTTGCATTAGCTTCATTTCCCGAAGGCCGTTAATATTTTCTGTACATCTGCGTCACATTTAGAATACACATACGCAGGCTCATGCGCTAGCACACACATATATCCGGTTGTATGAGGACGCACGAACACACACACACACACACACACACATATATATATATATATATATATATATATTGAGTGTGCGTGTATATACTCAAATAAGTCTGTATAATTATATATTTTTGCGTGAATACAAATATATATATATATATATATATATATATATATATATATATATATATATATATCCGCCCTGTCTGCTAGTGCTGTAGAATTCGCCGAGCCGACTGCATTTCTTTTGAGGGATGAGGCCTCCGATCCTACGAGTGTCCTGGATGTGATACTAAACCATCTGATGACGAGGCTGCTGTCTTGGAGCTTTCCGGAATGTGGATTACATCTTCATTAACATTATTACCAGGTCCATTCTGATCAAGAGTGGGATTACCTGTTAGGGTCTAATCTATCGATCACATCTATTTAATCATCTAATATACTTGAAATCATTTAACTATACGCCAACAGATGATTATTATGAAACTGAATTGTTATTATGAGATGACAATATTCAAAACCTTTTAAAAATGTACAAATGGAAATATTTATTTTTAATAGCAATACTTGAAATCATTTAATTTTATGCCAACAAATGATTGATATGAAACTGAACTGATAGTATTAGATAGCATTGTTTGAAAACTTTTAAGAAGGTACTAATTAAAACATTAGTTTTTCATTGCAATACTTGAAATCATTTAACTGTATGCAAACAAATTTGCTCTGGTTTATTTAAAAAATGTTATCTTCAAACTATTCACTTAAAAATCATATATAAAAACGGGATTTGACATTAAATTGGTCGATATCAACAAAACAATATACATATGAACATAAAGAGGTTAATAGATTGGTTGAAAGGCTGTTGTGATATGGATTTTTTAATGCAATACATTACGTTTCTAAAATAATGTTCGAACACTAATTACATCACATAAATTCGAAACAGAGATTAACTAACGTGAATACAGGGTGCGGCTGGTATTTGAGGACACATATTTTACATTCATACTGTTTTGTATTAATTTTTACTGCTTTTATTTTAACAGAAATTAATAATAACAGATGCTATGCTACCAAATGAAATTAAAAGGAACGCTTTATTTGTGGCATTTAATCATGAGGATTTAGAAATACCATGTTTTCTTAGAGCTACTAGATTGTTTGGCCACAAGATATGCAAAGAGTTAGAAAAAGAAAACGATAACGTAATATCGGTGTTAAAACGTAAAAAAAATTCCTCACGTTCCAATTCAATGAGAACCCCCAAATTTATTCATAAAGTTAAGCAGACAATCATTGAAGCCAATTTCAAAAAAGTTGCATATGTCTGAAAAGACAATCAGAAGTAATGTTCATGAAGATATTCGATACAAATCCTACGTGATGAAGAGAAGTCAATTTATATCTGAAATATCTTTAAAAAAAAAACAACTTAAACAGATCCAAAAGACTTTTAAATAAACTCAAAAGTCCTACAGAAGCATTTGGCCTCCTAACTCTCCTGATCTCAATCCACGGGACTATTATGTGCGGACCGTTGAGGTGAAGGAGGTTAATGAACATCCCCATAACATCAAAAAGTCTTTAAAATCTGCCATAGTTCGAGTAATGTCTTACATAAATTAGGAGCTGTTAATTAGGGCTTGCAACAAATTTCGACCTCGTAGAGAGGCAGTTATTAATGCTAGTGGTGGTTTTATCGAATAAAATTAATCAACCGTTAGCTAATTCCTATGCTTGTTATTTGAAGTCAAATACAATTAAAATCCTTTGTTCTATAAATGTTTTTCTAATCCATAAAATATGTCCACAAATACCAACCGGACTATGTATAATGTGTAATATCTTTTTCATCTTTCCGTTTCATTTAAAAATTCATACGCTCGGATGAAGGTTTAAAAACCGAAACAGTAAATAATTCAGATTGTAAAAAATAATCCTCCGAAGGCCAAGTTTTTTTTTTAATATTCGTGCATTTACTTATATTTATATATACATGCACACATAAACAAACATAAAAACATATGTATGCATGCATGTATATATGTATTATTATGATAAAGAAAAAGCAACCTGTTCTTAGTTTCGTACATCTCTTTCGAAAATATACTACCTCTCAAAAATGTCTCTAAAGCCTGCATTAACTTCAGTTCCTGTATACTGTTCATGTTCTCGGAGTATCTGCGTCAAATTAAACACGCACACATGCGCGAGTACATACCTACACCAACACGTGCACGTATATATGTACTCTTACATTCTTATAAAGATATACGCAAACACGTATTCTCATCTCTCTCTCTCTCTCTCTCTATCTCCCTCTCTCTTTCTCCTTTTATATAAATATATATATAAATATATATATATATAGAGAGAGAGAGAAAGAGAGAGAAATTGATAAAAATATGTTCACCTCCACACACAGCCACACACATACACACACACATATATATATATATATATATATATGTGTGTGTGTGTGTGTGTGTGTGTGTATGTGGTAGGCTAATGTGTCGCAAGGTTTCTTAGATCATCAAAGATTTAAAAAATGTGAAGTAAATATAAAGGTAAAAGTATCAGAGATAAAATGTAAAAAAGAAAAAAAAATTAGATGAAAAGAATTACTTAATGTCTATCTCTTGTCTTATCACGCTTTGTCACTTGCCAACCACATCACTGCTATAATTCATATCAAGTCGTTTAAGATGGCTGAGCACAGCCGACATCATAAGAAAGGTTATTCTTTTCTTAAGACGATTTCACAAGGAATTATTAACCGTCATAGAAAATTGAAATGCAGTTCACACACACACACACACACACACACACACACACACACACACACACACACACACATATATATATATATATATATATATAGTTCTAGCTGAAGTAGTTGTCAACGTTGGGTGAAAATGAAGCTACCAGCAAATCTAATAAAAATAAATCCTTCAAGTATTTAATGTTGAAACGTTCGTATTGAAACAAACCCGGCTGAATACTTATGTCAACCGATGAAGATTACATTGTAGATGTCTTAGCATAACGGTTATAATCGTCGGTAATTAAATCAATGATACGAGTTCAAATTCTGTTTTCTCCTGTGAAATACATGATTATGTCTGTTTTCTTCCCAACTATGAGCAAATGGTAGGGTAGGCTGGTTTCTTTAGCTTTGTTTACGTAATTACAAGAGAAGGAAAACACTGAGGTGGAAAATTTTAATTTTTGTTATCTATTATTTAAAATTATTACAGGCCGTTAAATAATGGATAACAAGTATTTGCTTTTTTCTCTATTTTTAAGTCAAGAGTCCAGAAGATTCAGTCATAGGAGATTCAGGGTGAATTTGGTTTGGTTTGGTTTGGTTTGGGTTTTGGCATACAAACCATTGTTGGTTATTTAATGCCAGTTCCTCCAAATACATATATATTAATCCTATGTAATTTGGTTGGTTGGGTTTTATGGCATATTAATCATTGTAGGTTATTCAATACCAAATAACATATCCTCTTTATACAAAAAGTCTTAATGTGAAATAATTCTAATAATGTTATATAATTATTCGTATAACTTTATCAAAATAAGTTTATTGGGCTTTATATTTTGAAATTATATAATCTATACTTAATCTTTTTTTCCTTGATAAAATGTTTTATGAAGCTTAAAAGTAAAAAGTTATTTCACTCTTAGACTTTTCTTAACATTGTTCTGATTGTTATGTTCGTAACAGCATATGCTTTGTAAACATACGTCAAGGAATTAAAATGGTTCCAAGTATTGCTATATATCACTAACAATTCAGTTAAACATCAATCATCCGTTTAAAGTTAAAGGATCAAACAGTTCTATTTTTAAAATTTTTTGATTGAGCTCAAGTCATTTGTTTGCACTCAGTTTAAATGTCAAACAGTTCTTATTTAACCCATAAATAGGAACCTATCAGGTGCTACCACACGGGGCCAGAGTAGAATAAAGAAGTGATGACAATGAACGGGGTACTCTTCATTCTCCAAAGATCCAGCAATACTAGAGCCTCATTATCAGATTGTTTAATTTCATACATAGGAACCACGTTAAAGGAGTCTTAACCGATCTGCAGAGATGCAGTTTGTGTATTCTTCAGCCCAACACCACGAGGCTGAAACTCAGTGTTAAAATCTAAACAAATATTATAAGATATTATCAAACTCGCCAACACTGTGACGCTTAACAACGAATGGGTATACACAGAAGCCACCAAAACTCTAATATATATTTGTCACTGTCTCCCACCAGACAGGACTCGACACAAGGTTAATGACCTAAAGGTCGATTATAGTGGAGATTTATTGGAGGGGAAGGTCGAGCACGAGCCGAGGCTTGAGACCTGCTGGACTATGCTGGTTATCAACTCACTTAGTGCAATGTGGGCCTAATGAGCCTAGCTGGACTTGGACCCAAATCTGGGTCCAGGCACGTATGCCAGATTATAGCTTAAACTGGTGAGCAAGGTCCAGTGCTATACAAAGGGGACAGAGGTGTCAATGTTGAAGCTAGCCCAACCGAAGGTGGCCTAGCCGAAGCCGGGGGCTTTTCGGCCTCGAATCTGCCATTGATTTCGATACCCCGTACGACACGAATGCCCGACGGCTCAGCTAAAGCCAACTAAAAACTATTACACTTATATCATCATCATCATCATAATCATGAACAAGTTGTGCTCATGGCACAAATTCCTTTGACTCTCTCTCTCTCTCTCTCACACCATCAGTTTTTACCATCCATTACTCCTGGCCACTCCAATACACTGCATCCAGTGTCTGCACATAGCTTATGTAAGTTTTTCCTGGTTGGCTAAAACTGAGTTCTTCCTTACTTCACCAGCATTGCCCCACATATCTTAAACATCTTTCTTAAATAGATTATGAGATGGGAAACAAGTAGCTGTACAGTTTCTGTTTTGAGAAGTGCTGCTTCTTGGATTTGTTCAAAACAGCAAGCTGCATTTTTTATTGTTCTCATCTAGCTTTTTCTCCATACGTTTCGTTTGAGTGGTGTATCCTCACAATAACCTCGACACGGCCGCTGCATTGAATACATCCCGTTCTATTTTATTAAAGATCAGTTTTCCGTATTATCGACAATAAAGCATAAGCAGTTCACGCCATCCCTATCCGTATGTTGAGCTCGGTTTCAGTAGAGAAAATATTTCTGTCAAGGTATGTAAACTTATATGCTAATTCTACTTACAATGGAGATAGTTCCGTCTTGATTAAAACACATGAACTAACTTTATATTGAATCCTCGAAGGCAATACTTTTCAGAGATTTCTTCATGATATTTGATACCACACACACATGCACACACACACGCACATACACATATATATATATATATATATATATATATATATATATATATAATTTTATCATATTTACCCAACCCCTCCGCTCGGGCAGGATATGACACAAGGTCAATTTTTAAGCGGAGTTTAACAGGTTTCAATTCAGAGTTTTCCTTCTCCTAGACTAGTTGCCTAGTTTAATAATTATGTTTTTATTATTTCATATACTTGCGCATTCTATGTATTTAGATCTCTTCATGAAATTCAAATGGCTATATAAAGTTCGCGCTCTTCTTTTTACGGACTTGCTCAAAAATACATATGTGTATGATCAAATGTTTTGTCAGACACATTAAATCCCAAAAATGCCCTCGAAAAAAACGTGTTCAAGTATATATAAGAGTACATACATATATACCTCCATCGCATACACATACACACACACACACACACACACACACCCACGCATATATATATATACATATATATATATATATTGCTAAGGCATGTTTTGTTGAACACGTTAGAATACACTTTGATTTTAGAACGTTACAACTCAATAAACTTAAACTTGACAGCCGCCAAAAATGACCATCCCTGAAGACGACGATTGTGAAGTTGAAAGCGCTTGGGAAAAATCAAGGGACAATTTTTAAACCAACTTAACCCTGAAAAAATTTTGATAAAACATGACAACTCGAGAAGTACAATCCAAAACTATAAATAAGATATTTTCTATCATATGCAACAAAACATGCCTTGGCAATAATTTACCGGCAAACAATATATATATATATATATATATATATATATATATATATATATATATATATATATATAAAACATGGTCTCGAAGTAAAAGGAAGCTTAAACAAGAAAAAACGATTGAGGAAAAAAATCCTCTCAGTACATTCAAAAATATGTGCGTGTGAGTGTATGCATATATGAGTGTAAAATCCGAAACATTTGTTGACTACATATTTATGAAATAATAAAAAAACCCTCAAATACCTAAGTACAATTTTAGAAAAATCAAAAGTACATTCTCAAATGGTCGACAGAGTAGGATAAATCCCCACCACCACCAAAAAGGGATTATCTCTCCTTGGCTACCCCATTACGACCACTTTTGTATCATTATCTTACATGGAAATAATTGTAATCTGCAGATGTAGTTGACTGATATTATTTTAAAAATTTTAGCTTATAGCTTCAGTATGGCAATCAGTCTAGGAGAAAAAAACTCTGAATTCAAACACATGTGGCTGTGACCACTTTCAAGCTCCAATCCATAAGAGACTCTATATCTTATTTGACATCTGGAACGAGCCTAACCTTCAACAGGTGAATGCCGTTCAGGATATATATATATATATATATATATATATATATATATATATATTGTCATCCACGAACAGACTGTTTCTTTGTATCAGATCAGAACTCATCAGTGTGGCTAAACACGTGAAATGCTTCAATCTAGGATGGAAACTCGGCTGACTTTAAGTCAGTCAGATAGCTGATCACATAGTCTTCGTCATTCTCTTGGTTTGTGAAGGATTTTTTCATTTATAATATTTTACATATACGTTATCAGCTACGGGGAGTGCTCAATTATTGAAAAGAGCTATAGCGTTTCAACTTATGTTGTTGCGGGCAAATTTCCAATTAGAACGCTCAACCCACGGTGGGGAGAGGACATTTATTTGTATGATAGTCATTCAATGAATAAGGGAATATAAAAACTAAAATATATTTTTATAACATTTTCCCATAAATGCCAAGTCTGCATAGCTTGGAATTGGATAATAGAAAAAATTATTTTAATCTTGCAAAATTCCGTAGAATGGAAACAAACTGACGTTCCGGTAAAAAGAAAACAAGATTTGGGCCGCATAAAAGAAACTCATGCTTACAGTCTTCTTTACAGCAGTTCCTATGACTAACTCTTTTGGCAATACTCACTTTTTATTGAATATCAATTATATATATATATATATATATATATATATATATACCTACATTGGCCACGCTACAACGACACTCTCCGTAGCCTTACATACGATCTCTCAGACACTAATGCCATAGAACAACCTTTAATAACAAAACAACAATGATTCTTAAAAACTCACATCCAACAATGTACGAAAGATTCTCATTGACAATTCAAAAATCCTCAATAAAATAACAAGAAAAATTGTCTACAAATCATTGAGGCAATATGCATTAAAAATAAAATTCCTAGCATGAATAGAATAGCATTTAACACGAACACCAATATACTAAACATATTTATTAACTCACTAATCTTAACATCTCTCTTAACTGAATGAGCTAACTATAAAAAGAAAACCATTTAAATAAATAAAACCCACACCACCTAAACAGTCACTGCAATCAATAGTTCCCCTGTGGACGATCAGAGACATCGTTGTAAACGCTTGGGATCAAGAGGATAGAGAAAATATCCCGTATTTTTTATATGGGACACTTTCTCTATCTTGACACCGATGTTCGAAAAACACACATGAACGTCTACACTTGAAAATCATAAAGAAATATACGGTAGTTTTAACAAAACCTGTTTGAATATAGTCATCCACAGACAGACTGTTTCGTTCTATCAGAACTCTTCAGTGTGGCTAGACACGCAGGACGCTCGAAGCCGGGATCGAAACCCGTCCAACTTTACGTTAGACTGTATTTCAGACCACTCGTCCACCAAGCGGACCACGTTGGCTAAGGGAATTTTAAGGTATTTTTATTTTTAGAAACAGCAGCAGTAGCCTTTGTTTACATTTTTTTAATACCCTATCGGCTACCAGAGTGCTCAATTCTTTGGAAGAGCTTTGCATTACGCTAGCGGCGGCCGGCAATTCCTTCGCCAGAGAGCTCAACCCCCATGGGGGAGCATATATATATGTATATATATATCATCATCATGTCACGCCATCAGCACGGATATGCATGACCCTCTCACGCCACCCTTCTCTATCATTCATCGTTTCCGACCGGTTCTCAATGTCATATCCCGTATTGGCACATAGCTATTGTATGTTCTAGCTGGTCGTCCAGCCTATGCTCGTCCATGTAAAGAGGTGCACAGGAGTACGTCACTTATGAGTTCGTCCCTACTTCTTCAGCTGTGTACTGCATGTCAAGTTTGTCTAACTTGGATAGTTTTCGTGATGGGTGGTAAATGACCGTACAGCTATTGCTTTGCTGGGGGCTGGCTCCAGGGCTTGTTCAATATTGCTCGCAGCGTTTTTGTGTAGTTGTCGTCAAGCTTTTTCTCCCGACGTTTAGTTAGCGTCTATGCAGTGCATCCATACAGCAGATTCGACACGACCCCGGCTTGTAAAAAAAACAGCGTTTTTTTTATCGGCCTGGTCTGACTTCCATATGACCGATAGCCAATCGATATCTGTCCATACCTTTGTTCGTTGCGCGTTGATGTTTGTCTCAGTTGATATGACACTGCTTCCTAGATAGGTGATCTGTCTTCTAGTTTTTGAGAGATGTCGCCTGTTTGATTAAAGCATATATATTCCATCTTGTGTGCATTGACATGGAGGCCTATGCCCGCAGCTGCTCGTTCCAGACAATGTAGCAGTGTTTTGGTTTGGGATATATATATATATATATATATATATATATATATATATATATTGGTGTTATTCTTATATATTGGTGTAATTCTATTTTTGTTTATTGTGGTATTTAGTTTTGATTGTGCTGTTGAGTTTGTCAATAAATAATATCTAGCCGTAATATTCACTTTTATTGTATTATGCAGCTTGTTAAATAAAATCATAGAATAATTCGTTTAGAACATTTTTTTCAACGAAAGGTTTTGTTAAAGGGATATTTATCAGTAGCAGGTTCACCGTATTATATTTCATTTTATGGTGTTTTTGTCCCTCTGTCCGTCACGATATACATATATATATATATATATATATATATGTGTGTGTGTGTGTGTGTGTGTGTGTGTGTGTGTGTGTAATCGCTAAATCGGATCCACATGCCTAGTGGCCCCAAGAGCATGTAAAAACTGGGATGCCGCAGAGATGTGATTAGATTTGAAATGGTCAGTTCTTTCAAAATGCCTTCAAATACAGTTTTCATCTAATACAGCAATGTCCGGGGGAATTCAAAAGCTGAGCTTCTATTTGACGAGTGCTCCGTGAGAGACTGTTGTAGCTGAAAGCCTCTGAGACAATAGCAGAAGCAGCCAATTCAGGAAAAGGAAACGAGAATCTCTGTGTATTTCGTCATTTAGCAAAAAAAAAAAAAAAAGAAAAAAAAAAAAAAAAAAAAAGAAAAAACAAAACAAAAAACAATCAGTTGTTTTTAGGATTTAATGCAGTGGCTTGCGGCTTTTAGAGAAATTGCCAAGGAACCCTCTTCGGTATTGTTCATTCTGCTTAACCAATCAGATTTGTTCTTCGTTTTTTTTTTTTTACGTGCCCGGGAAATTTTCTTCCATTTGCTCTTTATTTCCGTCTAATATTAAGATACTCCTTTATTCTCTCTACCTTTAGTTTTAACACAGTCTCTTTCAAACATCTTCACCTGCTGCCTTTGTTGCGATTCATCTATTATTTCTGGTACAGCTCAGTGCTTTTTTCTGAGGACCTTCCATTACTATCTTCCATGTTTAAAAGTAATTGCTTGTTATTTCCCTTTTTATCAATATTTTCCTTTTTCTATGTGGTTCTCTTTCTCTGACGATTCTTTTTAGTTTTTTCTCAAGGTTTCCTTTTTTCCTTCATGTTTTCTCAATTTTATATTTTCGCCTTCTTTCTTTTAAAGTTTCTTTTTCTTTCAATTTTCGTTCTTTGCGTTTTTCTCGTTGTTCACACCCTTCTTCTTCTTGTCTTTCCTATTCACGTTCCTTTCTTTTTTTGTCTTTATTTCTCATTGTTTTTATAACATTTCTCTTATTCCATCTTGTGTGCCCCCTTATTTTTGTTTTACTATTTCAACTTCATCATTTCATTATCTCTTCTTCTCCTTCCCCCTCGCTGTAACTTCTGTACTTCTCTTTCAACCTTTCAGCGTTCTTCTTACTGTATCTTTATAAGATTCCTATATTTCGCATCTGATTTTTCATCAGTTTCCTTTCTTTTATTGACGATGTTCTCTTCCTTCTTGTCCTCATCTACGACTTTTTATAGCTCTTCTTCTCCTCCTTGTCCTCTTCTTTCTTCTTGTTTTCTTCGTCCATTTTTCATTTCATGTCCTCTTCTACTTCATCCTCAGCGTCGAACTCTTTTTTTTTGTCTTTTTCACTTCGCTTTTCGCGTCGCCCACGTTCTATTCCTCATCTTGATACTGCCTTCATTCTTCCTCTTCCTCCACTTCCCCTTCTTTTTTCTTTTTGACTTTTTATAAGATAGCCATTTTCCGCATTTTAAATTAAAAAAATTAACAGGTTTCTTTCTATCTAGCCATTTTTATTTTCATTCGGTTTTATGCTTTTGCGTATCATTTAGGACAACCAAATTTTCCATTTCTCAAACCACTTTTCCTTTTTGCTCTTTCGTTATTAGTTTAAGTCGTAATTCTTCTTACTTCATATTCTCTCTTCTGTATGAATATCCAGTTTTCTATATTTTTAACTGACAATAAAAAAAAGTAACATTTTAAAAGTCACTATGCTACTTACTTTCAGTTTTTCCCATCAAAATTTTTCTTCTTTTTCTTTCCTTTTTTTCATTCGAATGTTTTTTTCTTAAAAAATTCTTCAATTTTTTCCCATTTTCTTTTATTTCTTCCCTCCTTCATCATCTAACGCAATTACCCTTCTACCAGTCTTCCAACAGTATTTTTTTTTGTTTCTTTCCTTTCGTTGATGCGCGTTCTTCGTCACTTAGTTATATCAAATTTTTTTCTCTGTTTGCATCCATTTTTACTTCTTCCGCCATGTTACTGCAACTTGCTCTTTTTTCCGAAGACTTATTATCCAGCATCGTTGATGCCAACCGCATACTCCGGGAAACTGTTGGCGGGGAAAAAACATAATTAAGGCCCGCTTGATTCCTTTCCTCAGACATTCTCAGTTAATGCCCAACGTAAAATATAGACCCAACTCGAATAAAATATTCGTATATTCGTGAGAAAGTAAATTCGTTTCGTCCATTCTTTCAGATATATTTGTTGAAGTTTTAAGTTTTACAAATACTTAATCACAAACAGCCCACCATCATAACTTGATACATGCGTGCTCTCTGGGCGCCTGAAAGACTTTTGTCCAGATTTAATCTGAAATTGTCGAGGAGGTCAAGAAGATATAGGGAAGTGGTTCATTGAAGAGATCATTCATCATGATTCTTTCATTGACACTCTCAAAACTGTGTATGTGAGGAACATTTCTTGCCACTACTGTGTGAGTAGTTACGGGAGAATGGTTTGCTTAAACACACTCACTCATCGACAGCAGAACTTGATGCCATACCGAAACAGGAGCTTAGGAATTTTTTGGACCAATGGAATGTTTTCTGGAATAAGTATGTTAAATCGCAAGGAAAACATTTTGAGAAAATTATCGCTTCGTTCATGATACATTTCTATCTTGGTAAATACAGCTTCTATCAAATCACTTTTTAACATATCCCTCCGTCTCACTCTCTATTTGTATGTCTGTCTCAGGCTCTCTCTCTCTCTATATATATATATATTTGTGTGTGTGTGCATGTGTGTTTGCGCGCACGCGTGCTGAAGAAGCAAGGACCAACTAATAAGTGACGTTCTCTTATGGACTACACATGTTAGTGCAAGTGTTGGCCGACTAATAAGGACGTACATTTTCTCAGTGGACACAGGATGCTGCCTAGAAGACATGCTAAGAGCAAATCATGATTAGAATGAATGGTGAAACAGACTCAGGAAACTCGGCGATGTCAACGCAATGTCTTAATGATGACGTATGTTTTTAGAAAATTGTGAAAAAAAATAAACAAATATTCAGAGGGTGTATTTTTTACTGATGATAATATGAGGGGCACTGTCTAGAGCAGAGCGTATTTGTTTAAAAAGGAATTTTAAGTTTTTGAGGTCCATGTATATTGAGAATTAAAATGTTGTAATCAATTAGTTTTTGTAGAGAATCGTTATTGCTGCAACGGTTTCTTTTGGTAGGCCGTATGCAAGTAGAATTTGCTCCACCATCCCTCTGTGAATGGAATCGAAGGCCTTGGTAAAGTCGACAAATAGTAATGTCACCTGTAGTTTTTTTTGGCCCGTAAACCTTCAAGGATTCTACGGATAGTCAATATTTGTGAGGTTGTGGATCTATTTCTTCGGAAGCCATTTTGGTTTTTCCTAAGGATGTTGTCGATTTTGGGGTCTATGCGGTTTCTTAGTAGGGCATTGTAAATTTTGGCTGCTATGAATGTAAGTGTTATACCTCAGTAGTTCTTGGCTGATCCGAGGTCACCCTTTTTAGGGAAGGGAAGGATGCATCCCTTCATCCATCTGTCTATCGGATTTTGGTTATAGACTGCGTTGCAGTGTCGGAGCAATATGTCGTTGAATTGTCTGGTCTTCCATACTTCTGGGGGGGGATTCTTGTCAACGCATTTTCTTCCAGGCAGCGGTCGTGTCGATACTACTATATGGATGCATTACTTGGACGCTAACAAAACGGCTGGAAAAGAAGCTAGACGGCAATTACACAAGAATGTTGCGAGCAATATTGACCAAGTCCTGGCGGCAACACCCCACAAGGCACCAACTGGACGGCCTCCTGCCTCCCATCACGAAAACTATCCAAGTTAGACACACAGGACACTGCTGGAGAAGCAAGGACGAGCTCATAAGTGATGTACTCCAATGGACCCCCGCATATGGACAAGCAAAAGCAAGATGACCAGCTCGAACATACATACTGCAGCTATGTGGGGATACGGGATGTAGCCCTGAAGACCTGCCAGAGGCAATGAACGATAGGGAGAAGTGGCGAGAGAGAGACAGGGATATCCTTGCTAGTGGCACGGCATGATGATGAATCAATTAGTGAAGACTAGGATGTTTCTTCTTTTACAATGTTTTTATAAGACTTATTGAAAATATGTATATATTTAATAATAAATTTCGTATAAAGTGTTCATGTGTTTTTGTCTTCCAATGATTTTGCTAGTTTTTTGTTATATTGTGTAGAGACCATAATGACAATACCAAATTTTTATTCATGTCATAATACAAAAATAAAAAAATGGAATAATCATACGTTTTTACCTCAGAGTCTTTGAATTTGTAACTCCAAAATTTTAAACGATGAACTTAATTTAAAAGAAAATTCCTTTGCGTAACTTCAATATTCACAACCTTTGATACAACGTGATAGATTTAAGATTCACAAACGAAAAAGTTATATAAACAATTACAATAAAGATTTTACCAACAAATTCAAATACGTACATCGTCAAAATAGATCTTAACAGTCTTGGTATCCAGACCGTTGCAAATTCTTCTAAGACAATTAGGAACATAATTGATAATTAGATGACAAATCTGAAGCTTGCATATATACAATCCCGTGAATAGGTTGTGATATGAATTTTACGGGAGATACTTCAATATCAACCAAAAACGTATTTATGAACACATCCAAAATTTCAAAATCGGTGACAACAGGAATACATATGGAAAACATAATTTAACAACCGAACAGTTTATAGATTATAAAATGATAGTTGATATACATAATAAACCACATAGAAAGATTGTTGAATCCAGCATTATTTCTATTCATAATACTATCAAACAAAAGCCTATGTTTTTGCTACTTATCTCCTTATTTAGTTATTTCTAAATTCTTCCGATATTTCTTATCTACATTTTTTTTTTTTCATTATTGATATATTATACCTAAATTCAATATTTTTGATTGTATTTTTAGTCAATATATTTTCTAAACTAGCATCTAGATTACAAACAATAACATAAACGTCATTTTGTTTGGTGTAAAAAATTCAAAAAATGTTAAAATTATTAATGTAATTTTAAAACAATATACATAAAGATTATTTTTGAAAAGTTGAAAAAAAATGCGTTATTATTATAAATGTTAAAATCTAAAAAAATCTTTAATAACATTATTGTATTAAAAAAAATTTTAAAACATGTGACGAGACACTATTGACGATAATAAAATGCTGGCAAAATATTCCATTGTTTCAATTCATTTTTTCATTTAAAAAGTTTTTCGGATGAAAGATTTGAACATCTGCTTTAAATTGCTCTGATGATGGTTTAACAAAAAAAAACAAAAAAAAAAACAAAAAACAACAAAATGCTAGCATTATATATATATATATATATGGTTATATATATATATGGTTATATATATATATATATATATATATATATATATATATATATATATTAATCTTTATATAGAATCTATAATTCTGTTGGTCTAAAAAAAAAGATAGTACAATTTACAAATTGATATCTGGGTAAACTGTGTATGGAGGAAAATTAATTATAGCTACTTTTCATAAACGAAAGGGGTTGCTTAACGAAAGGTCAGAAATGTTTAATAATCGCAGACATAGGAAACATTGTTTAATTAGTGTATAAAAGGATTGATTAGAATTGTTCAACGTAGAAAAAGGAAAAAATGCTAATTTTTGTTTATGTGAGGGGTCATTTTAATCAATAAAATGTATTTTATCCTAACTTCGCTAGTGCGATCCTGAAGAGCAGTTTGGTGAAACTTAGGCAGAATTGCTCTTGGGCATGTAGGAATTATTTTCATTATATAAATATTGAAAACAATATCTTTTCCCTAACTACGGTTACAAAACGGTACATAAATATCCTTTTCTTGATAGGGCAAACAGTCTGTTAAAAGGAAAGGTGGAAATTGTAATACCTCCTAATACATCACAGACCCTCATGTGGGTATGAGATGGCGTACGTCGTCAGCATGCATAATCTTTAGTAGACCTACGGTTGTTGTTTTTCATTATTATTAATACCATTCCAACCTTAATCATCAACGGGTTATTTAATGCCAAAATCCACCTCTGTAGAATAGTAGTACTATTTAACCCATAGCTAGTCGGAGGATAAAAAGGTTCATGCCTTTCTAGAAGCTATCAGTTCGAAAGTGAACGCAATAGCGCAACTCGATTTCCAACTCGCTCGCTACGCTGTAGCAGTCCTGTACGTTAACAGCTACGCCTCGGAGACGCATCCCAGAAAACCTCGAAGAACACTTGAGACTTATGTATGTATGTGTCGGTAAATGCTATGATATGAATGAAGATGCTTGCCTATACATTTTGTTGTGAGTGTATATATTAATCCTTTTATATGGTTTTATTTCCACACTTTTTCTTTTTCAGACTCCATTTTGATATTTCCCTTAATTATATCCTCTAGATAATTCCAGTTTATTTTATTTTCCTACATGTTTTTCAAATCCATCTGTCTTTAAGGCTCCACGTCTTTTCAAACAACCACGAACGTTTCTTTATTTCCTTGGACGCTTTCTCATATTTTAATTTAAAAAGCCACATTGCTTGTTTTTTTTTTTCTTTATGAAAGTTCGTTTTTTTCTGCAACTTTTTTTTCTTTTTTCTCCTTTATCAGGTCTTTTTCTTTCATTATTTCATCCTAGGTTTTTTTGTTTCTTTCTATCGTTGTTTCTTTTCTCACTTGTTTATCTTTTTTTCATCGGAATTTTTGTTCTCTTTTTCTTTATTCAGTAATGAAGATTTCTAATTTCTTTTTTTTTTTTTTTTTGTTCCTTTTTTTCCTAATCAGAACTTCTTTTCTTTTTCTTTTTTCTTTCTTTCTTAATCAAAACTATTTCTTTTTTCCTTCTTTCTTTCTTTCTTTCTTTCTTTCTTTTTTTTAATTTACCAGAATTTGATTTCTTTTTCTTTAGTTCTTTCATTTTACGTTTCTTTCTTTCTAGCTTAGTTTCTTTCTTACTTTTACTTTCATTATTTTTGTTTTCTTTCTTTTGTATTTCGTTGTCTGGTATTAAAATTTTTCTTCTATTTCTATTGTTACTTATTTTTTTCCTAATTGGAATGTTTTGGGCGTTTCAAAAATAAAGATTTCTTTCTTTCTTTCTTTCTTTCTTTCTTTCTTTTAGTTGACCGGTTTTACTTTTCTCTTTCATTAATTATTTAATTTTTTTCTCAGTATTTCTTTTCTCTTCTTTTTCTTCTTTAATCAAAACCTTTCTTTCTTTCTTTCTTTCTTTCTTTCTTTCTTTCTTTCTTTCTTTCTTTCTTTCTTTCGTTTAACTTGACCAATATTTTGTTTTTTTTTCTTTTTCTTTAAAACAACCCATTTTTTTTTCTTTGTTTTAGTTCCCATATATATCAATTTTCTTCTTTTTTTCTTTAAATCAAACACTTTTCTTTCTTTCTTTCTTTCTTTCTTTCACCCGGGTGTTTTTCTTTCTGTGGTTTTTTCATCTTTTTCTCAAGAAAGCCCTGTTTCCTCTTTCTAATTTTTATCAGTCTTTATCAACATTTCTTTCGTTCTCTTTCGGTATCCTCTTTCTTTCTTTCTTTCTTTCTTTCTTTCTTTCTCAGAATTATTTTGAAAAAATACTTTCCTTAAATTACATTCCCTTTTTATCGGTCAATGTTTTCTTTCGCTCAGTCAATTTCTCATTTCCATTTAACCCCAACCATCTATCGCGGCGCTTATTTTATATTTTTCTTCTTTAGATTGACCA
The DNA here is from genome assembly GCA_963585895.1 of Sepioteuthis lessoniana. Lineage (NCBI taxonomy): Eukaryota > Metazoa > Mollusca > Cephalopoda > Myopsida > Loliginidae > Sepioteuthis > Sepioteuthis lessoniana. Next base: position 41,822,033 of record OY757928.1, on the reverse strand, counting down.
CGCAACCTCCTCTTTATAGTCAATTTGCCTGCATCACGTGATGTTCACCAGCCAATAAAAAATATGTGGCTTTTTCAATTTCAAATTCATGAAGCGAGAAATAACGACGCCAGTGGATACAGAGCGCAAAGACTCTGCATTTTCCACCGAACGAAAGAATCTGTAAGATTTCGATTAGGGTCGCCGACCAAACCCTGCTCATCTTATTCACATAAGCATTTTGTATTTCTATGTTTGTGTGTGTTTTGTATATGTGTGTGGAGTGGAGAGAAAGATTCATGCTCATGCACACAAACTCAGATACATGTACCAACGAATTAAATGCAAGACAAATTATTCACGACAAAATACGAAGCTCATTCGATGAATAAAGTGAAATCTTGTCTAAGAAGTAGGCTATAGAAAGCTCTGTTTATAGTTGGCCTTATTACATAGAAATAGATAATGATAGGGGCTTTCATATTCACAGAAGATAATCAGCGTTACCTACTCAAGAAATTGTGGTGCCCAGAACGTTTTTTTTCCACTTCATGACCTGTCTTTTTGACTGAGGCTTGTGGTGACAAATCCAAATTTCCCCCATTCGACTAAAACATACTTCTTCGTACACATCATACATTATTCTATAAATTTTCAGATGGTTTGCTATTTACAGTTACCAAAATACTGATGACATAATCTATTCATATCAGGAGCAGTCTATTTGATTTGGCAAAATTTTGAATAGCCTCCAAAGAGCTATTTTTGTTAGATTAAAATACTTTTTGCTATAAACTTATTTCAAAGAATACGGACATTGCATTAATCGGAAAAGAATCTGAAAAAATATTGCCGACAAACTATTCTCTTACAAATCACACACACACACACACACACACACACACATGTATATATATATATATATATATAAACAAAATTTGACAGTTAACAATCTGCAATGAATGATATGGCATATAACTCGATCCTACCCAACGAAAGTTAAGATACAATGAATATATTTACCCAACCATTTCTCACGATCAGAATTCAAGAGTGTTGCATGTCATGTGATATCTTCCACATTCAGTTTGGTTTTATGTCATATAAACCATTTTAGGTTATCTAATGCCAAATCCTGTTTATATATATATATCGCGAAGTGAATCGTTTGTATGTAGGCCCAGTCAGCTGGAGCGGTAGAATATACCGACTGCATCTCTGTTGAGAAAAAAGATTCCCCCAAAGAGTTTCCTGTGTATGACACTAAAGATTCTGATGGTGAGGCTCCAGTAATGTTGGACCTTTAAGGAATGTCAAGTATCCCTTCACTGCCATAGCTCCAAAGTCCTGTATTACTATATAACTGTCACAATTTGATATCAGTCATTTGTTTTCACACAGTTTGCTCTATTTGACCCGTAGAGATGACCTTATAAGGTGCTACTGCTCCGGGTCAGAGTGAACGTGGAAGCAATGGCAATGAAGGGTTACTTCTCATTCCTGAAATCTCCAAAGCTTGAGCCACGTCATCAGATTGCTTAATGTCATATCTAGGACAATCGGATTGCCCACCACAGCCAACAGATGATTTCGTTGGAAATTAAATAACTCATTCCGTCCAACTATTTACCAATGCTGAAGAGAGAGAGAGAGAGAGAGAGAGAGAGAGAGAGAGAGAGAGAGAGAGAGAGAGAGAGTCGTTAGATTCACAAATTAACTAAGGGTATTTGCCTTATGTTAAAATGCGAACAAAACATCCAGGATTAGAATCCGGGGTGTCGTGTCCATTCCCATCAACGATAAACAACGCAGCACATCCGCCCTCTCTTTTTGAGATACTATGAAAAGTATGTTGCGTTGAAATTTTTTGTCGTCCACCTGCTTCCTGTGGGCGTACGCATCTGCACCGAATTAAACCACGTGCACAGGTCAAGGTGATATTCCGATATATTTGACCGGATGCACCTGTTTCTTGATTGACGACTCAGTCGAGGGTCAATGTGTAACATTACAACACAGCAGAGATGCAGTCGGTGTATTCTACTGCTCCAACCGATTGGGTAATAAAAAAAATGTTTAAAATGATGTTTTGTTTCGAATCACTTAATAATTTAGCAACTGTTATTGACATGCAGACTGTAATACTTAGTATTTTGAATGAATAGGTTGAATAAATGTAATAGTTGTTAAATATTTTTAGCTTAAAAGTAGCTTATATATTTGATTAAATTGGCTCCGAAATCTGTTTGTGCATTTTCTTTATATTTAATTCATGTGAGTTAATTATCGGAGACAAACATCAACAAATTAATGGAAAAAATTACTCTGTATTGAATGTATTGGATTAACATCTATGTGTTGATTTCTAAAGAATTTATTTTTTTCCTTTTCTTAGCTTATATATATATTAGAAAAAATACTTAATCTGATAATTGCATATAAACGTATTCAGAAATGAGTCCACAAGTATATATTTAACCAATCTTTCCTTCTCCGGCAGGATGTCACACAAGGTCAATTTTCAGACAGGTTGCCAAATCAAGACCAAAGAAACCAGTCGACCTTGCTATTTATCCATAGCTTTGTAGCAGAGGGAGTTATTCTTTTCTAAAAAGCATTAGCGCAAAGTGAAATGCAAAGAGCTTTATCTCGGATTTGAACTCAGTTCATGGACTCCATTTCCTATGCGGATAACCATTATGCTATGCGCGTCTCCTTTGTCTGAATAAATAAGAATGAGTTCAATCTTCACTAGATGCTCCAAATTGATTTTTTAAATCATTACTTCAAAAAACCTCGTCATTGATTAGCGGCTTGCAAGTTAATCTTTAAAAAAAAAACAGTTACTACTGTGTACTGAGTTCGATCATTACAAGGTGTCTCATCCGAATTATCTGGTTCCAAATTTGAACATAGCTTAGTGTATTTTAGCAACCTTATTGTAGTGTAATAGTGAGCCCACTAGTGGGTTATTTGAAATCAAAAGGCATTGGCGCACAGAGTGAAACATGAATAGACTTGTCCAGTATTTGAACTCGAATCACCACCTCCATTGCCTAGGATGAAAACCGTTAACAGTAAGCGTGCCTCCACGAGTATACCGTGTAAAGACAGGATCACTGTGTTTAGAATTTGATAAATCTCTACTAAAAAGAAAAAATCACGTATACAATCAAATTAGTACGAGACCTACAAAAACATGTTTTTGAAAGGATGTTGAAAGAATTGACTTAAAAGGCCTTGGACAGTGGAATCCGAGGTGACTAAAAGAAAGGATTTTATTTTATTTTTCTTTGGTTTGGTGGCACAACAACCATTGTAGGTTGTTATTAACGCCAAATTCATTTATATGTGAACAGTTCTATTTCAAACAATTCAGTTTAGCACAACTACACAGTTTAGTTCTATTTGACGCATAGATATGACTCTATCTGGTGCTACCACTCAGGACCAGAGTAGACCTGGAAGCGATGACAATGAAGCGGTTCTCTGCATTCCCCAAAGCTACAGCAATACAGGAACCTCACCATCAGACCGTTTCGTGTCATATCCAGGACAATCGTTGAAGGGGTTTACTGTTGTATAGCCACATAATACATATACAACTATACACGGAAACCTAGTCAACAATAATACGAACGAACACACTTTAGAAAAAATATACCTCTCACACTTTATTCTCGAAAGGGTTACGAAAGGGTTGATGTTGGTTGTGTGTGAGAGGTGAGTTGGAGACGGGAACAGACTGCTACATATTGACCCCAAGTTCCTCTGACCATAGCAGCACTTCTTTTTCCTTCTACTTGGCTGCTTAACCGGGGGTCACTGAGGGCTGCAAGCCCTCAGTCAGCAAGCTGATTCTCACGCTGGCATCTTATCTCCAACTGGAACTGCAACTTGAACTCCAACTGACTGGAACTCACTGCCCCGAAGTGACTGTCTGCCTGCCTCGAACTCCAACTGACTGAAGCCCTCTGTGGCACCTGGTTATATAATTGTTTTACATCCACCTGTTTCCTGTGAGCGTACGCATCTGCACCGAATTCAACCACGTCCACAGGTCAAGATGATATTCCGATATCTTCGACCGGATGCACCCGTTTCTTGATTGACGGCTCAATCGAGTGTCATTATGTAACATTACCACTCTGCAGAGATGCAGTCGGTATATTCTACAGCTCCAGCCGATTGGGCAATTAAAAAATGTTTAAAATAATCTTTTGTTTCGAATCCCTTAATAATTCAAAAATCATTTTAGTCTTATAACACCGACAATTCTCTTGCTGTTTAATGATACTCTTTAGAGACGATTTCCCTATTAATGCATATCATGCCAAATCTCGAGAAGGTAGGGAGTGGTTTTTAACAGTATTAACAGCGCGTATTTCAAATAAATCGATATTAATTCATCTTATAATAACTTGATTAGTTTTCGTTCAAATGATCCCAAATTTTAGCAGCATTCGTATATACAACTCGAAATGTTATTATTTTATCACTTAGAATATTTGAACTATTGTCTATATCTTTATTGTTTTACTCACAACATTTCGGCCGATGCGTTGGTCAGATGTTTTACCCCGAACTCACCAGCCTACACAGAACTTCGTACAGAACGATGTCTTTAATCTACAGGAGTATATTGGTCTAGTTCTGTTTACCATGAGCGGATACAAGTATGATGTTATAGAAAGTCTACCTTGCTATTTATCAGTAGTCCGGATTGAACTTGCAATCTGATGATTTCAATTAAAATAACTTATCAACTAAACCCTTATATCCATTGTGCCATTCAAATTCGAGTTCGACATGAAACAACCGTAGCAGAGCGAAGGACGCATCGGCCGAAACGTTGCAAATATAACAAACAAGATGAAGACAGTAGTTCGAATATTCTCATTGATAAAACTAATCTAGCTTCATCTCAAAATGTTATATTTAATGTTTAAGGATTTTTATTTAAAGATATAGAAATGCCATTTCCAGGAAAAAAATGTGTTTCATTATTATCATCATAATGTCGTACCGCTAGCAAGGATATCCCTGATCCTCTCTCGTCACTTCTCCCTATCGTTCATCGCCTCCGGCAAGTCTTCAGGGCTACATCCCATATCCTCACATAGCTGCTGTATGTATTTTCGAGATGGTCGTCCTGCTATTGTTCGACCATATGTGGGGGTCCATAGGTGTACATCACTTATGAGCTTATCCCTACTTCTCCAGCAGTGTCCTGCATGTCTGGTTCGTCTAGCTGGCATAGTTTTCGTGATGGGAGGCAGGTAGCCGTATAGTTGGTGCCTTGTGGGGTGTTGCCGCCAGGACTTGTTCCATATTGCTCGCAACGTTCTTGTGTAATTGCCGTCAAGCTTCTTCTCCAGCCGTTTTGTAAGCGTCCAAGTAGTGCATCCATACAGCAGCATTGATACGACCGCTGCCTGGAAGAAACTGCGTTTCATTTTATCGGTCAGGTATGATTTTCATATGATCGATAGTCTATCGATAGCTGTCCATGCCTTCGTTAGCCGCGAGCCGATGTCTTTTTCGGTAGATGAGAAACTGCTTCCTAGGGAGGTGAATTTGTCTACTAGTTTCAGAGAGGTTCCGTCTAGTGTGGAAATGTCGCCTGGAGTTGACTTACTGATGTTTTTTTTACAATTTAGATCATTAGAACGAGAATTGATCAAATTATTGATTTACGAAATGATACAAGTTTTTCCTGAAACTCCTCGTACCTCTCAAATGATATAAATTTTTAAAACGTGCAGTATATCTCAAATGATATAATTATTTTAGACACCCTGTACATCTCAAATGATATTGTTTTTAAAACACCTTTTACATCTCAAATAACATATATATATATATATTTAATATACTCTATATCCTTCAAATGATATCAATTTTTTTAAAAACACTCATTATTAATTTGGTGACCGTGGCTTCATATTGAGTGGTTAGTGTAAGCTGATTGCAAACGAGAAAAAATGCTACAAATTCTGGACGTGTTAGATAACGTTAGCATGATAATGTTGAACAAAAAATTATCTCATGAGATACTCTAATTCAAATTAGATATTGGTAGTGTTGCCACACCCAAAACTTTGAATCCAATGTTGACGTGATGAATTGTCTTGAATTCTTTTTTTATATTAGAAGATATTCAGATTCAATTTCTTGAGATCAGGTGTTACCAGGAATTGTTGACAGCATTAGGGCATCTAAAAAATTCCCAAACATATTATTAGGAGGAATAGCCATTTTATCTGTATCTAAATCCGATCCATTGACCGGTTAGAATCCAAAACCCGACTTCATAAAATTCATAACATTTGTTGTAAAAATGCCAATGTCTTATGGCAGCTTGATATGAGAAACTGTCCTGCCGAAAATGCTTAAAATACGCAGATTCTCTCCTCTGCAGTAAGGTAAGAACCTCCTAAAATTGTGTTCTGGGTAGGATAATAAACTGCATTTGATGTTGAAATTTTAATTCTGGAGTTCAGAGTTAATGTAACGTACCCCATAATTGCCATTACTCCCAGATCCTCTCTGATTTAGAGTTGGAGCACCTGTTAGAGTTCTGCCTCTCAATCAAATAAATCTGTTTAAAAATTATTCGTGTTCGATAGGATTACTTGATGCCACATCACTGCACCTTATTCATTTGGTTAGGCTGCATTTTATGGCATATCAAGCCTTGCTAAATAAAGCAAAATCCTGTTTATATATATATATATATATATATATATATATATATATATATATATACATGCACACATATACATATATCTGTTGGGTTGATGTTCCATAAAAGACAAATTAATCAGAATAGAGACTGAAATGAATAACGATTGAAATGTTAATTTTCTCCAAAATAAACTCTTGCCATCCAACTCACTTATTGCCGTTATTTTCCCATTTAATATGTAACCCAGTCAATGAGTTTTAAAGTACACTGATGTTGACTGCTGTAAAGATCTAATAGCCTATTCAAAGGAGTAAACTGTGTATTGGATATCGACCTGAAGACTTCTTTGCATGCTGTCTAAGTTGCGTACATAGGAAAACAAGATATGCACTTGTCTCCTAAGGTAAGAAAAACGCAGGTGCACAAGCGGAAATGCCCCTTAAGTGGCGACGAATGGAAATTTACTAAGCTTTTTGCTTAGATGTGGCACAAGGCCATTTGAAAGGGGCTCCCAATGAGACTCGAACTCACTCGTGTAGGTTTGCTAGTCGAGCTTGCTAACCATTACACCACCAGAGTCGCCTCATAAGTGGCGATGAATGGTATATCAGGAGGGGAACCTGCTTCCTAAAAGTAACAGGTTTTTTCCTCAGCGCGAGTGACACGTAAGTTGCGTGTGTGGCATGCTAGACAGGATGTGTATCCTCCCACCAACGCATAGGTGGGAGGTGGGACCACTAGGATTGCGTAGGCTTTCGAAAACTTATATAAACCAAGGAAGATTTCAATCCAGGCAGATCGAAGTAGAAGAAAAGAGAGGTTTCATTGAAAAACTTCATTGTCACTGCAGTTTGTATGCATTTCAGATATCTCCCGACTCGTTCGTATCTACCCAAACGTACATTACAGGTATTAAAAAAAACAAGAAAAAAGATTATATTTTTATACATCAGCGTGGTTGTTCTTTCCTGTATACAACACTGGGTATTACATTAAAATGTATAAGGTACTTTAGGCTCCGGTTTTGGGGATCTGATAATTGAAGTAGTCATCATAATCATCATCATCATGTCGCGATGCTTGCATGGATTCTCTTGCTCTCTCTCTCTCTCTCTCTCTCTCTCTCTCTCATTTGCTATTTGTCCATATCTTCCATCGCTTCCGGCAGGTTATCTAGACTACATCCTGTTTCTGTACAGAGCTTGTTGGTTTACCAACACTTGAATTTTCGTGAAGGATCCATGTCTTGTTCATCTAATTTAGATGGTTTTAGAGATGAGAGGTAGGTGGCCATACACCTGCTGTATTGAGGGATGTTGCTTCCAAGATAGGTAGGATATAGCCTGTAGTATCCTTCTGCGATGGTCGTCATGCTTTTTCTCTAGAAGCTTAGCGTCCATAAGGTGTATCCATATAGCAGAATTGACACAACCACTAGTTTGCAGAAATTGCTTTATAACCGTCGAAACAAATGATTATTACTGAATATGAACAGTTACGTGAAACCATATGATTGATGTTGAATAATAACCCTTGAACCATACAACTGTGTGCTAATTATTTGTATTAGATATTGAATGATATAAAGAATTCGCGCGAGGAAATAAATGAGTAAACTTGTAGAATTGAAAAAAAAAATGATGCAATGGAATTGTAAAAATATCGTTAGGATTAGAATCAAACATTTAGAAATTAATCAAATTTAGTTTAGTTCTATGTGACCGATAGATATGACCCTATCAGGTGGTACCATTGTGGGCCAGCGTTGACCTAGGAGCGATGGCAATGAAGGAGTACTTCGCATTCCCCAAAGCACCAGCATTACTGGAGTCACACCATCATATTGTTTAGTGTCATATCAGGACACTCGTTGGGGAAGTCTAACCTCTCTCCACAGAGGCAATCGGTGTATTCTGCTTCCCCAGCCGACAGGGCCATAAAATTAATTTCATTTAAAAGAATAAAATGAAAATTCAGTACAGAAAGTTTTGATCGCTAGGTGACTTGGTTTAATACAATATCAACCCTAGATGGTTAGTAAATATCAAATACCTTATATATATATATATATATATATATATATATATATATATATATATATATATATATATTGCATTTGTGTTAGTTGTTACGAATTCACTTCATGGGTTTGTGATGAACCAAGTGCGATATAATTTGGAGAGTGCTCAAAATCTGAAATCGAGCTATCATATAATAATAAAAAAAATATATATATTAGATTTATATATTTAATGCCATGGAAGTTTGTCAGGGACCTTTGGTTTTATGAAGTTTTACAAACGACAATCGTCAGGCAGATCACGAAAGGAAATGAATCAATCGAAAAAATCGAAAAATACAATAAAGAACCGTTGGAATTGTGTAGAAATCTTTCCGTGTGCTTGTGAATGAGAGTGTCTGTGTATGTGTGTACGTTTGTTTGAGTTATAATTGTGTGTTATTGTATGTGGATGTGTTAATGGTGTTTACTGTATGTGTATGTAAGATATGTGGTGCCTTCAATAAGACTTTTTTGGTACAGGCATTTAAAATGATCGTAGACTCTTGAAAATTTAGTATGTTATTGCTATACATCTTATGAGATGAATGACCAATTTTTATGATTTCAGTTTCAAATGAACAGCTACTGCAGCAATTGGAATACACCCTACTAAATCCTGTTTGTCACAGCTTGTGAATTTCAAAAATGCTATCTGACACTTTAGAAGAAGGATATGCAATAGCGTTCTGTTTTAAACTTGGAAAAAATGCCACAGAAACGTATGGAATGCCTAAGACTGCTTTTGGAGCATCTCGCATGAATCGAACATCAGTTTTTAAGTGGCATAAGAGATTCAAGGAAAGCAGGGAGTCTGTGAGGGATGATGAGAGGTGTGGAAGGAGTAAGTAAGTCAGAACACTAGAGTTGATTGGCAAAACGGTTAGGGTTAGGGTTAATATGTTGAGCTTTTAAGGGAGTTCAGGAAGAGATTTCGTCGGAAGAGGCCAGTACTCTTCAAATCGGGTTTGTGACCTTTCTATCAGTCCACAACTCCATCCTTGTCACAAACTATTTGACCAAGATGGGCATCAAGACAGTTGCTCACCCTCCCTATCGTCTAGACCTTCCTCCATGTGACTTTTGGTTATTCCCTAAGCTCAGAGGCTGACGTCATGAGACAATTGAGGAGATAGAAGAGGCTGTGACAAAGGTCATTGACACACCCACACAAGAGGACTTCCATGGGGCCTTGCAGAAGTTGTTGGAACGGTACAAGTGCATTGCAGCCGGAGGAGAATACTTCGAAGGGGACGAGAGTTTCATGCGTGTACTATCAATAAAAGTGCCCATACGAAAAAAAGTCTGGAAACTTATTTAATGATCCACGTACATGTGCAGCGCGATAAATTTGGTGTTGTTTACTGGATGGGAGAATGCAGTTGTATCTAAACATTGCTACAGTAGAGGCGAGAAATAATTCTTTGTGTATTTCTATATGTGTAGTTGATTATTACTAAGGAACAAAACATCATCATTGCATTTTGAAGAAAATAAAATAAAGAGATGATTTGTAAGGGTAATTTAGCGAGTGTTGTATGGTAGACCAGAATCACAGTAAATATCATGGTGTATTGGAATATACTATGGAACCAGACATTGGCATAATGGTTAGAGTGTTCGCCAATGGCCTGGGAGACCTGGGTTCAATCCCACATCAAGTCATACCAAAGACTCAAAAAATGGTACTTGATGATACCTTGCTTAACACTCAGCATTATAAGGTAAGGATGAAGGGTAAAGTGGAGAAATCCAGGGAAAGGAGTAGCGCCCTCCCCTATGCCTCAGTGTAGTAGCTATCGAAAAGAAGCCTTCGGGTCACCCTCGACTACGGTCGGCAACTTTACTTTTATGTCAGGATTAGATTTGTGTTAGATTACAATGATAATTTGTTTTATGTTGATGATATGTTGCGTGTATATCATAGTAATCCATGATAGGAATATACTGGTAAGGCATTGTAATAATTGCTAGTGTTAGCTATGATTTTTTATGTACTATGATGATTATAATTGAAGAGTAAAATCTTATCATTACAAAATCAAGGAAACAGATGATAGGTTTGGGAGGTATGTGTAAGAGGTGGGGGTTGTGATTGTACAATAATTGCATTTTATGTTAGGATTAGATTTGTGTTACTATTATTCTTAATAGTAATCTGTACTGTGTAAACGTTATATGACTTATACATTATTGTAATAAATGATGGAGTATAAGTGGTAGATAAGAAGAATGTATTGTGTTCAGGCCTATTACGAACGCTCATTAAAACATAATGTCAACAGATGGCGGGAGCGTATGAAGAGGGATATGAGGATTAATGGAGGAAGGTGGTACAAGCGTTGCGGCGGGTGTGATGGTTGGTGGGGGAAAATGGTACTTACGGTGTTTTAGGTTTGTTGTTGTGTCATTACTGTTTTTTTTTGTTGGAGTACAGGTGTTAGATGGGTTATGTGTATGAGTCGAAGCATGAGAGAAGATGTTTGTTTTCGTGCCTGCATTTGGAAAGAATTTCAGATTTTTTTGTTTAGCAGGGTGTTTTGTGATGAGAATGTTATGATAGCTAATTTTTCGTGTAGGCAAAGAAGGCATTTTTTGATGTCGTGTTGTATGTAGGTACTATTTACCCAACCCCTCCGCTCGGGCAGGATATGACACAAGGTCAATTTTTAAGCGGAGTTTAACAGGTTTGAATTCAGAGTTTTCCTTCTCCTAGACTAGTTGCCTCACCAAGGCTGAAGAACCTAGTCCGTCCTACTATTTACCCATAGCTGGAGGGAGAATAAGGGGGTTCATACCTTTCCCAAGGGTATTTGCCCGAAAGTGAACGTAATAGCGCGACTGGAGTACGAACTCGCGTACTACGATTCCGCAGTTCATCGCTTTAACCATTACACCACGTTGTATGTAGGTGGTAGCTTTAATATCTCCCAAGTGATTGTGGGAGAGATGTTCATTTCTTTTAGGTGCTATATATATGAAGATAAGGTGTTGGATGAGTAATTTTGGTTTGTGAAAGAAAGTTTATGATTGTGAATTCTTTGTTTTATGGGGCTCTCTGTTGCACCTATGTATTGCTTGACAGAGCTAATAGTTTTTACAGTGGCTTTGTATACAACGTTTTTATATAGGTATTCTCCTTGTAGAGAGCATGTGTTTTTGACCCTGCAATTGCATGGGTTGGTGGAGTTTGTGGTACTGTCGGTGGATTCGATTTTTTTATTGTGGTTTTTTATCATTTGGGACATGTTGCTTGTGCAAATGTAGCTGACCTTAATGTTATTTCTGTTAAAGGTTTTTGCTAGGGGGCTATTATTGGGGAAGTGCTTAATTGGTAATTAACTTTAGGAAGTCCCTACCGATGTTAGATGTTATACATATGTTGTTAGGTGAGTTAAACAAAATGATATGGCTATTCCTGTGTTTAGGTTTACCTTTTGGAGGTAGTGTTTGTCTATAACCACTGTATTTTAGTGCCTTGTCATATATGTTTGTGTTTGTTAAAAATCCGGATAGTTGAAGCATTATCGGATAGCCTAGATTTTGGGATTTGTTTGATAATTGAAGGTGGGTAGTTTGAAGACGTGTGTATGTCGATTGGTGTGACATTTTCTTTTTATAAGGTTCGAATGAGCCTTTACTTAAGTTTTGTGTTACGTCCAAGAAATTTACAATTTTTAGATTTGTGTGTATGGTAATCCTAAATATACAGAAACGGTAGTCTAATCATCAGGAACCCAAACGGACCTAAATTAGATCGCTTCAGGAAATGGATATCCAACTGGTAGCCAATACCGTATATGCAAATATATATACTAAAACAGTCCCTTCGCTTAGGATGAAAATGAAGACAACTCTGGAGTAAGATATTCCACTGACGTAATGTCAATCCGGTTTCGAGCTCAATTTGAAACTTTTAACGTGTCTAGTCACACTGAAGAGCTGTGATACAACGAAACAGTTTGTCTGTGGATGACAACATATATATATATATAATTTGGCCGACCGTCGTCAACAGCGACCCATAGGCTCCCTTTTCAAGTGTAGGGGAGAGTGTAAATCTTTTCTCGGGATTGCTCCACTTACCCTTGATCCATACCTTATGCTGCGTGTTAAGTAAGGAGGAATCAAGCACCATTTTTTAGTCTTTTATATGACTCGATATGGGATTGAACCCCTGTCTCCTGGACCATTATGCCAATATTCCAATATATATATATATATATATAATCCACGATCACAGAGGTTCGATCCTGGCCCAAATAATCAACCGCACACCGCCACTGATATAACAATCAACCAACGTCATCCGACGGTCTTGCCTGGTCTGCGGATGTTTCTGCTCACTAGCCGAGCAGTTGAAATTCGTCTTCAAACTCTTGTCCTCCGCTCATGCTGTGTTCTTTGATCCGGAAGGTGGGCCAGCCGTTAATCAAAGTTGCTCCGTCCAGTCAACCGTCACCCGCTGGTCACATTAAAAACAAGTACAAAAGATAGGAACACGGTTCAATGTGAAGATTTTCTTAGTTATGTATTATGGTATGTTAAATCGATAATATTTCTACTATCTTATATCGATTACATTTCTGGAATGTCACATCGTTTCTGAACCCGTCCTTCATCTACCTCAATGGCGCGACACTGATGTCCAATATTATAATGTAGCAACCAGTCAAGTTCTAAGCTATTGGAGGTTCAATCAAGGATGGCACAAGGTCTGGACTCAAAATTTTTCAGGTGCCGTCAACTTCCGGCGCCTACGTAATCTCTTTGTCCTCTCTTTCTCCGTTATTTATCTGCAAGTTAAATCTTTAACCGTTTGTCACATGGTTTAGCCTCAGGAGTTCTCAAAATATCGTGGATATCGGCTTCTCCTCGTCGTTCTGCTGAGCGACCAAATATCTCGGCTTATATGCAAATAGGTTTTCCATTTTCGGGAAGGTTGTGCCGATACCAAATTCAAGTACCACCCTTATAGATGATATCAATTTCTTGTTAAATTAAAAACCGGATAATTTCTTCCAAACTTACTCCGACTCCGGCCTACGTTGATTAGATTCTTTCACTTAAACCTAGGGAACAGGTAATACCCTCAGTTTCTCCTACAGTTTCTATATTTTATCTAACCCCATTTCTCTTTGAGGGCGGTTACTTCCTCCGGAAATTACACCATGGAATGTGCCAGCTTTTAGAAATTTTCAAGTTCTCAGGTAAAATTTGTTTTTCAGGCCAACACTAATGTCGTCCCTGACGGCTCGATTCTTCTGCGGAAATGACTCGTCACTGCTTTTTCTTCCAAGCCATAACAAAACACTTCATAACAATTGGTATGAGAAGGAGGTGCCCGTGGTGTAATGGTTATTGTCGTAGGAAATGGACACGGCGATACGAGTTCAAATCAAGGACAAGACTGATTGCATTTCACATAGCACTAATACCCTTGGGAAAGGTATGAATCCAATTATTTTCCCTCCAGCTATGGGTAAATAGTAGGGCAGGCTAGGTTCTTCAGCCTTGGTGAGGCTACTAGTCTAGGAAAAGGAAAACTCTGAATTCAAACCTGTTAAACTCCGCTTAAAAATTGACCTTGTGTCATATCCTACCCGAGCGGAGGGGTTTGGTAAATTTGTATAACAACTGCTTATATAAATTTCAACATGTCTAGTTTTTAAACGAATATTCATATTTTTTTTCACTCATTTTGGTAAATACACTGGTTTATCAAAAGAAAGCATTTTTTACTCTTTCTGCTTTAATAATTTTCTTTAATTAATTCTTTCTAATAATCATTCAAATTATAAAAATGATTTATAATTGAGAAGTTGGAAAGTAACTCCATTTTTTAAATGAAGTTGAGCTCATTTGCTTGCACACAGTTAAATAGTTTCAAGCATTGTAATTTTATGATACTAATCGTTTTTGATAAAAATTTCACAGATATATTTTCAAGCATTGCTATCAAACGCCAATGGTCCGGGAGACCGGGGTTCAATCCCAGGTCGAGTCATACCAAAGACTTTAAAAATGGTACTTGATATTTCCTTGCTTAACACTCAGCAATATAAGGTACGTATCAAAGGTAAAGTGGAGCAATCCAAGAAAAGGAGTAGTACCCTCCCCTACACCTCGGTGTAGTAGCTATTGAAAAGGGAGCCTTATGGTCGCCCTCGACTACGGTCGCCAACTTTACTTACTTATGTTTTGCTTGAGCAAAGCTAAGAATTTTAAGTATTGTTCCTTAATATTAATGATATTATTCAATATTATTGAGTCATTTGAAGACAGTTAAATCATTTCAGTTATTACTAATAATTCTATTTCATATTAAATGGTTTAGTAAATGATTTAACAGTTCTATTTTTCCCATACATGGGACCCTAACAGTTACTTCCCCTCCAAGTATAAGTAGACATGGGAATAAGGTCAATGAAGAGTTACTTCATATTCCGGAAATCTTCAAGACAGGAAATCTACAATCAGATCGTTTAGTGTCATATAACCGACCCTTTGTAGGTGCCTTTATCTCTCTACAGAGATGCAGTCGGTGTATACTGCAACCCAAAAGATCTGAGCTCTTGTTGAAAAAGTCTTAAGACTGGTTATTGAATATTCTGCATAATTGCTCTGACCAAGCTCTAGGCAGCAATCTAGATATCATCATCAATTATATATGATTCTCAGACTTTAAACTGAAATTTTTAAAATAAAAAACTGATATAGGTGATTCAGTCACAGTACATTTTTATGACAGCCAACCTTGTATACAGCAAGAACAAAGTTCTTTCCACTTTAAGTGAAAAACCTCTGATATTTTTGGATCAGTTCACGTAACTTGCAAGCAATATCTCATCTACCACGTGTTTTACTCATGTATTGGTGACACTATCTCTTTCCCGCTCTCTATCCCTCCCTTCCCCCCCTCTCTCTCCCTCTCTCTCTTTCCCTCTCTCTCTCTATATATATATTATCCCTACCAAAAATAATGGAATTAGCACTAAAGGGATATCCCCGTACGTTTTTAGCAGTATATAAACTAATAAACTAGACTTTTATTGACAGGTTATCGAGCATATGAAAATCTGATCTCTTTGATAAATTAAAACGGGAATACTTTTAAGCAATAGCTGTGACAGTATTACTGTATGGTTGCAAGACATTAGACGCAAGTTAGACGTTAACTACACAAGAATTTTACGTGTTTATTTTTCAACAAATCCAGAAAGCAGCACTCTAAATAACAGCCGTAATGTCACTTACCTCCCATCCTACTAATAAATCTAGATGAGCAAGGGATGCTTGGCAATGCTGTATCAGCAATGAAAAACTCATTAGCAATATTCATTTATGGATTTCTAGACATGATTGCGCAAGATTTATGTGCATATATATATATATATATATATATATATATATATATATATATATGCAACTCACAAAATGCAAAGCTCTTTGAATTAATTGAGCACTCTGGTATCCAGTAAGGCAAAAATGTAAACAAACAAAAGCTACTACATCATGCCTCATAATTCTAGAGCTTACGTGGTTCGCTTGCTGGCTAAGTCTAACGTAAAGTTGAGCGGGTTTCGATCCCAGTTTCAGCGTCCTTCATGTCTAGCCACACTGAAGAGTCGTGATACAACGAACCAGTCGGTCTGTGGATGACAATATATATATATATATATATATATATAGAGAGAGAGAGAGAGACGACCGCTGCTTGAAAAAAAGACATTTTATTTTATCGGAGAGATCTGACTTCATTGTGAGCAATAACCTATCAAGAGCTGTACACGCTTTCGCTAGTCGCGTACTGATGTCATTTCCGATGGTGTGACGTTGCTTCCGGGGTAGGTGAACTTGTCCACAAGTTTCAGTGAACCACCATTTAGTGTGGAGATATCTCCTCTTTGATTAAAGCACATGTATTCCGTTTTGTCTTCTTTTCCCATGGAGGCCTATGTCAAATGCTTCCTGCTCCAGACTATGCAGCAGGGATTCAGCCTGGGCAGGTGTATTTGCCAGAAGTGCTATATCATCAGCCTAGTCCGCGTCTGTAATATCTTATGCAGGGTATCGTCGGCTTCTTACCTTTTCTAGTGTAAAGTCAGCTTCCTTCATTAAATCTATTGACGTTTGAAGTACGTATTTAGGCAGATAATGAACTTTACACACAGTAGTCGTCCATAATATTATATAGGTACACCTCAATGATGCTAACTACCCGTATAGAGAAAAAGCTAGACGGCTATTGTAAAAGCATGCCACGAGCGATATTGAATAAATCATGGAAGCAGCATCCCACAAAACAACAGCTCTGCGTCCAGCAGAGAGAGAGAGAGAGAGAGTAAGGGAAATATGTGCTAGCAGCATGACATGATATATAATGGCTTTAATTTTTGCGAATTGCAGCATATGCATTTTTTGTGGGGAGTTTGACATAAGTACAGTTTGGTAAATATAGTACCGATTTTAACTTTTTATAAAAAATTAGTCACACTTTACTCATGTATTGATAACACTATCTCTCTCTCTCTCTCTCTCTCTATATATATATATATATATATATATATATATATATAATATCCCTGTCCAAAATCTGGAAATTAGCAATAAAAGGATACTCACGTTTTTAGCAATACATAACCTAATAACAGGTAAGACCTTGATTATTTTTTATTCAATCTCAGAACATTCTCCTGCATAAATTTCCTCGAGTAAACCAGACTGAAATTTCTAAATTAATGGTAATTTTTTTCTTAGCTATGCAGAGGAAATTATTAGGAATAATATTTGCTCTTGCGTCACATCCTACCAATTTAGGTGGGGTTGGGTAAATACATACATGCATCATTTTATAGATATAGCAGTTACGTACAGGCCAATGTTACACCAAAGTCCTTACTCACGTACTTCTCTGCTTATTTCTTATTTCGTTTAACTTCTCAAGCCACCTATAGGGTCGCAGAGAAAAATTGGTACCTGAAGCGCTCAAAAAAGAGAATTGCCGATTAAGCTAAGCAATTTAGATGACCACCCTCACCTACTAGTAATAAATAATATCATTATTCTTTCCTCGGTATCAGACCTGTTCTTACCGGGAAGGGTGAGCCTATATGCTCATCAAATTTTACCCGTTACGCATTGCGATCTGATATTTATTGTTGGGTTATATTTCGATAGGACAGTTTAATTGGACTTTGTCAAGATTGTCAAACTTTCGCTTATGTCAAGGTTTCCATGGTATTTATTGGATCGTTGTATAGTTAACTACCTTCTTTTCTGAATCACTAACCGCTGTGTATTTGTCAGGATCTATTTTTCCAAAAATTCATGACGTTGAGAGCAAAGGAAGATGCAGATCTTCTTCTTTCCTTAGGGTAATAGTGCAAAGCGAACCTAAATAGCTGCTGTCAGATATTGAAAACGCTTCGTCAATTTCATTTGGATAGCCTTTACTCTTTTCCACCCACCCAATCTCCTAAGAATCACATATAATCTGTAAATCCGCTTATCGTATATAGACACAGAAAGGCGATTAGTTATTGATGGATTCCTTTTAGCACACCTCTGCTTGTTCAAACAACATCTCCTTTTATTCAAGCGATTTTTTCTCATGATCACATATTCTCGTTATTTCTCGTCACTTCCCGTGACTTCACAAGGCTAATCCAATTGAGTAAGGTGTGATAGCTAACTTATTTTTCCTTACGAAAAGCCGAGAAAAAGGATCACCTACACATTACGTAATGGTTAGCAATCAAGGCCTTTTGAACACATGTATACATATTTTTTAATGACTTTTTTTTTAACCATGACTGGTTAATTTGGTAACGTTTGTGCGGGATATGGACCAGTGGTTTAGTATTAGAGTTACAGCTCTGCATTCTATGGTCGGTCGTTCGATCTCCTGTGATGGAGATCACAGTATGCACTGCTGATGAGACCTGATAACGTCAAAATAGCTGTCCAGTGTTCCCATTTCTCGCCCGCAGTTATTGCCGGATTCTCTTGTGTTGGTAATTCAATTTATGATATAATTTATGTATTTAAGAAAAATGAAAACGTGTATATCTATTTCTTGGTCACGCAAAAAGTAATTCATATCTCCAAGTTGGGAAGACGTTGCCCTGGAGGTGACCCTGTCCTCTGTATGAGTACGGATGTAAGTACAAGACAAATCAGATTAATTGGTTGTGTGTACCATTACTGGTTAATTTAGCAACATTCGTGTGTGACCAGTGGTTCAGAGGTAAAGTTTCGGTCTGCATTCTCTGGTCATTGATTCGATCTCCAGTGGGGGATATCACGGTATATACTGCTAATGAGACCTCATAAGGTCTAAACAGCTGTCCACTGTTCCTTTATTTTGCACACATAGCTCGCTGGATTCTTTTGCCATAGTAATTCAATCTATACTAAGTATTTACTTTATATTTCCGCCATAGATACAGTCGACGTATTCTATGATTTCTCGACAGAAATTATGCTGTAAAATTATTGCTGAAACAATATATTTATCTAAAAAGCATGTCGGTTATCAAAGCAAAACTCCCCATTTCTGAAATGATAATATTTCTAAAAAAAAGTAACCTTTCTCAAAATATATAATATTATGACTGTCATCTCTATCTAAAATTCGATATTTAATTGGGTCTTTTCGTTATATACACCGAAAGCAATATCTCATCGAATAAAATGATGTTAGCATACTTATCGATAGCGCATAAACTGTTATCGACGGGTGAACGACCATGTAGAAGTATGGTCCTTCTCATATATTAAAATAGGAATTCTTCCAAGTGGTAGACGCGTCAGTACTGTGGTACTATAGCTTCACGACACCTAGTTGGCCGCTGGTCTCGTGATTATCACATGTGTCGACTGGTCTTTCTCTGTTTCTTTCCACGCCCACGTTGCTTTCAGATCCGAGGAAAGAGAAGACAGATGTGGTCCAGTCGATGAAGGTTGGAATTCGTGTTGGAGAGAAGAAAAGTTGCCAAGCAAATTTTAAAAAATGACGAAAATAAGGCGTTTGTTATAAACAGTAACAAACGTTTATTTACACAGTTGTTTAAATAATTTTTCATCAAACACAGCGAACTGGGAGTAAAAGTTGTTGACTAGCGGAGTTTTAACGGTAATTAGGCAGTGTCAAAATGGTGAATGCAATGACAACGGATTTGGTTCTTTAAGCGGCGAATTCCTGAGCCAACTCAATTTTTCGTTTTGGGTGTCCTCTATTTATGGGCTCGAATACCGAATAATCAGTTTCTGATTGGTCAGCCAATGGGGACTGCCGACCAATGGCTATCATCGTAACAATCCCTCCGGTTTGCCCCTGATTGGTTTAGAAAATCGGCCAATCAGCCACAGTCATCGGGAGGGGCTACAAGGAGTAGTCCTGTGGTTGGTTGACCAATGATTTAGTGATTCAATGCCTTGTGCCAAACTTGGTGACACCAACCCAAATTGTCTGCTATCTTAAAAATACATTTTTTTGTTTATGTTTTGAAATCCGATGGCTCTTTTGACAGCTCTTTGCAGGTGTGCGGATGTTTATTTTTTGGGGACAGATTTATAGATCAACAAGTTTTGATCGGATCTCAAACTTTTTTGTACTTAATCACTTGGTCTTTATTTTATACACGATTCTCAAAAAATACTTGGACACCCAAAATTAATTTATTTCTAATAAAATACTTATTATCATGATTTAATAAAATTAATTGATTTCATTTAATTAATTTCGCCAGCCAACTCCTTGACACTTAAATGAAAGTGTCATAGTACTATTGTATGTTTGTCCCACTTGGATATTTATGAAATGATTGAAAAAAGGTAGATGTTAATTACAAGGGGGAGCTGAGTACTATTTTAAATAAATTCCGGAAGCAGCGCCTTGCTGAACTAAAGCTGTACGGACATTTACCTCTCATCTCACAAAACATCCAAATAAGTTGAGCAACAAATACTGGGCACTGCTGGAGAAATAAGAACGAACTTATAAGCAACGCATCTGTTAAACTGCTACAAACTGACAAACCAGCGTTGACCAGAGCAGCAAAATATACATTCATCAGAAATCTACGTTGACTGGATGCCGTGTAGTGCTTAGCAAGAACGATGGATGATAGGGACGGATAGCGAGAGACGTTTAGGGAATATATGCTCTCAGGAAGCCTTGATGTTAATGATGATGATGGTTTTAACTATTCCCGTCTAATACTAATAATATAAGAGGAAACGAAAAAATTTTCACTTACATATATATATATAAATCTAATCCCTCAGCAAGGTCAGTTTTAAGCGGGTTTTCATCATCATCCTCATCACATCGCACTGGTAGCACGGATATCCCTGACCCTCTCTCGCCCCTCCTCCCTATCGTTCATCGCCCTAGGTAGGTACTATTTACCAACCCCTCCGCTCGGGCAGGATATGACACAAGGTCAATTTTTAAGCGGAGTTTAACAGGTTTGAATTCAGAGTTTTCCTTCTCCTAGACTAGTTGCCTCACCAAGGCTGAAGAACCTAGTCCGTCCTACTATTTACCCATAGCTGGTAGGTCTTCAGGACAGCATCCCGTATCCTCACATAGCTGATGAATGTATGTTCGTGCTGGTCGTCCTGCTTTTGCACGGCCATGTGTGGGGGTCCATAAGAGTACATCTCTTATGAGTTCGTCCCTGCTTCTCCAGCAGTGTCCTGCATGTCTGGTTCGTCTAACTTGAATAGTTTTCGTGATAGGGGGCAGGTGGCCGTACAGTTGGTGTCTTGTGGTGTGTTGCCGCCAGGACTTGTTTAAGATTGCACGTAGCATTCTTGTGTAATTGCCGTCTAGCTTCTTCTCCAGCCGTCTTGTTAGCGTCCATGTAGTGCAGCCATATAGCAGTATCGATGTGACCGCTGCCTGGAAGAAACTGCGTTTCATTTTATCGGTTAGGTCTGATTTCCATATAATCGATAGCCTATTGATAGCTATCCATGGTTTCGTTAACCTGGTTTCGATGTCCTTTTCGCTTGATTCGACGCTGCTTCCTAGGTGTGCGAATTTGTCTACTAGTTTAAGAGGGGTTCCTCTAGAGTGGAGATGCCCCCGTTTGATTATAGCTCATATGTTCCGTTTTGTGTGCATTAACATAGAGGCCTATGCTTGTTGCTGCTCGTTCCAAACTATGCAGTAGTAGGTTTAAACTCTGAGTTTTCTTTCTCCGAGACTTCTTGAAATGCCGAGGTTAAAGAGCCTGGTCGGACCTACAATTTAGTCTTAGCTAGAGGGAGAATAGCTACATTCATACTTTTTCCAAGTCACATTTTGATTTTTTTCCCCATTGCAATGATGATTTTTCTCTGAGTTTTTGGTTGGAAAAGTAAATCTTTTATTAGTAGTTGAGGTATTTGTCGTTGTTTTCACACTCAACGCAACCAAAACGCTTTTATCTTTTCATTTTTGAATGTATGTGATTAAATTTGGAACTATTAACTTATGGAAGATATTCTCTAAACATTGATGGAGGAATGATTAGAATCTTTGCCTGTGGACTGAATAAAGGATTCAGTTCGAGATTTTGGTTACAACCAGGATAAAGACATGAGTCAGTGTGAATAGGGAATTATTTAATGTGTCTTCAACTTGGATTATGATCGTGCATAGATGACAATAGCCAGTGCTACTGCTTACCCATAGGTGATGGGGGACAACAGATGGATCATGCCTTTACCAAGGACATTAGCGTAAATTGAAACACAAATAGTTACATTTAACTGGAATCATTTTGAGATGAGGCTTCTTAATCTGAGAATTAATTTTTTTATTTATTCATTGCGGACTTTTTGTCCTCATCTTGGTAATTTTTGTGTTGTTTCTTCTGTCACTACGTTTCGGCCAAATTTCACCTCTGGCCTTCTTCAGGTGATTCACCGCGACCTCGGATAGGAATGCTGAGTTTTGTAACCGTATCCCCAGTAATTACCGCCTTCCATAGTTGTTGTCTATCGCACTTTCGTGGCGCAGTGGATAGAGGCGTTGAGTCTCTACGGTTCCAGGTGAGGATTGTCAGAAGATAGCGGTTTCAAATCCTACCCAAGCCGGCCAGAGGTTTACTTGGTCAAAAACGTGGTGCGATAGACAACAACTATGGAATGCAGTAATTACTGGGGATACGGTTACAAGACTAAGCATTTCTATCCGAGGTTGCGGTAAATCACCTGAAGAAGGCCAGAGGTGAAATTTGGCCGAAACATAGTGAAAGAAGAAATAACACAAAAACTACCAAGATGAGGACAAAAAATCCGCAATAAATTTAAAAAAAAATCACAAATAGTTACGTCCAGGATTCGAACATGGTTCATCGATTCCATTTCCTACGACAATGACCGTCGCAATAAGTTAACCTGCTCTGTTTGAGTAAATAGTCGTGATTTCTAACCTCACAAGATTTTTCGTATTTGTTCCCAGCCTAATGCAAAATATATTCCTTTTCGACAAGTTCCCTAAGCAAGGCTAAATGACCGCATTCTGCCCTACTATTTACTCATTGCCCTGGGGAGAGAACACTTATAAATCCATGTATTTCATAAGAAGCTTAGCTTGTAATGAAGCGCAAGTATATTTTTCCAGGACTTGAACTCAGATCACTGATTCCACGTCCTATGCCGACTACCATAACATTAAGAGTGCCTCCTTTGTCTAAACCAATTGTAGTGAAATCCATCTTCCCTTAATGCCTCAAACTTGTGCCTAGTCTAACTCAGTGTAATACCACGTTTGTTTCATCGATCAAATATTACTGAATTCATTCCTCACAAGATGCTCTATACTTCTGGCCTTATGCCAGATTTAAGCCAAGCTTACTTTTTAACAGGGGACCTCGTCGTAGTGTAATGACTACTAACGTTTGTTATATAATTTTATGATTGATTTTAATGTTATGTCAACCCCGCAGAGGTTAAGAAATCTCATATATTGTAATTCTATATGTACTGTAGTTGAAAATAGCCCAGCTAAATGGAGTTGTAATATTCATCGATGACATCTCCCCAGAGAGTTACGACCCTCCCCAACGAGTTTCCTGGATATGACACTAAACAATCTGATGATGAGTCTCAAGTAATGCTAGGGCTTTGGGGAATGCAAAGTACTCCTTCATTGCTGTCCCTCCCCAGTTCACTCTAATCCAAAGTGGTAGCACCTGATAGGGTCCTGTCTATGAGTCAAATATAGCTGTTTGGCATTTATGTTATATGAAATATGACGTGGATTTTCGGTTCGTTCCTAGTGACCCCGTGTGCTTTGACAAGCTGTCAGGTTGTGATAAGTAAACAGGGGGATGACAGCGCGTCATGGCAGTCAGGTCCAACAGGAGTGTAACCGGAAGGAGACCATGTGATAACCATGCGGTCAGAATTAGACAGAGGCAGAGAATCAGTTTAGCCTGGGATACGCAGCCAGTCAGAGGCGTCTCTGACGATACAGCTAGCAAGGGGTGCAAGCGTTGGCACCCCTGGCTCCAGGAAGAAGGTATGGGATAATAAGAATTCTCCTCTTTAAGTATATGTCTCTCAATCTGTCTCTCAAACTAACAATAAACGGTGGTCCCCTTTTAAAAATAAAATGAGAGATACATTTTTAGAAAGAAGTGTTTCGTTCGTTCTTTGAATTTCTTTAATTATTTATTTGAGTATGCAACATTTAAATTGTGTGCAAAAAAATAACTTATGTTATATTGAATTGTTTCAAAGAGAACTGTTTGATCATTTAACTGTGTGTAACAAATGACCGGTATTTACTTAAATTGTTTGTGATACATAGCAATACTTGCAACTATTTGAATTTGTAAAAATGATTGAATAGTCTTAAAAAAATTATTAGAGTTAAAAATAAATACTTGTAGCCACTTCACTGTCTGCAAAAAAATGATTAATATTACCCGTGGTGTAATGGTAATCGTCGTGGGAAAGGGACACGGCGACACGAGTTTAAATCCTGGACAAGGCTGATAGCATTTCACATAGCACTAATACACTTGGGAAAGGTGAATCTAATTATTCTCCCTCCACCTATGGGCAAATAGTAGGGCAGACTGAGTTCTTCAGCCTTGGAGAGGCAACTAGTCAAGGAGAAGGAAAACTCTAAATGCAAATCTGTTAAACTCAGCTTAAAAAATTGACCTTGAGTCATATCTTGCCCGAGCGGAGGGGTTCGGTAAATATGATTAATATTGAATAGAATTTTAAATGTTTGATACTAATTATTGAAACTATGTATATGTGTAGAAACAATAGGATTACTCGTGTGCCAAAAAATTAATTCTTACTCATTTTAAAATCAAATTACCTCCAAAATTTTCACTTACAAATGTATATTTATTTAAATATGTGCCAACAAATGACTGATGCTAACTCGTTACTGTTACATAGTAATACTTAAAATTAACTCAAACTCGTTTAAAAATATTATCAACAAAATATGTTTTCAAATCATATATGTAGTTTGGATTGGTTTTATGGCATATCAACCTTTGTTAGTAATTTAATGCCATGTCATATTTGAACATATCAAATATCAAATATATATGATTTGTAAACACATTTGGTTGATAACATTTTTAAACGAGCCTGAGTTCATTTCTTTAACACACTTAAATTTTTTCTAGTATTGCAATGTAACAGAAATATTTCTATCTAATATAATCATTTGTTTGCACACATGAAAGTGGTTACAAGTATTGCCATTTAACACAAATTATTATATTCAACAATGCCCATTCGTTAGTACATAGTTAAATGGTTCCAAGTATTGTTATTTATCATTAACACTTCAGTTTTGGCACACAGAGGAAGAGTTTCAAGTACTGCTAATCAACACTGATAATTCTATTCAAAATTACTCATTCATTAGCACACAATGAAATGGTTCCAAGTATTGCTATGTATTACTAACAATTCAATTAAACATCTGTCATCTGTTTTCACACAGTTAAATTGTCAAAGAGATCTTTTTTCTAACAATTTAACTTAACGTAAATCATTTGTTTGCTCACAGTTTAAATGACAAACAGTTTTATTTGAACCATAGATAAGACCCAATCGCGTGCTACCATTCCGGGGCAGAGTAGACCTACAGGCGTGGAAAATGGAGGAGTACTCCGCAATCGATAAAATTCCAGTATAACTGGAGCACCACCATCAGATTGTTTTGAGTCATATCCAGGATACTGGTTGGGGTGGGGGGTCTCGCCCCTATACTGAGATGCAGTCAGTGTATTCTACGGCCTCAGCGGACTAGATTGCCATATATATACATATATATATATATATGATAAATGATATATATATATATATATATATATATATATATATATATATATATATATATATATATATTTAATTCCATGGAATTTAGACAGCAACCCCTCGGTTTCATGGAGTTTAAAAAAAAAACTCCAAGAATTTTTTTTCACAAATTCGCATGATTTTAAGTAACTAATAATAATAATTTGGCGACCGTAGTCGAGGGTGACAAGAAGGGTCCCCTTTCAATAGCTATTGCACCGAGGTGTAGGGGAGGTTCCTAGTCCATTCCCAGGATTACTCCACTTTACCCTTGATCCCTTCCGTATAATGCTGAGTGTTAATCAAGGTGGCATAAAGTACCATTTTGAGTTTTTGGTATTACTCGACCGGAGATTGAACCCCGGTCTCCTGTATTATTGCTGAACACTGACAATTAGTAACTGTTCTTCATAAAAATCAGTTGCATTCAGTTCATTGATATAAAATAATCATATCTTACGTAAATAATTTTTCGCACACATTTCAAGAAACTAATAACAATAAACCTTTAGTAGTTAGGTATAGATTGTATTTTATAAAAATTAGTTGCATTTTTGAAGCAATCAATGTGACGAACAATCGGACCCTAACAAGTACTACCAATCCAAGTCAGAGTGGACCTTGGAGTAATGGCAACAGAGCTCTAGAGGTGGAGACTTATATCCAAATACACTTAATGATCGAACCCGGGTCCTTCTTTCCAGGCCATTCAGTCAGCTTATTCTAATCCTTACTGACAAGGCA
The DNA here is from genome assembly GCA_963585895.1 of Sepioteuthis lessoniana. Classification (NCBI taxonomy): domain Eukaryota; kingdom Metazoa; phylum Mollusca; class Cephalopoda; order Myopsida; family Loliginidae; genus Sepioteuthis; species Sepioteuthis lessoniana. The sequence goes on along the minus strand of OY757928.1, from coordinate 41,795,229 downwards.
GATGCAATGGATAATGAGTTCGATTCCCACTAAATGTTTCATATATCTAATTTTGGGCCAAAATAAGCTAAATTAAAAAAACAACACTTTTGGGTGAAGATTCGTTTCTTAATAGTAAAGCCTTTAATTTATTTCGACTGAATGTACAACATATACAGGGAGCATATTAGACTTACCCCTTAATATAGTTTATTCATTGGGTTACTGTTGCAAATTGACCTTTGACATCATGTTAGTTGTAGATTCGTAAGCAAGATATGCACCTGTGTAAACAAGCAGTTAGGGGAAACGAATCACGTGAAATTGGAACCGGACGGAAAACTCGTGGACCATACGAATATTATATATCATGAGATTTGCAGTCAAAGCACAGTTTCACCACGTACAGGACAGGCGGTTAGTCGGGAGAAGCGAGTAGTCAGAACAGAAACGGCTTTGTCTGTGGTCCTGGGGGCAAGTGGTCTCGCATTGAGAAGTGGCCCTGATTTGTCTCGTCAAAGAATTACTAAGTGGGGTCCTGAATATAGAATCGCAGCGTAGGTTAAGAAGATAGAGTGTCAATCATAGTAGTCCTGTATCTGTCTTACTCTTTCTCATTTACGGTCATTTCACCCCTTCGTAAATAAACATTAAGTATATATTTTTATTAATAAGTATTATTGTTCCTTCATTCAAGTCATGTAGTGTATGTTGGGCGGGAATATAATGACAGAGCATTGTCCATTCTAGGTCTGATTTGAATTCCAAGTGTTTCTTCTCATAGACCAGTTTCCCCACTAAGGTTAAAGAACTCAGTCTGCTTTACTTAAAGCTGGGGGAAGAATATATTCATACCTTTCTTTGGAGTATTAGCGCAATGTAAAAGTCAAACAGAATTTGAACTCGTATAGCCATGTCCACTTCCTACGACGATAACCGATTTGCAGCAAGAACAACAATTATCATATTTACCAACCCCTCCGCTCGGGCGGGATATGACACAAGGTCAATTTTTAAGCGGATTTTAACAGGTTTGAATTCAGAGTTTTCCTTCTCCTACACTAGTTGCCTCACCAAGGCTGAACAACCCAGTCTGTCCTCCTATTTACCCATAGCTGGAGGGAGAATAATTGGATTCATACCTTTTAGTGCTATGTGAAATGCAATCAGTCTCATCCAGGATTTTAACTCGTGTCGTCGTGTCCATTTCCTACGACGATAACCATTACACCACGGGCACCTCCAAAAGAACAACAATTATAATATCTTTGAATAGAGCAAGTTTCCAGCTACAAATTATGCATAGCTATTGATAGTAATTAAATGAAAAGACAGAGTTTTTTTCAGGAGGAAACTTTATCTATCCAACGTTGACATCGGTCTTCGTGTATCTGGTTTAATTTCTTAAGAGATAATGGGATACATCTCTTTCGGAACATTTTGCGTATATCTATAAGTACTTTGGACACAGAATTGGTTTCAATGCCATACTTGTCATATTCCTTCTCCAAGATAAATTTCTGCTGTCTTACCTTTAAAATGTCGGCTGCCTGGCGTTGATTTACAAATCCAACAACCCCTTCTGACACCGTTAGTGACAACGCAAACACATCCATCATGTTTGTGTTATAATAGTCTAGTAAATCAGATTCCCTAGTTTATCACGTCATTCGATCATTTTAAATCTTCCCGGCACAAACTTACTTGTTTACTTGACACAACGATACCGCTTCCTTGCTTATCTGTGTCTGCTTTCAATTACCTCTCTATCGAAATTCAAGATGGATGTCAATCTAAGGTGAGTGAGTGCTAGGATTAAATGTTTATCGTTTACTAGCAGGTTCTGGTTATGACAGTAACCAACGTCCAGTGGTGAGACTCCTGTTCAGGAGCTTAAGAAAAGTATTAAATCTGTTGTTTGTTGTCATAATTCCTTCGTCCAAACTGATCTAGTATTTTATGGCCAAAATAGATTTTTCGAGACTATTTGAAATGCTTTTGAACCATCTAACAATACTGGCTCTTAAAACATTTATATTTCAATGAAGTGTTTACCTATCTAAAATGACTTCAGAGAAAAGATTTGATTTCGCATATGATTACAATCTGTTGAAGGGGTATTGGATACGCTGAATGTATCCCTTATAGTAAGGAAAGACCCCCTCCCCCCGAAGAAAAACAACCTCTGATGGTAAGGCTCTAGTTCTTGATTTCTGGGGAGTGTCCTTTCAACGTCATTATTCCTATAGCCACAAAAACTCGAAATGGTAAAACCTGTTAGGGTACCACCCATTGGTTAAATAGAATATACATCTATTTGAAAACTAATTGAATTCAAAAGGGCCATGCGCAAAAAAAAAAAGAAATGAATTATCTACACGAAACATATAAATATGAACGTTTCAATTTTTTTAACCAGGAATAATTAGTTGAAATCATTTAACAGTTGAACCAATGTGTCTGGCCTATTGGTTATCGTCTTAGGAAATGGACTTATCCACCGATAATTTTTGATTGATTGATTTATTGATTATTTTAACGGCAACTCAAATCGTCTATCGTTATTTTATGCCTATAGTTTAAAGAATCACATTAATTGTAAATTCATATACTTTGATTCAGATTTTTTGTGAAGTTGTTTCAAAAGAGATTTCTTTTTCACATAGTCTTATAAAACACAATCAATCTTAAAAAAGATCTAATTAACCTATACATGAGATTCTAACATTCTACAACTCCAAGTCAGAGTGGACTTCAATGTTGTAGCAATTAAGCGGTTCTTTATACTTCTTAGAAGTCCAGAACACTTATTAGGATATGCCTGGCTGTTCTTTGTTTTAAAAGTCTTAATCCCTTGTTATGGAATCATTTTTTCGGTCAAATCTACTCATCCTCAGCAAAAAAAAAAATTGTCCTCTACCTAAATCCCATTTTGGAGTCTATTAAACTTACTGTGTAAGTGTAGTGACGGCCATCAGCCTGGATTTGTGCGAACCCAAACTTATTTTTCATGAAAATTGTGTATTTATTAGTACATTTTAACAGGTAAAAATAGATAATTCCGTGTTACTTTTTTTGACGGGATTGTCCTCTGGGGAAAGGTATGAATTCCTTCATTCACACAGCTATAGGTTGAATAGTTCTACTGATATTCTAAAAAGATGGCCTCAGAATTGAATAATCCATGAACGTTGATATGCCATTAAGCAAAGAAGTCAAGTCTGAGTGGAAATCATTCGAATTGCCTATAGTTATTAGGAGTTATAATTGATTACAAATAATTATTACCATTAGTTATTTCAAACTGTATAATTGCCAGCAAAAATGGTAACTTCAGGTTTAAGCAACCCAACAAAAGCTGATATGATGTAATGTACCATAGCTATGATATGGCTATGTGTGAAACGTACATCGAATATCCATAACTATATAACACAGAACATAGGAATCTCGAAACACTAAAAACACTTGACGACTTCTTTGTTCAGGTACGAAACTTTTTATTACCTTTGAGTTTAAAGGTTTTTTCGACATAAGGAGAGAGAGGCACAATCTTTCTATTCTGGCTTTTTCATCCCCACCAACACGTGTGGCACCCGCTACAAGGTCTCCGTGAGCAAGCGAAAACCAACCGTCTTCCCCCGAGGCAGGTCTCATCTCAACTAACTGACTTTTTCAAAATCTCCCCAAATCCTCCACGTGCTTCCGGTGCGTGACGTCATTTGCACTCACCAGCCTCCGTTTCCCAACTGGGCTATTGTGACATCTCTGAGTGATACGTCCGCTTTGCGCGCGCGCGTGCGTGAACACATGTGTTAACGGTGCGCCTAAGTAACCCATGTATTGAGCCGAAAGGTTCTCAGCCTAACTAAACCCAAAGGCATAAACCGAAACCCCTCAGCCATTATGTTACAGTAAAACTAAGAAAAAAAAACGCAGAAAACAATTTTATTAATAAGAAAATTACTCGAGTAAAAAGAAAATAATTTCATTATTTTACTCAATAGAGAATTCTTCACAGCAGCGTTAGCTGATGGTTTTCCACTGAAGTTTGAGTGACAGCAAGTTCCCTCAAGTCTCCATGATTCTGGCCGATCTCAGCAATGCTGTAGATTGGATGGTCTCCACTCGTCCTCTTATTTCTAAATCATCCTTTGTACCTTTGATGATCGTGATGAGGGCATCAATTGGTATCACTGTCACCATCATTTTCCATAGTTTTTTTTCCCGTTCTCTAGCAATGTCTAAGAACATATCTCCCTTTTTGCTTTCTTTCAGTTTTACACTGTTGTCAGCCGGAACGGCAAAGTCCACAATCGACAGGTTCTTTTTTTTATGTTGACCATCACGAGGTTTGGTTGTCTGGCTAATACTTGGTGATCCGTATTTTACTTTTTGCCAATTTTTCACACCAGTGTCAACTCATTCTTTCAATGAAATCTGAGTAACATCAGGTTTCCTCAGGTGTCCAGGACACTTCACATTATTCTGGCTGATCACAAAAATGCGATTTCAAACTCTTCCGGCCCCCTTTATGATCCTTTGGCGAGGGCCGTTCAAAGTGTGCCAATTACAATTCGTATCACCCTCACCCCCATATTCCACTGCTTTCTTAGTTCTCTGTCAAAATCCAAGAACTTGTCTTTTTTCCTGGGGTATTCTTTTTTCTTCTTTTATCTTTTATCTCTGCATTTTTGATTGTGTCCACTTCCAATAGTCCCAAGTATTTGTAAGTTTTCTTTTCTCCTAGAGTTCAGATTTTTTATTTTGGGAGTGGGTAGTTCTATTCCTTCCGTCATTTGTCGTTTTTCGTTTCTCATTATTAGCATGGTACTTTTTTCCATGCCAAATTCCATCCCTATATCGTTAGTGTATATCTTCACTGCCTGTTTTAAGTTTTCCAATTCTTTTTCATTTTTAACAAACATTTGATGTCGTTATTACAAATAGTTATGGTGATTATGCATCTTCATGGAAGATCCCTCTCTGGATTTTCACCTTAGTTAAGCTTTTTCCTCCTGCAGTCTTTTCGATTCACTAGTTTTCCATGGTATTTTCGATAAACCTAATGACATCGCCGGATATCTTTCACATTTTAAGACTATTATTCAGCAAGGCGAGACTATGTAACACGCCTTTTTCTTGTCAAGTCATGCCCTAGCTAGATTTTTCCGTCTCGTTTGGCCGTCCTTAAGGATGTGCTGATCAATGTATAGTCACTCTCGTGTTCAACTGCTTCCCATGCGGCATCCTTTCTGTTCCTTTGGGAACAGTCTGCGGCGTATTAGCGAATCGTAAATCCCCTCCCTAATTTGTGCCTATAGTAAATTCCACATCATCAGTATGTATTTTATAGGTGAGTAGTTGTTTTGGGTGATTCCTTTTTGGATCAGTGTGTTCTTTCCTTTTTCTCATCCAGTCAGATATATCTATTTATTGTAAGCATCTATTCATTGGCCTAATTGTAGAGTGTTTGCCAATGGTCTGGGAGACCAGGGTTCAATCCCAGGTCGAGTCATATCAAAGACTCAAAAAACGGTACTTGATGCCATTCTGTTTAAAACTCAATTGCCCAGTCGGCAGGGGCTTTAGGATTCACTGACTGCTTCTCTGCAGAGGGGTAAGACCCCTCCCCCAAAACAGTGTCCTGGATATGACACTAAACAATCTGATGGTGAGGTTCCAGCAATGCTGGAGCTTTGGGGAATCTGGAGTGCCTTTTCGTTGCCATCGCTCCCAGGTCCACTTTGGCCCGGAGTGGTAGCACCTGATAAGGATCCTCTCTATGGGTTAAATAGAACTAAACCGTGCTTCTTTCACTATGCTGATTTTTGCATTTAAACTGCGTATTTATGCTAAACTGAATTGTTTAAAATAGAACTGTTTTGACATCAGAGCTGCGGACTAGTGCTGAACTGAATTGCTCGAAATAGAACTGTTTTTGACGTCTAAACTGTGTACTTAAACTGAACTGAATTATCTGAAATAAAACTGTCTGACATTTGACTCTGTGTATTGCCCAGTGTGCTGGGGCTGTAGAATACACCGACTGCTCCTCTGCAGAGGGGTAAGACCCACCTCCTAACGAGTGTCCTGGACACTAAACAATCTAATAGTGAGGTTCCTGCAGTGCTGGAGCTTTGGGGAATACGGAGTACCCCTTAATTGCCATTGCTCCCAGGTCCTCTCTGGCCCGGAGAGGTAGCACCTGATAGGGCCCTATCTATGGGTTAAATAGAACTAACAGCATACTAATGCTAAACTGAATTGTTTGAGTAAACTGAATAGCTTGAAATAGATTTGTTTTTGACAATTAAACCGTACTTACATTTAAACAGTGTGCTTATGCTTAACTGAATTAGTTGAAATAGAACTGTTTTTCGACATTAAAGCTGTATTTACACTTAACTGAATTGTTACATATAACTGCTTGAATAGTTTGAAATAGAAATGTTTTTGACAATTAAACTGTCTACTTATGCTAAACTGAACTGTTTTGAAAAGAACAGATTATTTACATAAAAATGGATTTGGCGTTAAATAACCTACAAAGGTTGATATACCATAAAACCCACCAAACCAAACCAAACCATAAAAAACTCAGCATTATAAGGTATGGATCAAGGATAAGTGGAGCAATCCAGGGAATGGAGTAGTGCCCTCTCTCACACCTCCGTGTTGCAGCTATTGAAAAGAGAGCCTTCGAGTCACCCTCGACGACAATCAGCAACTTTACTCATCTCAATAGCCAGTCTGTCACGGATGGAAATGAATTTTTGAAGCCAGTATCCATGTATGCCATCATGACCAAGCGTTTTCAAATTTATTATTTTTTGGGGGTGTTCTTCTGAATGAATGAAGATGTTTTTTCTTCTTGTGTCCTTCTTCAAGTCCTAACTCTTTTCCAATGTTGTTTCTCCATTCAGTTTTCTATTACGATCTTCTTCGTTCCCATATTTTGCTCCAAAATTGTTTTGTTTTCTTCTCATTCAGCTGTTTGTATGTGTTTGCTCATTCGCCCCCTACTTGCGGGTAGAATTTTCTTTCGTTGTTTTGGAATGACCTGTTTTGTCCGTATTGTTTTATCCTGTCTCGATATCTTTTTAGTCATCCTTCTTTCGCCAGTACTTTCTGGGTTATTTTCTCGGCTTGTATTATTTGTTTTACTTCTTAGATTACTTTTTTCTTCGCCTCCCAACATGTTTCAATGTTCTCCCTTAATCTAATCATTTTTGCTTGCTATCATAGATTTCTTTTTCCGCGTTTCCAGTCGAATTTCCCATCCAGAGTTTGAGTTTCTGTTCGTGTTTTGGGGTACACGGTCTTTTTCATGGACCAATTTCGCTCCAGCGTAGATTAGTTCGTTTGATTCCTTGACATTGTTCATAAAGGTATGTGTATATAATTCTTATTTTTCTGTTTTTTCTTTGACCGTTCTCCAGTTTTGGTTTTTTAGCAATGTTTATCTAGTCTACTTTTCAGATAAAATTCTCTTTAAATTTTCTGTAATCATTTTTTTCGTTATGTGATAGTGTTTCTTCTGTATAGTTTGGGTGTGTGATGTTTCTATTGTTATTACTTTGCAGTTTATTTCGGTTAGAGTGTTCCTGTTTTTCAGTTTTTAGTGTGTCGATTATTGCATTAGGGTCTTGCTGCTTTGATTCCCTGTTTCTATTTTTATATTTTTAATATTTCAAGGTCAGAAAACCAACCTTATTTTTTATCCTATTTACCAACCCCTCCGCTCGGGCGGGATATGACACAAGGTCAATTTTTTAAGCGGAGTTTAACAGGTTTGAATTCAGAGTTTTCCTTCTCCTAGACTAGTTGCCTCACCAAGGCTGAAGAACCTAGTCTGTCCTACTATTTGCCCATAGCTGGAGGGAGAATAATTGGATTCATACCTTTCCCAAGGGTATTAGTGCTATGTGAAATGCAATCAGTCTCGTCCAGGATTTGAACTCGTGTCGCCGTGTTCTTTTCCTACGACGATAACAATTACACCACAGGCACCTCCAATCTTATTTTTTATTATCGTCCTAACTTGGTTAGCAAGACTTTGGCCTGTTGTTTAAAATCTAGCCCATTCTTCCCAGATTTCTATCATTCTCTTCCTTTCATTTTCTGTATTGGTATCTGGTTTGTGTGGTTACTTAGGTAATCGTTCTCACCACTGTTGGCTGGTTGTTTTTCTATGGAATCTGAATGTCAGTAAGACTTCTCAAGTCACCTGGACCTATCTAAGCATTCTAGCAGAACTTATCAATGCAGTTATTTTGGTGGTATTTACTTCTTGTAATCTTTTACACCAGTTTTAACAGGTGATTTGTCGCTGGGGTCTGAGTGAATCAAATTCCTTCAGGTCTCCAGGACTTCTCTGAGAATTCTCGCTGATCTCAACAGTGCTGTGGTTAGTATAGTCACTCTTTTATCTCTGATTTTTAATTCCTTCAGTCTTTTTCCCATCTACTTGAGGACTACACCAAGCGCACCAGCTACAACTGGTATTACCGACAACTTCATAGTCCATAGGTTTTTCAGCTCTCTGGCAAGATCATAGTATTTGTCTTTCTTTTCCCTTCATTTCATTTTCACTCCATGGTCCACTGGAATAGCAAAATCTAGAAGATGATAAGATCCTTCCTTCTTTTTATTTAACACTAGGTTTGACTCTTCTTCTTCTTCTTCTTCTTTTTATTATTATTATTATTATTTAACTTTTTTCGCGGTTGTCACTTGAGTCTTTACAAAAAATCTCCTCAGGATTCCGGGACTCTTCAACGTATCCTAACCGATTATGGAAGTACTTTATGGCCTCATTTTTTCCTCTAATCTCCATTTCATCAAGTTTCTTTTTTGTGCTCTTGGGGAATGTTCAGGTACCCTTACAACAATTGGTATTTCTGTCGCCTTCATGTTTCCCAGTTTCTTCAGCTCTCTGGCAAGGTCAAGCTATTTGTCCAGCTTTTTGCTTTTTTTTACTCAGTGGTACGCTAGAATTATTATTATTATTATTATTATTAGCATGTTTTTAACACTGGCGTCTGCTGATGGTCTCTCACTGGAGAGTAAGCGACAGCAAGTCTTCTCAGATCTCCAGAACTCTTCTCAGCATTATAGCTGACCATTACAATGCTGTAGTTTAGATGCTTATCATATTTATCCAACCCCTCCGCTCGGGCAGGATATGACACAAGGTCAATTTTTAAGCGCAGTTTAACAGGTTTGAATTCAGAGTTTTCCTTCTCCTAGACTAGTTACCTCACCAAGGCTGAAGAACCTATTTACCCATAGCTGGAGGGAGAATAATTGGATTCATACCTTTCCCAAGGGTATTAGTGCTATGTGAAATGCAATCAGTCCAGGATTTGAACTCGTGTCGCCGTGTCCAATTCCTGCGACGATAACCATTACACCACGGTCACCTCCAAAATTTGTTTTAGTTTAGATGCTTATCTAAACTCGTTATTCAATTTCTAACTCCTCCAGTCCCCTTAGCAAGCCTTTGGGGATCGTTCCAAGTGTACCAATTACAATTGGTATCACCGACACCTTCATGTTCCATTGCTTCTTTAGTTCGTCTATTTGTTTTTGTTTTTTTTGTGTGTAGGACAGGTCCTATCCCTCTGCAGAGATATTGTCGGCTTATTTTACTAACCCAGCCAAATGGACAACTCTATAAAATTGAGGAACACCGCATATTAGAAACATTTTAATGATAACATGTGGCATAAAATAATCCAGGAAAGTTGAAATGTCATTAAAACAAAGAAATCAGTCCAAACCTTCTCTCTATTATCTTTGGTTTGTCGTAACCTAATACCTGTAACTTATTCTCGACGCTATCTCCAAAATGTCAGTACCATTATTACCTTTATATACGAGAAATGTTCATAGCATATATTATTTATGTTTGTTTTATTTCAAGTAAGATTGTCAATTATTAGTATCTTAAATATTAACTAGTAGCTTAGTTATTTTGGTTCTTTTGTTTTTTTTCGTCACAACTCAATTTATCTTCTGGGTTTGATACTTTATTGTTGTTTGTCATAATCGCTGTTCACTCGATGTCGTAAAGATAACGACCCGAATGAGTGGTGATATAAAATCCGCCAAAAGTAAGATAAAATAGAATTAAAGTCACGATGAAGAGATAATAATTAAATTCACAGCTTATAATGACTGGCAATCATCATATAAAAATATAAAAAAATAAAAATGAAAGAAATGTAAATAAAGCAAACGAATAATCAGTCAAATGAATGTAATAAAATATCGTGTGAAAATATTTCATTACATTTTCCGAGGCTCAGAATTTTGATAACTCAGCATATTCATGTCATTTGATGAATAGCAAGGTTAAAATTACGGTTAGTGAGAAGTAAACGTAATAATAACAGTTCATGAGATTGATTTACGGATATTGGGTCTACTGATAAGCAGCTTTATCTTTCGGAACACACACACACACACACACACACACACACACACATATATATATATATATATATATATATATATATGCGGCATTGAATACCTGCCAGGATCGATGGATTGTAGGGAGAGATGGTGTGTGTGTAAGAGAGAGAGAGAGAGAGAGAGAGAGAGAGAGAGAGAGAGAGAGAGAGAGTCAAGAAACTCCGTGTTGACTGAAAACTTAAGGTTGATCTCGATGATATATATATATATATATATATATATATATATAAGGTAGTAGAAAAGTTCTAAACCTCGCTTAGTAAGAAGAGCATAGCTGAAAATTCTTGTTGTGGCAACACACTACCACTTCTTAAAAAACCTAGTAAAACCAATTCAAATTTAGGTAACCGTGGTGTAATGATTACACTCGTTGGAAGTAGACTCGGTGACCTAAGTTCAAATCCTGGACGGTTCTCCGTGTATTTTATATTGTGTTAATATGCGTGGGAAAGGTGTGAATATAATTATCTCCCTCTAGTCATGAGTAAATAGTAGAGCCAAGTGGGTGCTATATACTTGGTATGGAAACCAGTCAAGGAAAAAGAAAACACCTCATTCAAACCTGTTAATCTCCTCTTAAAATTTCACTTTGTGAAGCATTTCGCACGTGTGGAGGGCTTGGTTATATACAAAAATATGTATTAGGATAACGTAGTCAACAGAAGTTCTTGACTGTCTTTTCTTGTCTACGCAGTCATCGGATTCAGACGAAAAACTGATCAAATGCATACTCTATCGCAACTTAGATATATAGGCTTTATCTCAAAGTTAGACAACACAGTCTACCGAACTATTTTACATATTCATATATATATATATATATATATATATATATATATACCCACACAATACCGACAAAGATTTTAGGACCACATTGAAATTTTCCTCTATACTCTAAAGAGAATAGAGTTTCGTGTTTTTAATGAAATAAATTTATCTCTTTTTTATCTGTGGAAGTAATTAGGCAATAATTCAAACAAAATGAATATAAAATAATAATACTTTTAATGAAAGCAAATTCATATTTTCTTTTCAGAAAAGAAGACACCACAAGTATTCTTGTCATTGTTTCTCGTAACTTATAAAGATATCTTAGTGGAAGTGATTCCCAAGTAGTATGTTAATGTTTTAACAACTCTTGCTTACTCTTAGGCCATTCTCTTCGAACTCTATGATTAGTTTCATCCCAGACTAATTCAATTGATAAAAGACTTGGAGAGTGAGGGAGCTAAGTCTTGATTGCAGTATTGTTTTATCTTCCTTTGATATTTGATAATTTGTACAATGTTTGCATCATAATCTTTTTGCAAAACAGTATTAAATGGTACTTTACCTTTGACATGGTACTTTACCTTTGACATGATCCTTTTAACTTTTACAAAGTTTCCTACTATTTCATCTCTAAATATCCCCAAACCTTTACAGCACCACCATTAATGCAATTTTCATTCATTTGTTCAAAAGGCGTTCTTCTGGAAAACATTCTTCGTTCACATTGAAAAATTCATATTTCGACTCATCAGTCTATAGTACGCTTACCCAGTTTTTTTAAAGTCCAGCACTTTTAATGTTGTGAACATTGTAGTTTTTGCAACTTATTTTCCTATTTTAATAGTGGTTTCCGATCTGACATACTTTCTTTAAGCCCAAAAGAAAGAAGTTTTCTTTTGACAGGTATTATAGATATTGGATGTTGACGTGTATAATCCAATTCAGCTGTAAGTTCGAGAGCTGTTTTTCTTCTGCTACTTTTCCTAGACATGATCAAGTGTTTATCTTCCACAATTCTGGTTACTTGGGGCCTTTTAGATCTTTATTCTGTCAACATATGTGCTGATTTCTGCATGTTGCTGTTGGCAATAATGCATCCCACTTTTGATATCTGTAATATTCTTGTAATGTTATGCTTATAATACCCTTCTGTAGAAAGAATTTCCACTTGGGTTCTTTTTCCAATGCAAATCTGTTTTGTTCTTGGTATTTTAATGGTTTATGAAAATTAATTTCAATCACAAATTCATCTAGATGGAATTGAACCTATAAAAAGCAATCGATCGAAGATGTTAGAAAGTTTATGTTCTACACTTCAGAAAAGGCACCAATTTGTAACAAATTTGTGAGACTATCAAATTGCATCTTATTTAAATTTGATGTAATTCCTGTCAGTATATGTCTATTTATCTCAGTCTGTTCATACCGATATTTGGAACTCTATTCACCACTTGATTTTATAGATGGCCCTCACGACAAACTAAGGCATATTTTAAAGGTATGTCCGTAAATGTAAAAAAAAACACAAAAAACAAACAAAAACATGGCACATTTATGACCGGTAGGTCTGCCGCGACCTACACGTACATATACCTGAACGGCCTTAATGCGAACAAAAGAATACCCATTTCTACATCGCTTTCGCTGTGCAAAAACACAACCAACCAGATGTACTCTTACATTTGTCTCATAGCCTTGCACATACGTATATCTGTGTCGTTAGAAGAACGCATACTCAAGGGATCTGAATTCCGGCCAAAGAATTCCCATTTCTATATCACTATTGCCTATAAGATGTTGCAATTCCCAGTCTAAACCAGCGACATTATTTTCTGAATACTACAATCGCTTAGATGTAAACAATTTCTTTGTATTAATTATTAATGTCCATAAATATTTACTGTTATAGAAAGAACAAAGCTTCAAAAACTTGGTGAGGAACTGACAATGGATCACTCTACAACTAATACGATCTCAGTTTTATGTCCGATATGATTGAATAGATGATTCGTTCACCAAAGTGATGTATATTTGATGTAGGTATATCTATGAAAGCGAAAAATATTAATCACCAATGAGATTTAAAGAGAAAAGCCAACCAATGAAACCAAAGAGAAATTACTCGATTACTTTTCTTAGACAAGTGGTCTATCTGCGAGAAGAAAGGAATACATTGTTTTATTAGTGTGTGTGTGTGTGTGTGTGGATGTAGATGCTCAGAACCGAGCGTTTCTGTATACGTAGGTATTTAGGATTCGCGTATTCTGGCACAAAAGTACTTAATGTGTCGCCGAATTTGGTTCGAATTACTACAGTCAGAAAGAAATACAGGACTGTCTTCCTATTCATTAATTTAAGTTAGGCATCCTCTGATATAGAGAGCTATTTGTATATATTTGAATATCATTAAATACTTTATTTCTAAAGGGTGTAACAATTTCTGTGTGTTCGAAAAAGAAAAAAACATCGACTGACGATTGCCAAAACGTGAAAGTATCGGTTGCGATGAACTCGTTCGCACACACACACACACACACACACACATATATATATATATATACGAATACCTGCTGAGCCTAATGTAATCTACCTTGATTTTACCTAATCGGATTATCAGGATAATTCTGTCTCTTGGTATAAAAATAAAAATAATGTATATATATATATATTATCATCATCATCATTATCAAGTCAAATTGATAGCATGGACGATTTTCACTCTTTATCTTCATCCGTTCCTGTCGGCTAATTCACTTAGTAAAGTCTTTATGAAGCATTCAGTGTCCGCATAAATCTGTGCTATACTAGTTTTGCTTGTCTTCCAAAACTGGTGCGTCCATGCGTGGAAGTCCATCGGAAAACTTTGCCAACGAATTTGTCCTTGTTTCTCCAGGAGTGCCCTGCATGTCTTGTTCGTCTAATTGGCATGGTTTGTTTGAAGGTATCAGTCCTTTTCCTGGATTGCTCCACTTTATCCTTGATCCATACCTTATAATGTTGAGTGTTAAGTAAGACGGCATCCAGTACCAATTTTTAAGTCTTTGGTATGACTCGACCTGGGATTGAACCTTGGTCTCCCGGGCCATTTGCAAACATTCTACCCTCTAGGGCGCCCCATTAGTCTAGTGGTTAGAGTTTGCTATCAGCGTAGCGAACTAAAAATGAAATACCATGATACCGATAATAGATGCATATTTGTCTCGGTATCTGCATTGAAAACTCCGTCAATATCCCCATTGGATGTATAGAAATACTCCTCAGTCTTCGTGCTTTAAAATCACCAAATAGTATAGACCTGATCAAACTGTGAATGATGTATTTTACATTTAATGCAAACCCTAGCACAACAATCCTTTCTTGCTATAATCCCACCTTTGTTAGGGAAAAACAGTATCACTACCTTTTATAACAAGCTATCTTATCTGGCAGATGTATTTTTGCTCGAATAGGCAAAGACGGAAATAACGAATTCTGCTGACACAACTTGCACAACAGAAATGGTGAATATTTAACAGATATTTTACTAGTAAATACGATTGCTTGCTTAAATGCTAGACTCCTTAAAAAGGGAGTGAAAGCTATGAACGTACACTAACCCAAATAACTCTAAACTACAGTCAGATAATATATTTATAAAACAAAAACGGATAAATAGCCTTTTGAACTGTGAGGCATACTCTTCATTTTAAGCAGTATTTTCTGATCACAAAATCGGCTCAAAAAAGATTCGCCTGAGTCTACGCAGAAATAAGATACAAACAGTTAAAACTTTTCGATATTACTGGTCCTCTCTTGAATGATGATATAAACAATCAAAATACAGTAACTGTATATAACAAGTTAATACTCTTCAGGAGACATTTGAAAGAAAACTTTCTGAATGAGAAGTATGAAAACTTTGTCACAGCCCACGAAAAAACAGCACCAGATGAAATACCGACTAAACCAATGGGTGTTAAAAGCAGTTAGGGAAAAACAAGATAACGTGAAAAAAAAGCAGTTTTTTCTTAATAAAAGAAATGCAAAAAATGGCAATGTGCTGAGAGTCCTTTCTAATGAATAGGTAAGGACTTTCTCATATGACGTTCTTTAATGGGCTCCTACGTATGGGCACGTCAGTGTTGGCTGGCCAGTAAGGACTTACATATATCAGTACTGTAACGACATTGGAAACAGTCTAGAAGACTTGCCAGGAGCGATGGACATTAGAGACGGATGAAAAGAGAAGGATAGAGAGAGAGACACACACACACACAGAAACAGAGACAGTGGTGGGAATTCAGCGATATCTGCATGAGATGATTATATATATATATATATATATATATATATATATATATATATATATATATATATATATATATATATATTTGCAGTTTTATTATTGATAATAGTTTTATTATTGATAATAGTAGAGTTTCGTTATTAATAAGAAATAATGATAATAGTTTTTATTGACCATATTTAACTACAAAATATGAAATCTTGGTAATATTTATTTGCAAGAAAATAATCCTTTTATAAAATAAAATGAAATAAAATAAGGTGATTCTGCAAATATATACGAGAGTCTTTCAATAAATAAGGGAAATCTAAATAAAAACAAAGCAAAATATTTTTTTTCAGAAAGTTTTTCTACCGGTGTAAACTCTGCATTGTTTATTTCTTTTAAACTTTCAAAAATATTTGTTTTGAGGGTTTTCAAAATGATTACAAATGAAACAGATTGCTCAATCCTTAAAAAATTTCTTGTTTGCTGAGAAGTGTAAACCATGAAAATTTACAGAAGAACGTATGATTTATATATATTTTTTGGTTGTTTATTGGTATAGCAACCTTATTGTACTGTTTGTGCCAAATCCATAGTTTTAGAACAGTAGTCGTACTATTTAACCCATAGCTGGGAGGATAATACGTTTCCGAAAGGTATTTGTCGAAAATTAATAGCGCGACTGGAGTTCGAACACACCTACTACGATTCCGCTGTCCAACGATTTAACCATTACGCCACGAGGACACCACCCGTGTGATTAATATGGAGAAGTAAGTTTTAGCCAGAAATTTTTGAAAAATGGGCAAAAAATGAGTTTGTCTATACGAGCCTGCGTTAAAAAGACGTGCCTAGCAGTGTAAACGCCGACTCTCCGGTAAAGAAACGGTTCTTGGTGCAGCTGCAAATGAAGAAGTTGACGCCGACTGTACTCAGGGACATGAAGCAACCAAACTCAAAAGTTTTACTTGAAAAAAGTGCTAATATAAACAGTGCTTTGTATTTCCATATCCTTCGATAAAATTCATTTTATGCATTGAATGGTCCTCTACTTTATATCTATCTATCTATCTATCTATCTATCTTCATCATCATCATCATCAAGTCGTGCTGCTAGCACAGATTTACATGACCCTCTCTTTCTCTGTCTCTCCATTCTTCCCCATCATCCATCGCTCTCGGTAATTCTTCCAGACTTCATCCTATGTCCGTACAAAGCCTTCGTTTGTAATTTCTTGTTGGTCGGCCAACACTTGCATGTCAATTCGAAAGGGGTCAATAGGAATAACGTCTCATGACTTCGTCCTTGCTTCTTGGGTAGTGTCCCGTATGTCGTGTTCGTTTTACAAAATTTATAGTTTTAGAGATAGGAGGTAAGTGGCTGTACGGCTGTTAATAAGGGTGATGTTGCTTTCAGGATTTTGTTCAATATTGCTCGTAGTATTCTCGTGTAGTTCCCACCCATCGTTTTCTCTATACGTTTTGTCAGCGACCATGTGGTATATTAGTACAGAAGTATTGACACAACGAATGCCTGAAAGAAATTTCATCTTAATTGATTGGATAGATCAAATTTCCATGTGATTAATAGCTTGCCGATAGCAGTCCATACCTTAGTTAGGCGCATATGGATATCACTTTAAGTAGATAGGACACTGCTGTCGAGATATGCGAAGTTGTCCGTCGATTTCATAGAAATATAATTTAGAGTCGAGATATCTCCGTCTTGATTAAAACATATGTACTCAGATTTTTCTGTATTCACGTGGAGACCGATGCCTCCTGCTGCCTGGTACATGCTATGCAGCAGGAATTCGGCTTTGGTCGGTGTATTTGCCAGAAGCACTATGTGAATGGAGTGGGTTTTTCTATCTCTCTAAGAGAATCGGTTTTGTTTCTTTGGGTTACCGTTTATTTATTGCTAATATCTCTACTGTTAAATGAGGACCAGTCATAGCATGTGGTTTTGGTTGTTTTCGTCTTATTACTGTAAAGTATTAGGCGTATCTTTGCTGTGACAATTCTATGATCGGAAGAAACTCCTTCAAAAGAGGAATATGTCACACTGTTCAGAGCGCTATTAATCCAATTCTTGTTTATTCAATCAAGCTGTGCTTTAGCATTAATTGGGTAGGTGTAGTTCCATAGTTTTCCTTTCCTTTTCTGCAATCAAATTATTCTGTTTTTCAATGAGAAGTCTGTTAGATGTTCTCTGTTTCTGCTTGACGAGATGCGTTAGCAACATTTTTGGTTTTTGTCTTAAAACTATTTGAACATTTATGTCTTCACCGATGATTTGAATGTTGTGTTTGGGAATACTACGGAAAAGTTAATATAGATCGGCGTAGAAGTTGATATGGTCCATTTCATCACTTGCATTGGTAGGACTGTAGCAGACGATTGTTTTATTGGGGTTGCCGTTTAATATAGCTAGCATCATTCCCGCTATTTAGTGATTTTCAGGCAGGAGGATTGAAAAGTATTCCTACTTCTTTTATGACGGCATTTACGAAATTTTTCCATGCAGATGTTTAGATAAACGTCCACCCGTTGCCGATGTTGTGTTACTTTATTTCTCGTTCGAAAGGATACACTCTTAGCTTCATCTAGCACAGGAAGATAATGAAGTAATACAAACGAAAAGGATCCATGCCTATGTTTGAGTGTATGAGATGGAAACTGAAACGTTTTCCAACCTAACAAGGGCGTAAAAATATGAAAATTTGGAAAGTGTTGTAAAAAAAGGCGAAATAAAACAAACATAAAAAACGATGTATTAAGTGAGTTTAATAAATGTATAAATCTGTGTGTGGGTTTCTCTCTCTCTCTCTCTCTCTCTTTCTCTCTCTCTCTTTCTCTCTGTCTCTCTATATATATATATAGAGAGAGGGAGAGACTGTAGTGAATCGTTCACCAAATTTTCGAAAAGTTTGAATTTCATCTGAGCTCAAGATACATAGCATTTATCAGTTCCAGTGGAATATTATGTATTTGAAACGGATATTATTTAGCAGTATATATTACCATACTCTATCACTTTTCACTTTGCCAGTAAGCATTTTTAAAAATCTTGTTGTAATGACTTCTTTTTTTTACTTTATTTTCAAGTTCATTTTTCGATTCTTGCTAGACATTCATGCTTCAGGTTGGAGAGATCCAGTGTAATATTATACTCTTCAAACACACATTATAAGGCATTATAGAATTTAACTTTGACAGATCACCGTCTGTTGATTATGTGGTTGTGAGAGAATTTTTCTTTTTATCTCTTTCTTCTTAAGTTAATTCCACAAATCCTTGGATTGGTACACCTTTATGCTTTTAGTTACAGAGTCGCGATTGTGTAGAATTCGGTGATGAATGATACCTAATGATATATATCAACAGAAATCGAGAAATTATTACCAAGTCCTCAATATCTCTTTTCTCATCTTCATTGGTGGGTTGTTTGATCGGGTTTTATAGCATATCAACCATTGTTTGTTATTTAATGCCAAATCTTCTTTATACGGGTATTATATATATATATACTAACAAACACACACACACACTTATATATATATATATATATATATATATATATATATATATATATGAAATTTGGCTTGGTTGGGTTTTATGGCATATCAACCATTGTAGGTTATTTAATGCTAGATCCTCATTATACATATATATATAATACATATGATTAGTAAAGATTCTTGATAACATTCTTTATCGAGTCTGAGCTCATTTTTTGCCCAATGTTAAATGGCTTCAAGTATTTCTATCTAACACGAATGATTCTATTTATAATTAACTTTTGGTTGGCACACAATAGTTGCTATATAATAATAATAATAATTTGATTCAACATTTGGCATTTGTTTTCTGACAGTGAAGTGGTTACAAGTATTCTTATTTAACACTACTTCTATTCAACACTATTCATTCATTTGCAGAAAAGCAAATGGTTCCAAGTATTGCTATATAATGCCAATGATTCAGTTTAAGTACACATTTACAGTTTCAAGTATTGCTATTTAGCACAAATAATTCTGTTCAACATTATTCATTCGTTTGCGCTCAGTTAAGTGATTTCAATTGTTACTATGCAACTGTAATTATTTAACATCAATGATTTTTGCACAAATTTAAAAGGATATGCATAATTAGTAAGTGACTAGTTTCTTGCTAATTTGTTTTTTAAATGAGTTGGAACTTAATTTATTTGCATAATTATATTGCTATTATCTATACTGAGTTAAATGGTTTCAATTATTAATATCTACGACTATGTGAAGAGTGTTTGCGAATGGTCCAGGCGACCAGGGTTCAATCCCAGATAGCGACATACCAAAGACTTTAACAATGGTACATTATACCTTCTTGCTTAATACTCAGCATTATAAGGTACGTATCAAGAGTAAAGAGGAGCAATCCAGGGAAAGGAGTAGCGCCTTCCCCAACACCTTGGCGTAGTAGCTATTGAAAAGAGAGCCATCTGGTCACCCTCGACTACGGTCGCCAACTTTACTTATTTAATTGCTACTACTTATTCTATTCGGTATTAATCATGTGTTTATAGACAGTGAAGTGGTTACAAGTATTGCTATTTAACACTAATTATTTTATTTAACACTATTCATTAATTTGCACACGGTTAAATGGTTCCAAGTATTGCTATGTATCATTCAGAATTCAATTACATATTAGTCATTTGTTTATTCACAGTTAAATTATAAAACATTTCTATTTCTATTTACAGTCAGTTGAAATATCAAACAGTTCTATTTGACTTATAGATATGACTCTATCAGGTGCTACCTCACCGGGTGAGAGTGGACTTGAGAGCAATCACAATGAAGAGTTAATCTGCATTCCTCAAATATCAAGAACAAGAACCTCAACATCAGATGGCTTTGTGTTATATCTAGGATATTGGCTGGGAGATCTTTCCCCTGTTCAGATATGTAGTAGATTTATTTCCCATATCCAGAAGACTGTGCTGGAATGAACCAAGTCCTCTGCAGAAGGATAATACTCCTCCCTACCAAAGGGGAACACATTTGTTACGCTTAGCTGAGTCCAGTATCGAGACGCTAATTCTGAAACTCTGTAGAGTCTAGAGTCCATCCGTCATTGCCATTACTCCCACATCCACTCAATAGTGTAAGACCCTGCCCCAGTGAGTGTCCTAGATCTGGCTCAAAAGAATGTGATGGTGATACTCCAGTCTTGGAGCTCTGAGGAATAACGATTATCTCTTCATTGTCATGACTCCTGAGTCACTTTGACCTGGTAGGGTTCAATCTATGGGTCGAATAGAGTTGTTCAACCATTTAACTGCGTGCAAACAAATGGCTGATGTTAAATTGAACC
This sequence comes from Sepioteuthis lessoniana, assembly GCA_963585895.1. NCBI lineage: Eukaryota > Metazoa > Mollusca > Cephalopoda > Myopsida > Loliginidae > Sepioteuthis > Sepioteuthis lessoniana. The sequence continues at coordinate 41,774,369 of OY757928.1, read as the reverse complement.
TGTTCCCATTGGTCAAAGCATCCAAAAATGGTTTTCCCTTTACCTGTAGGATATAATCCTGAACTAGGATTGGCTGACCAATGGGAATATGACTCCTAATTATCTCTTTTTGGACAACTAATCAGAAACCATTTTTAGTCCAGATATTGATCTATTAAAAACATGGGATAATTAAATGAATCCTCAGAGAGGATAAGAAAAAGGGACCAAGAAGAAATTCAAGACTGCCAAAGAAGCATCTAGACCCGAAGTACTCACTTACTACGATTACGAAGTCTAGCGCTTTAACTACTACACCAAGCGGACATCTTTCAATTGTTTAGTTTAGTTTAGTTTAGTTTAAAAGCATATAAACTTCTTATGAGGTATTTCATGCGGAAATGTGAGTAATTTCTAAAGGTTTGGTTTGGCTTACTTTTTAACGCCATATCAACTCCTTATGTGTAATTGTTATGCCCTAACTTTGCGTTTACGTAATTTTGTAATGTTATGAAATAACCTTTAAAAAACTCTTTAAAAACCCCTTTAAATACTCTTTATACATGCAAACAACCCCTAATGATGGCCTATGAAAGATCCGAAATCGCTCGGAACGATTTTGGCAAATTCCTCAACCAATTTTAACCAAAACCCCAGACACTTATCAGGAAATTGTAAAGACAAATTGTGTCTGGTATTTAATCAAAACAATTACACATAAGGAGTTGATATGGCGTTAAAAAGTAAGCCAAACAAATAATTTAGAAATTACTCAAATTTCCACTTGAAATACCTCATAAGAAGTTTATATGCTTTTAGATTAAACTAAACTAAACTAAACTAAACTAAACAATTGAAAGGTGTCCTCTTGGTGTCGTAGTTGAAGCGCGAGACTACGTAATCGTAGTAAGTGAGTTCGAAGTTCAGTTGCGCAATTAACATTCACTTTCGGACAAGTACACTTAGTAAAGCTTTAGAACCCCCTTATCCTCCTAGCTATGGGTTAAATATTACCACTGATCTTCTTCTAGAAGGATGGCTTTTGCATTAAATAACCAATAGATATTGATGTTCAATTAAACTGAACTGCTTGCATAAAGAGCATCATCTTTTTCTATGGAAGCCCATACTTATAATCTACCTGACAGCTTGTTTTTGGTTTGAGGTTCTTTTACCTATTCTTGATTTCTGTAATTTGCTCTGTTTCATTCCTTCTTTACTTTTTATTCATGGTTTTTTATTACTTCGTTTCATTTTCTCCATCTTTTCAAAACTTTTATTATCTATCTGTTCATTCATTCATATAGTTTTCATTCACTTTTCTTCTTCTCCGTCAGGACTTTTCTTTTGACTTTATATTCTTTCTTCTCTGATTTTTAAAGCATTTATATGTTCATTTCATATGCTGTTAAAAAATAGCCCCAACCAACCCAAACGAAATCAAGCATACATAACTCTAGCCAAAGACAAGAAAACTACCGACAATGTAGGATATTTTTTAACCAAAGTAAATATTTTAACATTGAATAAAGCCATATGGAATAAGATCTCTGATTCCCATAGAGGATTGTCCTCACTAAGCAATAAAAAGATTAACCAGAAAAATATGCCACTCCTGGTTCTGGCCAAACAGATCCAATTAACGATTAAATTTTCGTAAGCGTCATTTGAGAGTGTGTAGGGAAGATGTTGGTAATAATCTTGGTTCACGGGCCTCGTTGGAACTTTTGAAAATTCTAATGGTCGTACAATTGCTAAAATCTTGGAAATTTTGTCCGTATTGATAAGTATCTTTGAAACAATTTCAATTTTTTTATACGCATCAATGTTGATGCTAATGTTGGTAAATAAATTAGCTGAAAATAATTTGAATAAAACTATTTTCTTGTATAAAAATGGATTTGGAGTTAAATAGCCAACAAAGGTTGCTATGCCATAAAATACAAACAAGCAAAAAAAAACAAAAAAACAAAAGCAAAAACAAAAACAAACAATCCATTTAAAACAACTCAGCTTAGCATAAATACACTGTTTTGTACTATTTAACCCCCGAATCACACCTTATCAGGTGCTACCACTCCTGGCCATAGTGGAATAGGGTGCAATGGAAATAAAAGAATACTTAGCATTTCCGATAGCTCAAGTGTTACTGGAGCCTCACCATCAGAATGTTTAGAATCATATCAGAACAGTCGTTGGGAGAGTCTTATTCCACTTAGAGATGCAGTCGGTGTATTCTACAGCTCCAGCCGATAAGGCCAGCTAACGTCGTGGGAAAAGTACAAATATTATCTTGATCTCTCAAGCTTGCTTTTTGGAAGGTCATTCGCATAAAGGACTTCCTTTCTAGGTTCTGTCTTTCTAAACGAAGTGGCTTTGTAAAATCTAGGATAAAGAGCCTTCTGAAATTTGATTCTAGGCCTTTTCTTATGCATACTTAGGGATTTTTTATTTAAAATGTATCATATCTGCATCTAATAATCTAGAGTCTCACTTTCATGCATGCATAAAATCCTGACGGAAATAGGTCTGCAGTATTTTTTCCAGTATTATTGTACAACGTCCAGTAATAGAAATTCTTGCGTTTGCAATGTAGATAACGGTACTATACGTTTGTATCAAAATCTATTAATTCGTTAACTATTGATAGATGATGAAACTGGAGCTTTTTGTGTTATGGATTTTTAAACTGTTATTCAGTTAATAGAATTTTAAAATTGGAATTTAGAAGTTTTACTGTCAATTTGACGATACCAAGTATCAGGCTAAGTTAGTCACCATCTTGTTATATCAAATCATAATCTTTTTTGCGTTCCATATAAGGAATACACCGAGCAGACACTTCCCTGTTCAGAAAACGATATAAACTTTATTCAATCATTTCCCATGAGCAGAAAGTTAAGATTAAGAAATACATATGATATACCAATATTTATAAAGCAAGCAATTGCCCTTTGCAAACCCAAAAACTTTCAGGGAGATTCAAACTCCCATCCCCTTTGGCCGCAGAAAAGTCTGGTTCTCGGTAAATTTTGTTCAACTGTCAGTCCTCTCAAAACTTTTGGTGCAGATATAAAAAGCAATTTAATGATATAAATAGTTTAGTAATTTAAATCTGAAAAAGAATTTTAGCGGAAGGATTGAGTAAGAATAAGTTTGTTTTCTTTGTTTAATGGCATATAAGCCTTTATGGGTTATTCAATGTCAAAGCCATCTTCATAAAAGGATATTAGTATTAATATTTAATTCATCGGTGCAGGGATAAAGGAGTCCATTCCTTTACTAAGAGTATTAATTTAAAGATTAATTTAAAGATTAAAGCGTCTGGATTATGATCTCACTTATTATGACGTCACAGTCCAGCACAAAAGTCACTATTCCACAGGGACATCCCCAACAAGAAAAAAAAAAAAGCAAATATAAAATAACTAGGTATCTAGGTATCTGGTGATCCAAAGGGAAAACCATTGTGAAGCGCCAAATCCTTGTGGCTTGTTGTCCAATATTCCGGTTTGTATTTAATTGATTCATTGAATGATTGGTTTGGTTTTGTTTGGTTGGGGGTTTTATGGCATATCAACTATTGTGGGTTATTTAATACCAGGTCCTCTTTAAACATAAATATTAGATATATGATTTCTAAACACCATTTGTAGATAAAATTTTTAAATGAGCTTTAGTTCTTTTTTTCGTACAGTTAAATGGTTTCACTTATTTCTATCGAATTTGAATAATTCTATTTACGATCAAGTATTTGTTTGCACACACTTTAATGTTTTCCATTTATTGCTATGTATAAAAAATAATTCAATTGACCCTCATTCATTTGCTTACATAGAGTTAATTGATGAAACTGTTGTAGCTCAAACAATTCAGTTTAGTATAATTACATTTTTTATTGTTTACACACAGTTAAATTTAAAATAATTACAATTTAAAACAATTCAGTTCAGTCTAAGTACACAAATTAAATATCATCCAGTTCTATTTGAACCATAAATAGCACCCTATCAGGTGCTACTACTCCGGACTAGACTGGACCTGAGAGCCATGGCAATGAAGGGGTACTCCACATTCCCCAAAGCTCCAGAATTACTGAAGCATAACGATCAGATTAATTAGTGTCATATCGAGATACTTGTTCGGGGAGTCTTACCCCTCTAGCCGACTGGACGAGATTAATAGATCTTTGCTTAAAAAATGTATGATACCTGCATAAAAAAACTTGTCTAAGATTATTGCCCATTTGGCTGGGGGTGCAACTCCGACTGCAACTCTGCAAAGGGGTAAGACCCCTTCCAATGAGTGTCCTGCATATTACACTAAACAATCTGATGGTGAGGTTCCAATGATGCTGTAGCTTTGTGGAATACGGATCACCCCTTCATTGCCATTTCTCCCAGGTCCACTCTGGCCTGGAATGGTAGCACCTGATAGGGCACTATCTATGGGTTAGATAAAACTAAATGCATACTTATAAGTAAAAACAAAGTTGGCGACCAGAAGGCTCCCTTTTCAATAGCTTTTACACCGAGGTGTAGGGGAGGGCGCTACTCCTTTCCCTGGATTGCTTCACTTTACCCTTGATACGTACCTTACATTACTGAGTGTTAAGCAAGGAGGTATCAAGTACCATTTTAAAAGTCTTAGGTATGACACGAGCTGGGATTTAACCCAGGTCTCCCGGACCATTGGTGAACACTCTACTCACTAGACCAATGTGCCAGTTACTGAATTTTTTTAATTAGAACGGTTTGGAAAAAATAAATAGCTTGGAATAGAAATGTTTTTGACAATTAAACTGTGTAGTCATGTTAAACTGAATTGTCTGAGATAGAACTGACTATTTGTTTAGAAATGGATTTGGCGTTAATTAACCTAAAAGGTTGAATTGCCATAAAACTCAACCAACCAATCAACTAACTGTCTAAGATTATTTTATGCCGAGTGGCTTTCTTTGTACATTTTCGTGTAGTTGTTTCTTATGTTTTTTTTTACATAGGTGTATGATAAATATTCCTATCAAATACAATTAATTTTTAAAATGATCTATTTGACTCATAGATAGCAGCCTTTTAAGTATTACTACTCTGAGTAAGAATGGTTCAAGGAATAATGACAATGAAAAGGTACTCCACACTTTTCAGAACTGGAGCCTTAACATCAGATTGCTTAAAGAAATACACAAACCACTCCTTTTTTAAGCGGGGATGATACAGTCAGCGTATTCTAAATATTACTGACATGCATGTTAGTTTCATAGGAATGTATTTTATAGGAATGTAATTTATAGGAATCTATGTTATTTTTTTTAAAGATACCTGGAAGATCTTACAATAATACTGTCAGTAAAAAAAAAAAAAACAATCGAAGGAAAACTGAAAGAAAAAGTGTATGTGTGGATCCCCCTTTGCTAGCAAAAGTCAGCCTCTTGCATTGCCTTTCTTTCTCATTTAACTCGACCCCGTGTCAGACAATCTGTTTTTGGTATTCGCTTCAGATCGGAATGAAGGACAGACGAAGATACTAAAAAATAAAAATAAAAATAAAAATTAAAACAAAGTAAAGAAAGAAATAATAGTTTTTGGAATCTAAAGCGTTGGGAGATGCAAAAATAAAGGTCAGGTACACAGTTGACCTTTAAGGATGGGCCGAAAAAAGCTGAAGTTTGAAGGTTGACATACACCGATGCCAATACAACCAGATTCAAGGAATGGTCCATTTTTTTTTATTCTCTTTCATTTGCGATAGTTCCCCCTCATAAACGTAACCTTTACAAAAACACTCATTTCATCCGGCTTTTGAGAAAAACCTGAGGCTTTATTTCTCTGATTGATGTGCAATTCGATGCCAATGCTTTTCAAATAAAGAGAAAAATAGGGAGAATGCATGTGCGTAAGCATGCATATGTGACATACATTAATGCGTACACAGAAGTGATTTGAGCAGTGGCTATTCATTATGGTCGCTCAAGTTGAAGTACAAGTTAAGTTTAAAATGATTAGATGGAAGAAATCTCGTTCTATCAGGGAGACGTTGTTTGACACTCTTCTTGGGACGTCTTATTTCAGCTAGTTGTGATATCACTTAAAAATGGACTCGTAACCTAAGATATTTAGGTTAAACTTGTGAAGTTTATACCGCAAGAAACTCGATAAAAATGTCACTAGTGAAACATCATAAAAGTTAACTAAATATACCGCCCATATACGGAGAGAGGGACTCATAAACGTATCGCATACATCGAACTTTCTAAGTAAATAATAATTTCTATTATTGGTTTTAAGCTGAATATTACAAATACTTTCTGCAGGTATACTTCAGGTTAGATCGTTTCGAGTTAAGTCATTCTCGATTATACATTGTTTATCAAAATAAATATATAAATAAAAAAAATAGATTGAAAAATTAAAATCAAGTTTAAGTCATTTTATTCGACTTTGTCTGTCCACCACAAATATTGAAGTCGTAATATCTCTAGAAAATCGTTAAAAGCTCATAAAATCATGTTACTATAAAATAAGAGAAAAGTATATTGAACCATGTTAAAATAGATTCATTTCCAGTAAATGTTAATATAGGGTGCGGAAGCAAAATTAGGAATATTCTAGTAAAATAATAAACGACTCTCTTATAAAACAAAATTAATTTCAATTTAAAAATTTAAATAAGAAGATAGACACAAAATAGCAAACTTACTCAATAGAAGCACCATTTTTTTCAGTTTTTGTACCTCAAAACGATTTGCATGCCTTTAAAATAGATTCCTCAGACATTTTATTCCAATCCTCTGCAACAACAGTCTACAGCGAGCCAATAATTGGATGTGAAGTTGCATTTGCTTTGTTTTTTTAAACATATAGCATAATCAAGGGGGTTGAGGTCTGAGCTTAAATATTGTTTATCACTATCTTTACTGAGTTTTTCGTGGAGTTTCTATTGACGTTAGGTGTCCTTTTAATCACCGTAGCGGAAACAGTTAAAAAGCCCTTTTTGTTCAATCTTCCACTCCTCCTTTCCTTAAAAAGTGCTCTTTTTCTGTAGAACTGTTTTCTTTGGATTGTATTCGGTAGACAAAGAAACCTTATTTTCGGCGTTAAGCAAATCATAGATTCTTTGTCGTTTCTTTCTTTAATCACTCGGGTAAAAAAAGTGCTCGAATGAGAGAGCGAATCATGAAAATTTAGATTTATCGCTTTTTCTTTCAACAATTGGACTTATCAGATTTAAAAAAATAGGTTTAGAAATTATTCTATATTTTGTTTTCGCTACCTGATAAATCATCATAAATCATAGAGAACGTAATATGAAAACATATGCTACACTGTATTGTCTTGTTATTTTTCGGTCTTTAAGAGCTTATTTCATTTTATAATGTCTTGGAGCAAACCACATTCACAAATAAAGAGTCCACGATGTACTGTAAAAATCGCCAAATTGTAAACATCAATATTTACAGTATTTACGTATATGAATTCGTATAGATTATACATACCCACGATACGGATATGTGAAACGTACATAGAATGTTCGTAACATATATATATATATATATATATATATATATATATATATATATATATAGAACATAGGAATCCCGAAACACGAAAAACACATACGACTTCTTAGTTCAGGTACGAAACTTTTTATTACCTTTGAGTTAAAAGGTTTTTCGGCATAAAGAGAGAGGCACAATCTTTCTATACTGGCTTTTCCATCTGCCCCCATCCCCAACACGTGTGGCATCCGTAGTGCAAAAATCCCTCTGGCCTCAGCGAGGCCCGAAAGTCGCTCCTTCCCGTTTGGAGTCTAGTTCTCAACTCCTGACTTTTTTCAAAATCCACCGCGCGCCCTTCTGGTGCATGATATCATTCACATTTCATGGTCAAATTTTCACTCTGGGATTTTTATTTTGACATCTGTGAACAACACATCCTCCCTGCGCGCGCGTTAACATCTGCGACCAAGTTTGCACCTAACTAACCCATGTCCTGAGCCGAAAGGTTCTCAGCCTAACTAAACCCAAAGGCAAGATATATAAAACAAATATGATTACTACTATCCTCTTGTTTGAATTAACCGTAGCAAGCCATCAGAGAATGACCGTTAAGAACAGATGTTTGTACTCGGTGACCTCCCTCGGGTCGCCTGACACGGGAAGGAAGAAGGTAGAAGCCAAATGATTGGCTGGGGCCCTAAAACGGAAGTGGCACCTTCTTCCCGTCAGCGAAAAAAAGGAATAAGAAAAATCAGTTGTTGGACAGGGTTCGTAGGGGACAGAACCAAAGCCAAGTACTCCGGGTAAAAGAAGACGAAGAATATCTCGGACACGAAAAAGCCATTTTCTTAAAGCCAGTGTTAAAAATAGCATAAAGTCTATTAGCCCGTAAAAGAGGAAAGATTCTCCACAAGAATCCATCTAAATAAGATAAGTACCCTTGGGACTGTTACTCCTTATACCCAATTTTATATACCCTCTCTCTCTCTCTCTCAATTTGAAGGAAAACGAAAGAAAAGAAAAGAAAAGAAGAAAGACATTTATGTTCATGGACTGTTAATTTATTATATATTTGACACGTTGGAGGTGTATATCTATGTGTTGTAAAAGACTGATATATTTTAATGTTCCCACGTGGTCTAAGTTGTTATTTGCAGTGTCTTCTACGAGTTTGTTATGTCATATTTCTTTTCCAGCTTCATGTCGCCTTATGTTATCTGGCTTAAAATTGTCCTATTAATTCCTTTAAATTCTTATACGGGAAACCGGAATTGCCGACTACTCTAGTTAATATTATTACGACTAAACCTATAGGTCCATATCTTCCATTGTTCTAGGGGAGGAAGTCTAGCGGCCTTGGTGGGTGTGTGTATAGTGTGGAATTTGGAACCCCTTGCCAGCAGCGGTCAGTCTGGCCATAAATTAATCCCCCACATAATATGCCAGTTCTTATATGTCTGAGAAAAAAACTCTGAACGAGGACTTATTCTAAAAGGGATCAAGTGCCAACCTGCCCCGTCTTCAAACGTGCGAAAATAAAGTCCCGTTCTGGGATAAAAGTAAAGTTTTCGCGTCACAATATATAGATTACTTTTTCTATACTAAGTCAAAAACTAAAATTTATTTGCTTATAAGAATAAATAGGTTCTTATTGACTCTATATTATTACAAATGCATTTAATAATAATGTACAGAAATGGGAGTGGTTATTTGTGGTTTAGCCTAGTGACAAGTAAATTCGGAGACAAGAAAATTCAACTTAAGTCGTTTTTCAACTTAAGTTACCTCTTCTGGAAAAAATTACCGTATTAAGTTGAGATATACCTGTACTGTGGCGGTACCGATCAACAGTCTCGCCGACTAACTGAACTCTCCTCACGTTGTGTTTTTTTTTTCTTGATAAGTCGATCTCTAGTTTTGATCAAAACTGAAGAGGTTATAATTCAGATCTAAAGAGTAAATAGAAACAAAACAAATTCGAGAATAAAACCGTGTTTTCAATTTTGTATTTATTCTTCCATTGAAAATTTTAATTTGCTTATCCAAATGTCTTTTCTCTCACCTCGAAGAGTGATCAAGCACTTGGTATGACACTAAACTGCTAACCGTCCCACCACGACGTTGTGTTTGCCTTTTTAAAAGAAGTCGGCTTTCGGTTTTTTTTGTCAAAACCGTAGAAGCTATGGGTCAAGTCCATAAATGGAAATGGAAACAAAACGAGCATAAAATCGTATTGTCAACATTATTCATGTGTTTGATTCTTAATTTTTCTGTCTAATTAGAGCAGACCCTAACGATAGCGATATGAACGACGGACAAATATCTATCGCACTCAGTCTTATTAAGACTTATTGCAAACCCTGACGGTGATTTGCCTTGTAATGTCTCGATAACTAACGGCCCACTGCTCACGGCTCTACTCTAGACTAGGACTCTTCTTGTAGGCAAATGAAAAGTCAAAATATAGCAGATGGTGGACAGGGAAATACTGCTACTCGATATCACAGTCCTCTTTCTTTCTGGGTCCCACTGCTAACTGGCTTCTGCAGCTCGAGACTCAAACTGTTCTCTTCAATTACAATTTGAATACTTTCATTTGTACAGATCTACGTATCATGCTAGAATAGGATAATATTTGTAATATTTTTAAGAAATTACGAAGATAGATAGATATATTGCTTTAGTTGTACGATTGGTTGGTTTGTTCTACGGCTCATCAACTCTTTTCCTGTCATTGAACGCCGAATTGAATTTAAAACAATTCAGTTTAGTATAAGTGTAGTTCTTATCTACAAACAGTTAAATGTCAAAGCATTTCAGTTAAATATCAAAACAGTTCTATTTCAAACTATTTAGATTAGCGAAAGTACACAGTTTATTTCTATTTGATCCATATATTGGATCCTATCTGGTTCTACCACTCTATGCCAGAGTGGACAATGGAGTGATGGCAATGAAAAAGTACTCTATATTTCCCAAAGCTCCAGCATTATTAGTGCCCCACCATCAGATAGTTTAGTGTCATATCCAGGACACTCGTGGGGGGTCTTATCCCTGTGCAGAGAAGCAGTCTGTGTATTCTACAGCCTCAGCCGACAGGGTAATATATTGCGATAATTTTACGTAATATCTAATAGTTTTGACAATTCGCTACCATCAAGAAAATATGTATGATTCTTTTCTTGTACAGTCGGAGAAGTCGTATGGAGGAATATATATTTCGATAACATTAGTTAAAACTGTTAATATATAAACGTCATTAATCGATAAATAATGGTGAAAAAAAGAAACAAAAGATCTAAATCTCGATAGCATCCCGTATTCCCCGTTGATTTAAAGGTTTCTGTTTTAGAGATTCTTATCACTTTACACGTGGGCAACTAAGATTCATTGATACCCTGCCTTACCTTCTTTATTGACTTTCACCATTGAAAAAGCAGATAGGAACCAGACGAAATCGTAAACGGGTTTTCTGCGTGAAAACCGACCAATCTGTTTAATGACGTCCATTTGAGCCCGTGGATGGGAAGATAATCGTCGTTTGATGATTACTTGTTGATCGTAACCAATAAAACTCTTCGTTGTCAAATGCATCGTCTGTAGAAACATCAGTTGCTTCGGTCTTTAATTACACAGTATTGTCTTTACAGAATAAAAAGAAACTATCTTCAGATTAAAACGAAAAAGGTAACGTTATGGTCTTACCTGGGTTAAAAGTTAATTCTGAAGGAAGAGCAAATTATCGAAACTCATTCATCTATCTATCTATCTATCTATCTATCTAATTTCTTTTTATATAAATATGAACTCTATATATTCGCTAATAAAATATTCACGGAGTGTAGACACTCATGAAACAGACATGGGATGAAATTGCAAATCAAGCGGGTTTATTGTGAATTTTGGAGAAATGGTAGATTTTTGTGAGTCTGACAAAATGATAAAAATAAATGGAAAAAAAAGTGGATAAATCAAACACGTGGACCGGGTTTAGTGGTGATGCTTCGTTCTTCATTTAAGGAAGAACTTCTTCAAACTAGTTTTTTTAATAGATTTTCTACATTTTAGCGATTGCGGTAATAAATAAAATAATAGTGAAGATGTTTTTTTTTCACATTCTACAGCCCCAACCGAAAGGACAATATATATATATATATATATATATATATATATATATATATATATCCTCATCGTCATATCGCACTGGTAGCACGGATATCCCTGACCCTCTCTCGCCATTCCTCCCTATCGTTCATCGCCCTAGGTAGGTCTTCAGGACAACATCCCGTATCCTCACATAGCTGCTGAATGTATGTTCGTGCTGGTCGTCCTGCTTTTGCACGGCCATGTGTGGGGGTTCATAAGAGTACATCTCTTATGAGTTCTTCCCTGCTTCTCCAGCAGTGTCCTGCATGTTTGGTTCGTCTAACTTGAATAGTTTTCGTGATAGGGGGCAGGTGGCCGTACAGTTGGTGTCTTGTGGGGTGTTGCCGCCAGGACTTGGTATAAAGGGAGGGAAAGAGTCTAAAATACAAAAGACAGACAAGGAAAAACCGGAAAAGAAATAGGCTTGAGTGATTGTGATAGGGGTTCTCGAGTAAAGAACGAAATATTACCTCTAAACCCGTTGTAAGTGTTTAATTTTTTGTACTTTTCTGTTTTTATCATTGTGAGGTATATAGCCATGTGGTAAAGTTCAACTACAAGTGACATTTACATGAAGACAAAAATATACATTGAGAGAATTAGAGCAGTTCAAATAAAGGAAAATAAGTATGGAACTAGTCAGATGGTAAATTCCATGTCTTTCTTTGGACTACGCTAATTCAATAGTCTGTCTGATGATTGTGCTTACCACATTAAACTAGCTCTACACTTCTAGTGTTTATAATTATTGTATTTTTTGTTTTTTACTTGTTCTTTAGTAATACCATCGAAAAACTGTAATGTAAACTTTTCATATTCGCATTTATTTTTAATAACACGCACACACACACACACACACACACACACACATATATATATATATATATATATATATATATATATAACATTTTTATTAAATGAAAATAGACAAGATCTCTTTGATACGGATTCTCCACCATGCTGTATGATAATTTGATAGAAAATTGTTAGAAGAAGGCCTACTTTACTAGATCTAGAATACTACTCTGGACAAAAATCACGCTATTAGCGCACTTAATATATGTTTACTTTGGTGTTCTATTTATCAGTAAACAAAATAATTACAGATAAGACATAAAACACATGTTATTTAATAGCTGAACCTACTAACTTAATAGGAAACCCCTTAAACAATTGTTTGTTAATGAATTCAATAAATTTCCTTTCAGTATTAGGTTATTCCATAATATTTTCCACGATGAGTATTGAAAGAATTATATGATCAATTTAAATGATTAAATCTTGTTTTGTGAAAATTTCTAGTTCAATAGAGCCAAATTACTTCAGGGCGTTGAAGCGGAATTAGTAAGGAGGAAAAATCAAATTTTCCTGGATATTTTTATTGGTTGTATAATCAATGTAGAACATACAACATCACCATCTTGTCGTACCGCCAGCACGGATATCCCTGACCCTTTCTCGCCACTCCTCCCTATCCATATTTACCAACCCCTCCGCTCGTGCAGGATATGATACAAGGTCAATTTTTAAGCTGAGTTTAACAGGTTTGAATTCAGAGTTTTCCTTTTCCTTTAGACTAGTTGCCTCACCAAGGCTGAATAATCCAGTCTGCCCAACTATTTACCCATAGCTGGAGGGAGAATAGTTGGATTCATATCTTTCCCAAGGGTATTAGTGCTATGTGAAATGCAATCAGCCTCGTCCAGGATTTGAACTCGTGTCGCCGTGTCCATTTCCTACGACGATAACCGTTTTACCACGGGTATCTCCTCCCTATCGTTCATCGCTCCTGGAAGGTCCTCAGGTGTACATCCGATATCCTCACAGAGCTGCTGTATGTAGGTTCGAGCTGGTCACCCTGCTTTTGCTCGGCCATGTGAGGGGGTCTATAAGAGAAAATCACTTATGAGCTCGTCCCTGCTTCTCCAGCAGTGTCCTGCATGTTCGGTTCGTCTAACTTTGATAGTTTTCTCGATGGGTGGTAGATGGCCGTATAGCTGCTTTGTGGGGTTGTTGCCTCCAGGACTTGTTTGATATTGCTCGCAGCATTCTAATGTAGTTGTCGTGTTTTTTTTTTTTAAATTGCTGGTCCTTGAGGAAGAAGAAGGCAAAAGATCAAACAATCACGTGGATACAAACTCACCAATCATTTAGGAACGATAAAGTCAGAATGTAAATAAAATTTAAGTTTTTTTTTTATATAGTTGAAATATCGTAATATTGCTTTGAATTCTCGTGCATAGAGCATAATTTATTTTACTGATTTCATTTGATTTTTAGTTTTTATATTAAACTGTCTGTAAACAAAAACTGTATTTAAACCAATGACGGACTGTGTCTAAACAAAAGACTGTACTTATGGTAAACTGAATTATTTGAAATTAAGTGAATCCATTCAAATGAGTGTAAAAAAAACGAGATCAGGCTTCTTTAAAAATGTCATCTTCGAAATATGTTTAGTAATCATATATTTGTTTGTTTGATTGTTAAGGTTTTATGGCATGTCAACCTTTGTTGGTTATTTTATGCCGAATCCATTTTATACACAATAATCAATTCTATTTCAAACAATTTGGTTTTAAATGAGTACATAGATTATTTCTCAAAAACATTTCTATTTCTAGCAATTCAGTTTAGTCAAGCAGTTCTAATTCAAATAATTCAGTTTAGTATCGGTAGAGGATTTGCCCACACACGGTTAAATGTCAAAACAGTTCTATTTCAAACAATTCAGATTAGCATAATTACACAGTTTAGATATCAAAATAGTTCTGGTTCAAGTAATTCGGTTTAGCATAAGTACGCAGTTTAGTTATATTTGACCCATAGATAGGACCCTATCAGGTGCTACCACTCCGTGGCAGAGTGGAAAGGCTTCCGCATTCCCCAAAGCTCCAGGACTGGAACCTCACCATCAGATTGTTTTGTGTCACATACAGGACACTCATTGGGTAGGGGTTTTTACTCCTCTGCAGAGATGCAGTCGCTGTATTCTACAGGGCAACACACAGTAAAGACAGGTTTATTTCAGATAATTTAGTTTAGCATAAGCACGCAGTTTAAATGTTAAATCAGTTCTTTTTCAAGTAATTCAGTTTAGCATAAGTATGCAGTCTAGTTCTATTTGACCCATAGATAGGACCCTATCAGGTGCTACTACTCCAGGTCAGAGTGGACCTGGGAGCGATGGCAATGAAAGGCTACTCCGCCTTCCTCAAAGCTCCAGGACTGGAACCTCATCATCAGATTGTTTTGTGTCATATCCAGGACACTCGTGTGTGTGTGTGGGGGGGACCTACCTCTCTGCAGAGGTCCAGTCGGTGTAATTTACAGGCCCAGCCGACTGGGCAAAATCATATATATAATTTATGTATAAAAATGATTTGTTATTAAATGGCCTCCAATGGTCAATATGCCATAAAACCAAATCATAGCAAGCTAAACCTAACCAAACCTGTTTTTAGCTGTATTTCTTTTTCGAACTATATATATATATATATATATATAGTGCAATTATAAGGAAACTCAAACCTGATTAAATTGTCATATGAATTTATTTCGCCAGAGAATATTATTATAATCTCCGTCTCGTCAAATGACTTTACATGTTAAACTTGAGGTTTCAGAACATCAAATGTGGATTACAGTCTATATGTGTATGAAAAAAACGGGAAGACCTAGATATGTTTTAAATTCTCTGGCGAGGGCATAGGGGGCGTGGTCAAATCAATAAGTTGTTAGAAACATTAGGAAACAAGAACAGGGCGCTCCTGTAAATCGACCTATCCCAATATGAGCACATGCCAGATCTTCCATCGCAGGTCGAATCTTATGAATATATATATATATATATATATATATATATATATATATGAGGTGTGGCTAAAATGTTCCTCGACATGGATTGTGACCAAATGAGGTTTATTTCTTACCTAGTCCTCTAGCAATCTTTTACTTCTGTTCTTGGAGTTACTTTGATCCAAATGGCCAAAATTTCATCAAAAGCACATGTGACATCAACCTATGAACTTTTCAGCCCATCCTCGAATAAGTGGGAGAGTTGGTGTGTGATAAAGTTGTATAGGTATGATTCTATACGTGAAAACACCGGGTGGTGCTCTTCTGCGTGGTCAAACCTGTTATTATATGCGTGTTACTAGACCGATCACGATGCTTATTCAACAAATAACTTGTGATTATATGACGAAATAAGTCTTGGTCGATCGACTCAAGAAGTAGCTGACCAGAAATAACGGTCTGCATTTAACAAAGATTGAACAAAATTGATCAATTAAACATTTTTCCACGGGTAAAAGCATGGAACAAATTTCTCTACACCCTCATCATATTCATCGTTATTTGTCTGAAATAAATATTTTGATTTCAATCGGAAAAAGTTACATAGGACAAACCCCGTTTTGCAAAGTCACAGAAATATTTCCTATAGAAACTAGAATCGAGACTGCTACGGGTTGAAAATTTAATTTGTAAAACATCCTTTCAACCTAACCATAAAATCCGTGTAACAATTCTAGATTCACCAGTCTAAAAAAAAAAAAAGGTTTCATCAGCAAATGCACTGTGTGCACCAGTCCAAGTGACGATCATAACTAAATGTATTAAAGAAATAAATGCTTTGACATTTGTTTGATGGAGCTACTAATACTACTTGCGTAAGTTTACTTACATCACACTGGTAACAGTTTAAGATGAGGTTTATATATGATACACTATATCTATCTATGAAAGTTGGCCAACTGTAGTCGAGGGAGACTTGAGGCCTCCCTTTTCAATAGGAACTTCACTGATGTGTAGAGGTGGGTGTTACTCCTTGTCCTGCTGTGTTCCACTTACCCTTGATCTGTACCTTAAAATGTCGAATGCTAAGCAAGCATTCGCGTATCATTTTTTGAATCTTTGGTATAACTAGACCTTTGATTGAAATCTGGTCTCATGGACCTGTGGCGGAACATTCTAACCATTATACCAACATAAAGCCATTTAGAGAAGCTTAAAAAATACGGAGATGTTTGCTGGGAATCAAGTTTATTTTCTCTCGAAACAATCTGAACATTTGCTTTTAGAAATGTTTTGCGTCATGTAAGTATATAAATTCCTTATGACCTGTGGCGATTTCTCAGTTATTATCAAATATATCAGGTTATTCCCAGGGTAATATCTGAGATTTGATAGTGACAGACTCAATACTATTTTATCATTTTAGAATATCTTAACGGTATACATAGTATAAGTCTTCCCCTTGTTATATAATGACTGTTGATGTAGATTCAGGGTTCGTTCCTGGTGACCCCATGTGCTTTGACAAGCTGTTTCGTTGTGACAAGTAAACAGGGGGATGGCGGTGCGTCGAGGTAGGCTGGTCGAGCAGGTATGTAACCGGAAAGAGACCACGCGGTCAGAATTAGACAGTCAGTCTGGTCAGAATCGAGAGTCGAGCCAGGGATACGCAACCGATCAGAGGCGTTAGCGTCGTCTCTGACGATACGGTTTGCAAGGGGGTGCAAGCGTTGGCACCTTCTGGCTCCAAGAAGAAGATATGGGGCAAGGAGAAGTCTCCTCTCTGATTATATGTCTCTGCATCTATCTCTCAAACTTACAACAAACTGTGTGCCCTTTAGAGAATGAAATAAGAGAGATATATTTTTATTAAAAAGTGTGTTTCGTTTCGTTAATTGAATTTCGTAAATCATGTTTGATTATCTTGTTGATGAATCCAAATTGATGGAATAAAAGACAATACAACACCATAAGTAATGTCCAAAAGCTGATAGCAATAGATTCAATTGTATCCCTATGTAGGTGGTCAAGAAAGTAGACGATCCCTTTATCTGTTTTGGCGCGAAACCAGACAAAGGGTTTGGATCCGCGATCTCGACGTGACCGGAAGTAGGAAGGGAATGCCAGTCAGAGAGTGAGACAAAGGGACAGAGAAGAAGGGTTGGTGAAGGGTGACGCGAGTGGCCAGTCGACACCGGACAGCAGTTGGCATGAGAGAGGGTCCAGACCAGTGAGGAAGACCGATCAGGATAGGTTGGCATTCCTAGTAGTTTTGTAGAAGTTTCGCAAGAAATCCACGCTAGCGTTAGTCTACATATGCACACAGGAAATGCAAAGTGGTTACATAACTCCCCTTCGTGCGCTTAAATTAACCCAAGCATATTGTTCGTTTGTTCGTTCGTTCTCTTTCCTCCCGCTCCATCGATTGTATTTCTTGTAGCCGTAAAGAAATGTGCGATGCCCCAATCGGAACCACTTGTTGATCACCGGCCAAGAATATCGAAATGGTTCGAAGAAGTTGATGTAACGTGGGGGCCGAGGGGATAACGTCACAGAATGGTGTAATGGCTATCCAAAAATTCCTAAATTATAGCATTATCTATTAGAAGACCATTTCATAAGGAAAGATCGAAACCCGATGGTCAGTGAATGAATGATATTTTCGCTTTCCTAAAATGCTCAAAGAATAATAATGCGTATCAACTAATCCTCTACGCAATATGATAGCAAACGAATGAAAAACGTTTTCATGTTGCAAGAATTTGATATCCACAGATATTTTCGATTTTTTAAAATGGTTAAAAATATATAAACTATCAAGACATCCCAGAGGTGATATTTAAAATCTAATGACAGTAAACTGAATTATATTTTCACTTTTAGAAAATACTTTAATAAAAACAATATACAACCAACAACATATGTTAGAGGTGATATTTGAAATCTCATAGCAGTAAATTGAATGTTATTTCTGCTTTTCTAAAATAATTTAATAACAATATACAACTATCAACATATGTCATAGGTGATATTTGAAATCTCATAGCAGTAAATAGAATGTTATTTTTCGCTTTTCGAAAATACATAAATAATAACAAAATACAACGATCAACTTATTCTACTGGTGATTTCTGAAGTCAGATAGCATCAGAATAAATGCCATTTTCGTTTTTCTAAACAACACAGAGGATAATAATAAATATTCGTACATGTTTGAAATGTATTAAAAAACTAATAATCTTCGTCCTACAATTAGATGACCACCATACATGTACGCAATATTCCGCATAATATGTTTTAAATAACTCCGAAGAAGAACAATACGCTCAGAGATCATTTCGCCCTTTGCCTCCAACCGCACCCCAAAAATAAAGGACATATCCTGTGTATGATGCTAAACTGATTCTGAATTTCTGGAGCAGTGGGAAGAGTGGAATGTTCCATAGTAACAATTAACGCCACATGCTAAATAGAACATATAACGTTCATAACGATAGAACATATAAAGATCATAGGAATCTCGAAATTCGAAAACGCGTAACGATTTCTTGTTCAGTTACGAAACCTTTTTATTAACTTTGTGTTAAAGGTTTCGACATAAGGAGGAGAGACACGATCTTTTTATGCTGGCTTCTTCATCTGGTCCCTATCTCGTGCGGCACCCAAGGCGCGCAAATTCGTCTCGCCTCAGCAAGCCCCAAAAGTCGAACCTCCTCGTTTGGTATCTAGTTTTCAACTCTCTAACTTTCTTCAAATCTCCCAAAAACCTCCGCGCGCTTCCGGTGCGTGACGTCATCCGCACCCTGTCATCCCGTTCCGTCATCTCGGGCTATTGTGACATCTCTGAGTGGCGCGTCCGCCCCGCGTTCGCGTTACCACCAACATCAAGGTTTGCACCTAACTAACCCATGTGCTGAGCGGAAAGGTTTTCAGCCTAACTAAACTCAAAGGCATGAACCGATATCCCTTGGCCATTACGTTACAGGAATACCCACTTTATTAGATATACTTATACGCCCCAAAAAAAGCCGCTGGGTGTTGGTAAGAAACTCATCAATAAGTCGAATAGATATGAATTATTAGTATTTGTCGGGAATGCTTGAAACGTTATAAATGTGTTCAAATAAATGAGTATCATCCTTATAAAAGAATATAAATGTGCTGTAATGGAATATCTCACATCCTTTCTCAGTCCTGTGCAGTAACTAAATATACAGTAAGCACGGCATTATACCTTTACTTGTTTCGGGGATATGACCGACTGCTTTAATTTGTCGTTGGTTTTGCTCCCAGTCAGCTTTTAAGCCGGACCGTCTGACACTCGTGTCGGACGGGGCATTATCTAACTGCAAATCGCTTGTATTAAGAATAAGTAAGTAAATTTGACGACCTTAGTCGACGGTGACCCCAAGGCTCCCTTTTCAATAGCTACTACATCAAGGTGTACAGGAGGGTGCTACTCCATTCCCTCGAGTGGATTGCTCCATTTTACCCTTAATCCTTACCTTATAATGCTGAGTGTGAAGCAAGGCGGCATCAAGTACCATTTTTTGAGTCTTTGGTATGATTCGACCAGGGATTGAGCCCCGGTCTCCCAGAGCATTGCCAGGTACTCTACTCATTCGAATAATAGCCCGGCTAATTAGGTATTAAGTTTAATGGTTTATTAAATTTATACTTGTTTACAAATTATTGTTGTTAGATATTTGAAATCAAATAAATACTTTCTAAGACTCACGTTAGCATTAAATATCCAAACAAGTTTTGAGATTTCGAAGCACTAATGAACTAACGAACGAACGAACCAATCAACAAAAAAAAACAACATTCTGTTCAAGCAACGGAATAAGATTTTTGAATGACATATATATATATATATATAGAGAGAGAGAGAGAGACAGAGAGAGAAAGAGAGAGAGAGAGAGAGAGGGGGAGGGAGGGAGTGAGAGGTGACCATCAGAAAATTAAGGTCTTTAACTTGGCTTACATAATATGTTGCTTCGATGAACGAATTAGAAATTAGAATCTAATAGTTCTTACTTTGAAATTTGGTTGAAATCATTTCTTCTCAGATGATTTGGAATTGGATTTTAACTGTTATATGTTTTGGAATTAAACTTTGATGATTTTGAAATTAGAATCCAACGATTGCTAATGATTGTGAATTAAGGATTCTTTCACAATTCTGAAATCAAGGTCCACTACTTCTTTTGCAATGAGGATTTGATGATCTTTAGATAGTTTTGAAATCCAGTGAAGTTTTGTTGGAAAGCTCACAAAGTTTTTTTTAACTGCTACTCCTCTCTCATGACAGTAACTACATTTGCCTATAAATTTCATATACTAAATGTAATAACGTTTATAGGACATAGGAAAAATATTTAAAATGAATTATTTTTAATGGCATATCAACTCGTGTAGTTTTATTTTAAGCCAAGATGTTCGGTAATCACGTTCGCTGTTTTTTATATTTTCTTTTTTTTGTGTTGGTTACTAAGACTTTTTAGTTGACAGTTATTTGGTATCCAATACAAATCATTTGTTCTTTATTGTATTGCTACAAGTATTCCTGCACAATAATAATCTATAGAGAATTATATGGTTTAAAACAACTGTTTCTACTTAATATCAATTTCTTTGCACAGAGTTATATGGTTTCAAGTATTATTATATCACATCAATAATTAGTGAGTAATTATATGGTTTTAAGTAACAAAGATAATCCGTATTTTTTAAATCATTCTAACATTAATAATTATATCTAAAATAATAATTTGTTTCCCACGGTTATATGGTTTCCCGTATTCTTATTCTATACTTATAATTCATATAGAATTATATGGTATAAATTAACTATTCGTATTTAATAATACTTTCTTTACACATATATGTTTTCAAGTATTCTTATCAAATATTCATAATTTTTAAACAGCTCTATTCAAACCGTATGCTCTACCACTATAGGGAAGCATGAACCAAGAATTTCCTCTTTATCTGCATTAAAAACAACTATTTTTCTTTTTATCCAAATAGTAATACTGCTGTAGAAAGGTTTTAAGTATTCCTAAAAGATACTTATAATTCATATTTAAAAACAAAGTTGGCGACTTTAGTCGAGGGTGACCCGAAGGCTCCCTTTTCAATATCTACCACACCAAGGTGTAGGAAAGGACGTTACTCCATTCCATCGATTGCTCCACTTTACCCTTGATCCTTACCTTATAATGCTGAGTGTTAAACAAGGCGGAATCAAGTACAATTTTTGAGTCTTTGTTATGAATCAACATGGGTGTGAACCCCGGTCTCCCAGATCATTGGCGAACACTCTAGCCATTAGGCCAATGGCCCAGTTAATTCATATTTAATTCTATGGTTTAAAGAAATTATTGCCATTCAATAATAATCATTTGTTTCAAGTAATTAATCATAACTCTTAATCTTAAATTATAATTTTATGTAACTGTTGTAACCTAACAAAAAATTACTGAATGAGAAATAACCAAAACGGATGTTGTAAATGAAATGGAAATCTTTAAGAAATAAAAAAAATAGAATTCTTGCAAACAGCATAAAGAAGGTACCTAAAGCTAAAGGTAACTACTTAGTCAGCAAAATTACTTACTCTCACAATAGGGCCCATCGTATTTATGAGGAAATGGGACATACCCTTTATTGTTCAATAGTAGGGTACATAACAGTAACTATTGTTAATACAAATAATTTACCGTTATATGGTATCAAATATTCTTATCTTACACTAATAAATTTCGAAAAAATCAAATTGATCTAGAGAAGATACCCTAACAGGTAGTACCTCTCTGAGTCTGAGTGGAGCTTGGAGTAATGGCAATGAAGGAGTATTCCAATTTTCCTAAATCTTAAGAACTTGAGCAGTTAGGTGCAGTTTAATATTATTCACAAGAGACCTCTTTTGGTGAAGATTGTGAGGATTTTTGTCTACTGCTCAGATTGCGGTGGGTTTATTCTACATCTCTCCAATGGACCAAATAGGAAGTCTAGATGACTTGTCAGCAATATATATGTTTAGACACTCTTTTATGACTCAAGTTAATCATTTCTGCGCACATATTTGTTTTGAATAAATGTAATTTTGATTTTCAAAAAAGGAATATAAAAAGAGGAAAATTCAGTCTCGATACTTTTTGATCATGCCTTCGTATAAAGTGTGTCAGTCTGTCTAAAGACTGTATAATTGCTTTGCAGTTTAAAAAGAATATCAGACTCTGAAAATCTGTTATTGGCTTGCTCTGTGATATTTATAATTTGACAAATCTTTTTATTGATTACTAGTAACTTAAATCTTGTTACGTGAAAGTGTTCACTGAAGATGATTTATCAGCAACAGCAAAAAATAAAATCGAATTTGTGGGTCGATTGATTAATAGTTCCTTCATTACTTTGGCTCTTAATCAATTTCGATCATGACTCTGTCGATCGTTTCACTTCTGTGGGCATGTTTACGGGCAATAGGTCAAACTATCCAGAAAATCTACTTCTACCAATGACTTGCTCAGTATCATTAGTTATTTCCTTGTTCTCCAACCATATTGGCTCTCAGCGCATCCAAGTATGATGCCAAGTGGCAATTGGCATACATAGGTCCAACAACCTTACCGCCTAACAGAAGTTTAGGAGAGTAGGGGGACAATAATATCAATAATCTCCCTTAGAAAATTGAAGTTTCCATAGGGTACCTTGTGGTCTATGAAATGTCCCATTCTCAAGCTCTTTTGTTACTAAAACAATGGAGACATTTTATTCGTATGTGAAAGTCTGTCTAAAGATACAAAAATCCAATTAGCTTAGCGCCTCACTATAGCTTAAGAGTATAAGGAGACAATAAATTTTTATCTCCCTTAAATGCTATCTAATGGCTACACATCCATTATATAGCCTTTAAGGTGTTACATATCCCACTCTGGATCACATTTACCTTTTCCCTTTGAATAGAAAAGAAATTTTTATCACATCTCATATGACGTGTGTAAATCTGTCTAAACATTCTTTTACACTTTTTCATTCTCGACTGCCTTTTTCTCTGTGCATTGAACAGTAGAAACGTTGTCGCCTGCTCCTATCCTGAAACTCAAAGACTCTGATCTATGGTCATGTCACTTTATTATCAAGAATATCTTTATTCCCTTTTTTGTACCCTTTCCACATACTGCTTCTTCATGTATCAAGATGTGCTATTGGGACAAGTTCGTGTAATTTTTTTCTAAATACCATCGATATTAAGATAAATGTATTCGAATAAATGGTATTAAGATAAATGTATTCGTACTTACTTGAACATTTTTACATACGTTATATATATATATATATATATATATATATACACACACACACACACACACACACATATATATATGTGTGTGTGTGTGTGTGTATGTGTGCGTGTATGTGTGTGCATGTGTGTGTCTATGTGTGTGTGTGTGTGTTTGTTCTTGTATGCATGAATGCATCTATCTTGGTTTTTCGTCCGTTGTGTTTGTTTTTAGTACATCATGGATATCCTCATCATCATTATCATGTCACGCTGCCAGCACGGATCTTCCTGACCCACTCTTGGCACTTTTCTCTATCGACCATCGCTCCTGTATTGGTACAGATCTATTGTATATAGGTTCTAGCTTGTCGTCCTGCCCTTGCTTGTCCATGTGAAGCGGACCACAGGAGAACGTCATTTCTGAGTTCCTCCTTACTTCTTCACTACTGTCCCGCATGTCTGGTTCGTCTAACTTTGATAGTTTTCATGATGGTTGATGGGTGGCTGTACAGCTGTTTTTGTGGGTTGTTGCCTCCTGGACTTGTTTAATATAATGCTAGTATAGGTCCTTGATGAAGGAAAACTCCACCAAATATCTTCTCTACCTCCATTATTACACCAACTGGGTTTCGTTTTGTTTTCATTTATGGTTAGTCTACCTTCGTGGGTTATTTAATTACAAAGTCATCCTTGAAGAAGAACAATTGGCGTACTATTTTGTTCATAGAAGGGTATTAGTCTGAAAGTGAACGTAAAAGCACGACTCGAGAACGAACTCGCTTACTACGATTTTACAGTCCAGGACGTTAGCAATAACACTTTAGAGTTTTCTGCACTTTCATTTGGAAAATAGGAATAATATTGGCCAACTATCGTCAGATTACAGCGGCAATTAATCCCCCATTAGGTCCTATGGATAAAAAAGCTGCCTCAGATGAAGAACTGACTAGTCTTGCGATGTAATCTATTGACCATCACCCTGGTATCTCCTCATATAATTATTGCCCTTTTGGCAAAGCCAAGAATATGTCAACTGCATTCTCTGCACCAAAGGGTGGTTCCAGGTACGACACTAAAGTATATCCGTAAGTTCTGGAGATCTAGAAAGAGTTGAGTACCTTTTCATTCTCATTACTCCCAACTCTGCTTTGATTCAGAGAGTTAGTTCATGTTAGAGTCCCATCTGTGAGTCAGTTAGACCTGACTGAAAACTATTTGTATTAGATTGAAATGCTTAATATGATTTGATACTGTTTGAATTATTTGTATGAAATTTGATTTTCTGAATTGTTCACTAATGCTGTTAATTATTATTATTATTATTGTTACTCCTTATTATTATTGTTACTCCATGAGAGTTTTTCATTCCTGGTTAGCTAATGGTCTATCAATTGAGTTTGAGTGACAGCAAGTCGCCTTAAACCTCTAGGAATATTCTCTGTATTCTGGCCGATCTTTATAATGCTGTGGTGTAAGTGGTATCTACATGTGTTCTGATTTCTAAGTCTTTTAGTTAATTTACCAAACTTTTACTGGTTGTTCCGAGCGAACCTATTACAACTTGTAAAACTTTCACCTTTATGTTCTATAGTTTTTTCAGTTTTCTGGCAAGGTATAGGTACTTATCTCTCTTTTCACTTTAAAAAAAAAATTACTCATTAGTCCTCCGCTACGGCAAAGTCCTTTATTCAGCTGGTTCTCGTTTTTAATGACTATCTCGAGATCTGGTCTTCGGCCTGAGATTAGATGAATTGAGTGCGTCTCATTCTTCAGGACGAATTCGGGGTTGTGCATATACCATTTTTCGTATGGTCAAATTTAAATTTCTTGCACAATTCCCAGTGCATTACATTCCCTACCTAGTTGTATCTAAAGTTATAGTCTTTTTGTACTAATTTGCTGCATTCACTAATTATGTGATTAATCGTTTCATTTCTATCACCTCATAACCTACTTATTTAGAACGACAAACTAGCAAAATCTCACGCAATAAAATTTGGACATGGGTAAGAGAATGAAACCTCAAGCGCGAAACTGAATCTCTTCTAATAGCAGTACAAAACAACGTTATAAGGACCAACTGCGTTAAAGCCAATGTAGACCAGACGCAACAAAATAGGAAGTGCTTATTTTCATTATTTTTCTCCTTTGAGAGCTTTCCATACCAGCATTAGCCGATTGTTTTCCATTGGAGCCTAAGGGAACATGTCTCTTCTCAAGTCCCCCGGACTCTTCTCAGTATTCTGGCTTATCTTAACAGTGCGGTAGTTTTGATGCTGTTCACTCGTGCTCTTATTATTCCAGACCTTTTACCAATCGTTTGGTCACCGTACCGAGTGCACCCACTACTATTAGTAACACCGTCACTTTCATGGTTCACAGCTTCTTCAGTTCTCTAGCTAAGCCGAGGTGTTTATCTTTCTTTCCGCTTTCTTTCAATTTTACTCTGTGGTCTGCAAGGACGTTAAAGGCCACTATTCGGCAGGTTCCCTTTTTTGGTGACTATTACTAAGTCCGGTCGTCTGGCCAATGTTAGGGGATCAGTTTGTATCTCTTAATCCCAGAAAGCTTTGTGCGTCACATTCTCTAGGATGGATTCCGGGTTGTGCACATATTTGTTCGTATGATCAAATTTCACTTTCGTGCACAATTCCCAGCAGACCACCTTATCCGCCGTATCGTTTCAAGGCTTATACTCTTTCTGTGCTGCGTTCGTTCATTATGTGATTGATCGTTTCGTCTCTATCATCACATAATCTACATTTGTTATTTTGTTGCATCTTATCTATTCTTGCGTTGATATCACCGGTCCTTATAGCGTTGTTTTGTGTTGCTATTAGAAAAGACTCAGTTTTTCTCTTAAGGTTTCACTTGTCTAGTCCTGTTCTATTTTGCGCTTGTAAAATTTCGCTGGTTCGTCGCCTAAAATCTCCATTCATCTGTCTTTCTTCCCATGTTTGTTTTCGAGTCATTTTTTATTTTTTTATTTTTTTTTTATGCTTGTGTTGTCAGTATCGATTCTGGTGCCTGTAATCCATCTTCCTCCACCCTATTATTATTAGTTACGGTAAAAGCAGCGAATTAGTAGATCATTTTAAGCTTGAAAAATCTCTATAAAACAAGGAACCGCCTAATACGGCAGAGTTAAAATCTCAATTTTTACTTGCCCAGTTGGCTAGGACTGTAGAATACACCGACTGCTTCTCTGCAGAGGGGTAAGACCCCCCCCCTCCAACGAGTGTCCTGGATATGACACTAAACAATCTGATGGTGCGGTTCCAGCAATACTGGAGCTTTGGGGAATGCGGAATACCCCATCATTGCCATTGCTCCCAGGTCCACTTTGACCCGGAGTGGTAACACCTGATAGGGCCCTATCTATGGGCTAAATTGAACTAACAGCATACTTATGCTAAATTGAATCGCTTGAAATAGAAATGTTTTTGACAATTAAACCGTACTTACATTTAAACTGCGTGCTTATGCTTATCTGAAATGTTTGAAATAGAACTGTTTTTGACATTGAAACTGTATTTACACTTAACAGAATTTTTATATATAACTGCTTAAATAGTTTGAAAAAGAAATGTTTTTGACAAATAAACTTTGTACTTATGCTAAACTGAATTGTTTTAAATAGAACAGATTATTTACATAAAAATGGATTTGGCGTTAAATGACCTACAAAGGTTGATTTGGCTTTAAATGACCTACAAAGGTTGATATGCCATAAAACCCAACAAAGCAAACCATCAATTTTTACGAAAGCGTGGTCACGCTGTTGTAAAAGTTTTGAACTTATCCCTACCGTATAAATCACCTCTAATAACGTAGATGTTTTTTTTGGCTTAAAAGGTCAGTTTATACACCGCAATTTAGGATACTTGTAACCATTGATACAACATAAATATGTGGTAACAAATTATCATTAAATACAGATAAAAACTGTTGCACCTCTTCATTACAATTACTCCTAAGTCCACTCTGACCTGGAGAAGTAGTACTTGTTAGAGTCCTATCTATGGTTCAAATGGATCTGTTTTGAAATTATTCGTATTACAAAGGAAAACTTTATGTAAGTGAGTGTATATTTTTCTTTCCTTCAGAACAATTATTCGAAGCTAAAATTGATTACAAAATAATGTTAGAGACTTGAAATTACATAATTGTTGAAAGAATAAGACTGACTTCGGTATTCAATCACCCGACAATGGTATACATGCCGTAAAACTCACCAACCTGTGGGTTAATAGCATTAAAGTAGCTGTAAAATTACTTCCGTGAGATTTATGAACAAATGATTTTATCAGACACCCTGTTATCAATATCTAATTTGATTAGAGTTATTTTCTGAAGAGTAATGATCTATAAGGTAGCAATAGCAAGCTAACTCTTTGACTCAGCGAGCCAATATTATTAAATGTAGTCAATTAGTATACCCAAGACGCATCACATTCATTGCTAAAGCAACCAGGGAAAAATATCCGTTGCATTTTATTTCAGTCTTACTTTGCGGTGAGGTGCCAAAGTATAGACAGATACATAATCTTTGAACATATCATTTTTTTACGCAAAACACTTTTAATTTCTGCGTAAGTCTTACGATGTTTTTTTGCTGACTCGGGTCAGTTTGACGTAGAAAAAAGAAACAAAGGGTTTACATGAAATGCAAAATTTGGACTATGTTTCATGATTTTTGCCCCTGTTTAATTTGTCTTCCAAGATAAAGCTGCGTTGTACTACTAGGGTCTAAAAACTATTGGAAGAAAAAAACTAAAAGAAAAGAATGTACAGAACCGTTTTAAACAGATCCTGGACGCAGGAAACAACAAAACAGCATCTGTACAGCCACTTACCTCACATCTCGCAAACCATCCAAATAAGAAGCGCAAGACCTGCTATGTACTACAGAAAAAGTGAGGATGAACTCATAAGGGGCGTTCTTTAATGGACTCCTGCAGATCGATACACGAGTTTTGGCCGTCCAGCAAAGAATTACATTCATCATTTCTGTGCTTTCTCTGGTGTCTTTACCAAGAATGATGGTTGATAAGGGACAGATGGTACGAGAGAATCGAGGGAATCCGAGTTGTCAGCACGCCTTGATGGTATTGATAATGCTGATCATGGTGATTTCATTTCAACTCCAAATAAGTTCAGTGAAAATAGAACCAAGAAAGAAAAGAAAAAAAATGATGAAAATGACCAAAAGTTAGTGTCGAACAGAATACGATAAACAATATTGAATTTTGTTCGACGCGTCAGTTCTAAATGAACCCGGACAAGCGGCGTTGTCCATAACGACACAATGAAGAATAAAAATATTTGATCATTAATTTCAATTATAAAGAAATCGATATTTTTCATTGACCAGCGCTAATTAGATGAAAGGAAGGTAAACTAATTAAGAAATGTAATATTCAATACTTTGTGGTGGAATGTTTTAGTTTTTCTTCTTGAACTTTTTTCTATTTACCTATTTATTGAATTTTTACTTCCTTTTTTTTTCTTTAATCTTTCCGCAGTTTTTCTTGTTTTACTTCTATGTCAGTATTTTTCCAATTTTTTCTATGTTATAGTTTTATCTGTTCTTTTCCACTTTCTTTTGTTTTTCTTTCTTTCATTATATTTTCCTTTCTTTTCAATAATTTTTCTGTAATTCCTCTTGTTTCCCTTGTGTTATTTTTTTCTTTTTCTGTTAGTTTATAATTTGATTTTCCTACTTTCTTGGTTTTTTCTTTAATTTATTCTTTATTTTTCTTGTTTGGCGTTTGTTTCATTTCTTTTCTATTGATTCCTGCTTTCTACTTTCGTTTTCTTTCTTTCTTTCTTTCTTTCTTTCTTTCTTTCTTTCTTTTGTATTTATTTCTATTTTTCTTTCTATCTTTTTTATTTTGCTTTTATTTGTATTTTTTCTTTTCTTTCTGTTTCTTTCTCGTTTTCGTTTTCTTTTTACTTAATGTTTTCGTTTTTTTTGTATTTTTCTTTAATTTTTTTGTATTTTTCTTTAATTTTTTGTATTTTTCTTTAATTTTTTCTTCGTGTCTTTTTGTGCTATTCTTAATTTTTTTTTTCTTTGTGTCTTCTAAAAATTTCTGTTTATTTTTTCCTTGTGCCATTTTTTTGCTTTTCTACGGTTTTTGTTCTTTGTGTCTTTTTGAGTTTTTGTGACATTTTGTATTTCTTAAATTTTTGTTCGTTATATCTTTTTGTGTTTTTGTTGATTTTTTCTTCGTGTTGTTTTTTTGTATTTTTCTTAATTTTTTCCTCGTGTGTTTTTGTGTTTTTCTTTATTTTTTTCTTTGTGACTCTTTACTTAAGTTTGTTTGTTTGTTGGTATCTTTCTTTGACACTTGTACCTTTATTTCCTTTCATTTTTCTTTTTCCTTTACATTTTTTGAACTTCCTCAGTTTTTTTCTTTCGTTTGATAGTATTTTTTCTGTTTGTTGTTTAGCCTTACTTTTTTTTTGTTTGTTTCTTTTAAAGATATTTTTCTTATGTTTTACAACATCTTTCTTTCTTTCTTTCTTGAAATTAAATTTACCCGCCAAACCAGACGTAATCAGATGAGCATGAGACCCTCCCCAAGAAAAAGCATAAAAAATTACAAAATCTCATCCCTAAATGATCATATTATCGGAAAGAATTTTTACCAAAACATAATTAACGTTGCAGTCCCCGTAGCGTAATGGCTAACGTGCAAGACTACGACCAACTAGTTAGCGAGTTCGAACTCCAGTTGTTCTGTTGCGTTAACTTTCGTAATAATAACCAGGGAAATGAACCATTTTATTCTCCTCCTCTCCTATAGCAAGGAGCTTAACTAGTATCACTACTGTTATTCTACAAAGACGGTTTTTGCATAAAATAATCCATGATGATTCATATGACACTAAACGAAAAAAAGAAAGAAAAATATGATTAAATCTCCCCATTATTCACTTATTATTCAAATATTTACATGTAAGACACGATTGGCCAAATGGTTGAGACCAGAAAGGCAAAAAAGGAAATCAGATGAGGCCAAATGTCAACTGAGCCTGCTTGCTTTCATTTGGCGTTAATGCCCTTGAGAAAGGCAATAATCCAATTTTAACCAATCTATGGGTAAATAGAGAGGAGCACTTAATCCATCCTTGGTAGATCAACCAACAGGACTGAAGAAAAACTTAAAATCAATAGAATCACGTTATGGACCAATTGAAAGGCATGTCCTATTACTCCCTGTATCCTACAGAACGTAGGTAAGGCCTTAGTCTTAAACTTAACTTAGAAAAATGAGTGAACACACACTTGCACAGACATATATATATATATATATATATATATATATATATATATATATATATATATATATATATATTGTCATTCACAGACAGACTGTTTCGTTTTATCACAACATTTCAGTGTGGCTAGACACGTAGGGCGCTTGAAACTGGGATCTAAACCCGCCAAACTTTACGTTAGACTTAGAATCATACCGCTCAGCTAATAAGCAAACCACGTCAGCTTAGGAAATATAAGGCATCATGTTGTAGCTTTTGTTTGTTTACACTTTTGCTCAAGTGATTCGAAGAGCTTTGAATTACGTGAGTGGCAGCCGTGAATTCCTTCGCCAGAGTCCTCAACCCACGTGTAGGAGCGTATATATATATATATATATATGTGTGTGTGTGTGTGTGTGTGTGTGTGTGTGTGTGTGTGTTGTATCCTGTATTGAGGGATATATATGGATATATAGTGACCATAACATTACTTCATAAGAATATAACTCTTTATTCTTGAAATTCGTTGAAGCTTCTGTGGTGTATGAGAGACAGACAGAGACAGGGACAGATTGCCATATAGACCCATAACTTCTCTTAACTATAGCACGAAGTGTTATTTTCAAAACCCTCACTTAGCATTTCTACTTCTCAGTTGAGGTACCAGACCGGAAGCCCGGTTGGACACCGCCTTCTGTGGGGCTCTCTCAGTGACTGCAAGATGGCTCTGACTCAGACCCTCACTGACTTTCTGACAACCCGGCATCTGCTCATATTATTTCATAACGCCCACAACTTCCGATAGATCACGGGACTGCTTCTACTTATTGACACAGGTGCGTCTCTCTTTGACGGCTCGGTCAAGGGTCAATATGCAACAGATATAGTATCATCTATAAATATACGCACACCTACAAATTTTCGAATGAAAACTTAAATTTCCCCTTAAGCAAAGATCATCACCATCGTAAGGTAAAACCAAAGGTAAGAATTTCATGGACTCTCTCATGGGTTTGACTCTTGGTGGGTGCGTCATAAACTCGGCTTTGTATCATAACTAAGCAAAGCTACGTAAATAGCTACGACCCAAATTCTATTTGCGGATTAGAATCCGCTATCCTATCCCCAGTAAAGATCTGCACCCCAGCAAAAACTAAAATGCATCTGATAATGAGACTCTACTTTTGGAGATCTTGCGAGTGTGAAGAACCTCTTCACTGCGATTACTCCCAGGTCCACTTTGACTCGAACTGATAGTATCTATGAGGATCTCATTTTTGGAACAAATAGAATCGATTTGAATTTTATAGGAAATCTTGTCACTAAATAACTGTAAAGTATTCGGTTTTGTTTGGTTGTGTTTTATGGCATATCAACCATTGTAGGTTATTTAACGCAAAGTCCTCTTCATATAGATATATATACTAAAAATATATGATTTGATAAACACATTTTATAGATTACATTTTTAAACGAGGCTGAGCTGATTTTTCAAATAGTAATCAATTTCAAGTATTCCTATGTAATAATAACAATTTCTAATTGTCTTTAATTGGAATCATTTTGAAGTGAGGCTTCTTAATCTGAGAATTTTTCTTTTATTGCGGACTTTTTGTCCTCATCTTGGAAGTTTTTATGTTGTTTCTTCTTCACTACGTTTCGGCCAAATTTCACCTCTACAATGAATTAAATAAAAAAAAAAATTAATTCTCAGATTAAGAAACCTCATCTCAAAAGGTCCGCAATAAATAAATTAAAAAAAAATTAATTCTCAGTAACAATTTCGTTTAACATCAGTCATTTGTTTGCAGACTGTTAAATGATTTGTTAGTAATCTTATTTTATATTGAGTTAGAACTCATTTGTTTGCACACTAGTATAGCAGTTGTTTCTACACAGTTAAATTATTGCAATTTAACATTAATCTTTCTATGTAATATCACTTGTTTGCAAACTGTAAAGTGGTTACAAGTATTGCTATTTAACACTAATTATTCTGCTGAATACTATTCCTTTATTTGCCCACTATCAATGGTTCCAAGTATTCGTACGTAATACTAATATTACTCATTCATTTGCTTGCGATTTAATTTCATGCTTATCAGCCACTACTTTTCGTAGGTCTTCATGTCAGTATCCAGTGTCTGCAAACAGCTGGTTTATGTTTGTACGAGTCAGCTAACGAGGGAGCTTTCATTTGTATAAGTTCATTAGTAAATGTCACTTATGAATTGATCCTTACTTCTCCTGCAATGCCCGTCATGCCATGTTTGATTTATTTGGATGCTTTCAGTGATGGGAGACAAGTTGCCGTATAAGAGCTGTTTTATTGTGTGATACTTCCAAGATCTATTCAGAACAGCACGGAGCTTTAAACAATTCAAAACAGATATTATTGGTCCTTATTTATAACTGAAATCTACAGCGTGAAAAATTTGTAAACAAAAATATAATCGCATATGTACATATAGGAGCTTAGATAAATATTTGATATATATATATATATATATATATATATATATATATATGTATGTATGTATGTGTGTGAGCGTGTGTGTGTGTGTGTGTGTGTGTGTGTGTGTGTGTGTGTGTGTGTGTGTGTGTGTGTGTAATTCTGTGTAAAAAAAACCATGTACTGATATTAAGCTGATGACAAAAGAATGGTACACCAGTGTGCTGTGGATTCTCTTGAACGACATTCTCACGGTTTGAATTCATAATGAAGTTTTCGCTTCCTCTCCGGAATTCGGATGAATCTATCAATCTATCACAGTCTCTTTGAGTCTAAATCTCTCCTAATAGAATATATTTCGATCTATCTATCTATCTATCTATCTATCTATCTATCTATCTATCTATCTATCTATCTATCCTTCTCTCTTTCTTTCACAGTTGGTTCCAATCAAAGTCTTTTCTAATGTAATTAAAACCAGCATCAACTGATTTCAAATGATACTTTCAGGTCGCTTCCAGTCACATGACAGTCATGGTTTCTGAGTTAGGAAAATAATCATGCTTAGAAAGCTAATTGTAAGAAAACGGTCTTTTTTGTCAATTGACTAAATATCATCTGTTACTGATTCAAATACACAAGTCAGACAATTCGTCGCTATGCTCTTTAATGTGACATTTTGGGTATAATAGTTTCCCACTATTTTACCACCTCAGCACATTTTTTCGCGCATGCGCAAACGAAAATATATACACATATAAATGTATATATAGTCTTTGAAATATATATAAATGTATTCATAGATTTTTACAAATATATAAATTCATATATAGACTTAATATATATATATATATATATATATATATATATATATATATATATATATATATATATATATATATATATATATGAATAATCACTACTCTTCTTTTACTCCGTCTTTCACTGTATCTTTTATTCTCTCTCGTTCTGTCTCCCTGAATTCATAAGCGTGTTTGCTTATAATACATATACACATAAACACAGACAAACACACACAGGAACCCCCCCATATATATATATATATATATATATATATATATATATGTATATGTATATATATATATATATATATATATATATATATTGCGAGAGGAAGAAAGAGAGAGAGAAAAAAGAAACCCAGAGAGAGAGAGAAATAGATTGATTCAATGATAGATATAAACATCTGCAAATATCTAAGCCTGCATACACATACAATATATATATATATATATATATATATATATATATATATATGCCGAACACTTCCGCACCCACAGTATGTGAAGAATGGTCAATTTTCATACGGAGTGTAACAGGTTTGAATTCAGGGTTTTCTTTCTTTGAGATCATTGTTTTTTCTAAGAACAAAGAGCCCAAATAGCCTTTCTATTTACTGATAGCTGGAAAGAGAATTGATAGTTTTTATACATTTCTTGATTTTATTTGCGTTCTCTGAAAAGCAACGTGCATCATACATAATTTGAACTCCTGTCACTGTTTCCATACCTTTTTATGCTAAATATTACACTCCGTGTTCCTCCATATATATATATATATACACGCATATATATATATATATATATATATATATATATATATATATATATATATATATATATATATATATATGTGTGTGTGTGTGTGTTTCAGTATCGTATAACTTTTGTCAAAACTTCTCACCAACCGATTTTTTATTATCATGACTTTTTTTTCACTGGTGAAATCGATATTTTATTCTTTTTAAAAAATCCATTGAGGTTTTTTTTTTTGTCATATCAGTTGATATTTAGAATATTGAAATTTTTATTTAGTGTTTGGTAGGTTAAAATCTTTATTCAGTTGTCCACATGTTTTTCAATAAATTCTTTTTAGAGAAAGTATTATACGTAAATATAACTGAGTACGTTCGAAAGTATCTAAGAATCGGACTCAAATACGAAAGTGAGATTTTGCATTCCTTTCATTCACACACACACACACACACACACACACACACACACACACACACACACACACACACACACACATATATATATATATATATATATATATATATATATATATATATATATATATATATCAAGTCTTTTATTTGGAAACAAGAAGAGCTGATTAAGAAATTATCTACACATTCTTATTTTGTGTCAGAAAACGACAGTATATATATATATATATATATATATATATATATA
The DNA here is from genome assembly GCA_963585895.1 of Sepioteuthis lessoniana. NCBI lineage: Eukaryota > Metazoa > Mollusca > Cephalopoda > Myopsida > Loliginidae > Sepioteuthis > Sepioteuthis lessoniana. The sequence goes on along the minus strand of OY757928.1, from coordinate 41,738,724 downwards.
TATATATGTGTGTGTGTGTGTGTGTGTGTGTGTGTGTGTGTGTGTGTGTGTGTGTGTGTGCATAAAATCAAAGGCTTGATATCATAAGCAATGCTATTAGTATGAGTCAATTTTGATTTGTATGATTGGTTTTCTAGTTGGTATTTTATGTCACATCAAAGCTTATGAAGTATTCAATGCCAAATCTTATTTTAGCTTGAACGCAAATTTTTTTTGTAACTTTTATAAATAAACTTTTATAAATAAATTTTTCATAAATAAGTTGTTAGGCAGCTGGTGTTTGTTCACAGTTAAATGGTTTGAAGTATTACTTCTAACACTAATTCAATCTGATATTAATTATTTTGCATATAGTTAAGTGTTTTCAAGTATTCATATCTGACACTAATAATTCTATTTAACATTACTCATTTATCTGCTCAACTTAGTTGATTCATATATAGCTATTTAACCATAGTAAATAGTCGCCCATTGATGTATAGTTTCATATAACTTAGAATAATAATCCTTTAGTAAATCAAATATTTCTATTTTACTAATATCTGGTATCCTAACAGTTTCTGCCACTTCAAAGTAGAGAGGGTTTGGGAATTACGATGATGAAATGGTAATCTACTTCCGCAAATCTCCTTGTCCCCACCATCAGGTGTAGTTTAATGTCATATCCAGGGTACAAATTCTATTTCCGCCATAGATCGGACCATACTAATCCAAGACAGAAGGGTTCTGAAAGTAATCGCTACAAAATGGTACATCACATTCCCGAAATCTCCCTGACAGGAGCATCACCATCAGGTGCAGTTTAATATCATATCCAGGGTACAAGTTCTATTTCACCCATAGAGGGGACCCTAACAGGTACTTCCAATCCAAGACAGAATGGTTCTGAAAGTAATGGCTACAAAGTTGTACATCGCATTCCCAAAAGCTCCAGGACAGGAGCCTCACCATCAAGTGCAGTCTAATGTCATATGCAGGAGGGGACCCAAACAGGTATATCCAATCCAAGACAGAATGGTTCTGAAAGTAATGGCTACAAAGTGGTACATCACATTCCCAAAAGCTCCAGGACAGGAGCCTCACCATCAAGTGCAGTGTTATGTCATATCCAGGAGGGGACCCTAACAATTATTTCCAATCCCAGACAGAATGGTTCTGAAAGTAATGGCTACAAAGTGGTACATCACATTCCCGAAAGCTCCAGGACAGGAGCCTCACCATCAGATGCAATTTAATGTCATATCCAGCATACCCTTTTTTGGATCAGGATCTCCCTGCAGTCGGCGAATTCCAGAGCCCTAGGCAACAAGGCGGTGATCTGTATGGACTTATATGATTAACCGTAATCTTCTCGAGACAATGGATTTCTACATGGATCTCTTTACATCCCTGGCAAAACTTGCTTATTTTCTTACTCATAAAACTGACCAACGTGTAGGGCAAATATGACTGTATCAAAAAATCCTGAGAGCTAAAATAACTTACCTTTCTGTCATCAGGTGAGCTACTTTTATCAGGACCTTGCGAGTCCCTCGTGGGCGCGCAGTCATTGATAAAGATAAGAGAGTTAATACATTTCCCAAGAACATTAGTCCGACAGTGAACATAATAGAACGATTGGAGTTCGAACTCGCTTACGACGATGTCACATTCTTGCCCGTTGGCCACTACATAAATATTCTGTGTTAGCAGTCCCTTGGTTCACGTTTCTAACTGAACTGCTTGGTTCTTATATATTATGTGCAACGAGAGAGTTATTACTATTACTACTATTATACAATAAGTACGACAACTGATAATAATAACAACAACAATAATAATAATAATAATAATAATAATGGAACAATCTAGAATCAGGTGGCATTATAAATGTTAGGAAAGACATAAAAGCTTCATAAATATCTGGATATACAGAAAAACTAAACAATTATGAGGAAAGGCTCGTTGGGTAGAGGTTAGTGCAATTTTCTATTTTTTTAAATAACACTGGATTTTCTATGACTTGTGAAATCTGCTGGTGAATTTTTGTTATATTTTAATCTAAGAATCTTGATTTATTTCTAATCGACTAAATTTTTTTACCAGGTACAACTATCACGAGTCAACTTAACAATTGTTTGAATTTACTCTGTTCCCCTCCATATTGACGAAGTTTGCAATCGATAGGTTTTCTATTCCCGTATTTTCCGTAAAAATTTCAGAAATATCAATTGAACATTATCACCTGAGCATTTAAATGTATAAGTATTAGATATTCCCATTAACCTTGAGATAGTCGTTCAGGCAGTCCAGTCTAGTTGGTAGACAAAAAACAAAAAGTAAATCAACGGACTTTAACTAAGTTAAAACTTATCTCCAGATTTTCTTCTAGAATTTTCCTCTTTTCTTTATTTACTTTATTATATATTTTTTATTTTTATTTTTTATTTTTTTTATTAAAAATTTTTTTTTCATTTTACTTTATTTTTATATTATTTATCTTATTTATTTTTTTTTACTTATTTTTATTTATTTATTTATTTATTATCTTTATTATTTCATTTTATTTTATTTTATTTATTTATTTATCTTTTTTTTTTCATTGTGACCCGCTGCTTATGAACAGTTTCTGATTGTTCCTGGTCACATCTGTGTCAGGTGCGCAGATCATAAACAACCCCTGGGCCAGGTATAGCCACATTATACCACCCATGATAAAAATGTCAAATCCCAATATTACACAATTTGGGACCCAGGCAACAGGCCTGGGTGTCATGATCGGCAGGAGCTCTCCTGATAGCCAGCATGGGAGGTCCGATCGTCATCCTACGAATCTTGGCTGTTCTTTTTTCAGATACACAAACGACGACGTAACAGACCACAACGAACAGAGACCTAAACGTAGAACATGGACTAAGGAAGAGAATAAACTTGTGCTAGAATGCTATTTCAGGAGCAACCCCTCACAAAAAGGCTACAGGAAAAGGATGTTTGAGATCTGGCAAGAATGTTCGACATTTCAGACAACTAGCCAAAGGTTAGCGGATCAGGTTAGGACAATAACGAAGAAGGGTTGTTTTTCTGACCTAAAATTACTAGAAATCCATTAAAAAAACACTGAAACAAAACTGTAACGCAGTGCCAGACACACCAAGTGGTGTCAAACAAAAACAATCCAACGAAAAAGAACCGCAAACCTCGGCAAATGAAAACACCACACTCCCAAACGATACACTATCAAACAACCAGTAAGAAACACTATCGCAAGAACAAAAGGTAAATCTAGAAAATGTAAAGAGAATCATGAATAGTGAAAAGACTATTCTGCCTTCATTAAGAAACATAGAATGGAAAACACTTAAAATAGAAACGAATAAAATGAATTACATCCTACCTTACATACCAACGAATAATATGACTGAGTTAAATGAATTAATATATGCAGGAGCGAAATTAGTTTGTGAGAATATTGGGATCCCCTCAAAAAGCACGAAGAAACAGCAAAAACCGGGATGGGAAATTAAACTGGAATCGCAAATAAAAAAAACTACGAAAACAAGCCCGAATGATGAAGAGAGGCGCTGAAATAAGCGGGTGGAAGAAGGAACAGGCCATATGGGGAAAAATAACAGTACAACTTGAGGAAATAAACCAGAAAATACTGGCCAAAGAAGGAAGATTAAAGAGATATCGACAAAAGGGTAAAACACTAAAGACAAAATAGGACATTCCAAAACAACGAAAGGAAATTCTATCAACAATTGGGAGGGAGTCAAACGAAAACATACCAAGAACCGGACGCAAAAGAAACCGAGCGATTTTGGGCTAATATATGGGAACCAAAGAAACATAACGAAAATGCTGAATGGATAAACAACATTACAAGAGAGCTAGATGGACTTGAAGAAGGCCCCAAAATCGAAATACACGTCGACTTACTCAAAACAACACTAAAAAGAATATCGAACTGGAAAGCACAAGGCCATGATGGAATACAAGGCTTCTGGTTCAAGAAATTCACCTACATTCACGACAGACTAGCACTAGAGATGAACAGATGCTTACAAGACGCGCACGTACCTGAATGGATGACCAAAGGAAAGACTACATTAATCCAAAAGGACCCTTGTAAAGGAACTGTCCCAAACAATTACAGACCCATAACCTGCCTACCAATGATGTGGAAAATACTAATAGCACAAATAAGGGAAAAAATCTACTATTCGCTAACAAAAAAATACCTCCTGAAGTAGAGAAGACAAGGAAATTGGCGATATTCTTCTTTGATTATGCAACGATGTGTATGAACTAAGCTAAAGAAATGAACGAAAGGCTGCATTTTCCCCTTCTGGAAGAAAGCCAAATTTGGATTCACTAAGAAGTAGGGAGGCATAAGTCTAATTGTTATAGCTTTTAAGAATTATGATTCTCTGTTTCTCAATCTTATCCTACCTGAAGCGGAGAAGATTTTTAGGAAAATTTAGACTGGGTTTCAGAGTGATCGATCTACACATTTTCAGATTCTGACTATCTGTTGAATAATTGAAGAAGAACGTGTAAAAATATGGAGGGAACATTATTATTAGTAGATTTCTCCTTGGCATTAGAATTCATACACAGAATAAATATGGAGCAAATACAACTACCATCTTGTTTCTCGAACGGAACTGTTACCATTATAATGAAGCTTTTCAAAAATACGAAAACAATGGTTCGCTCACAACCTGATGATGGTATTGATTTCTTTTACATTATTGAAAGAGTCTTGAAAGGATATACTTTAGCAATATATCGATTTATAATCTGCCAAAGAATGTCAATAGACTCAACGAAAGAAAATGGTCAAACACTAAAAAAGCAAAAAGCAGTAGATATATCGCAGAAACTATCACAGATGCGAGCTACGCAGATGATATAGCGCTTCTTACAAATACACCTGCCTACTCCATCAAAGCAGGCCGCTGAAGCCATTGGACTCCTGGTGAACTGAAATAAAACAGAGTTGATGTGGTTTAAACAAGTATCAGCCATCTCTACTTTAATGACACCCTCTGAAATTAGTTGACGATACGTAAGTAGCTATATCTTATCAACTGAAATTTATATTAATATACGCATAAGAAATTCACGAACTGCCAATGGCAAGTTATTGACTTGGACGAAAAGTAATTTCTCTTATAAAATAAAACGGTAAATCTTCTAAGTCCTATTGTATGGCTGCATCACCAAGACTTTAATGAAGCGCTAGTAGAGAAATCCAGATGGGAACTACCTATGGATGCTGCCTGCTGTTTTGAACGAATCTTGGAAGCAACTTCTCCCACAACCGCAGCGTTATGGCCACTTAACTTTCAGATCACCAAACATACAAGTAAGACATGCTTGGAACTACTGAGACACACCAGGGATACACCAGTTTAATCCAACCACCGAGGACTTATATTAATTAGATATGTGCGGACACTGGAAGACCTCTAGATGATCAGTCAGGAGTGATGAAGTTTGGCAAGAGAGAGTCAAAGATAGAGACAGATTGAGCGGGAATCCGTGCTATCAACATGACTTGAATATCTATATATATATATATATAAGATGAAAAATAAATGGAAAAAGTAGTCAAAGTAAAACACAGACAAACTCTACAATCACCACTCTATTTCTCTCTCTTTATTGTCTTTTGTCTTTAGACCCTACCCCTATGGTCCAATGCTAGTCACGGTGCCAATGTGGCGTGACTTCTAATCATAGTACTTGTGGCTGTTGTGTTCGTGACTACCACATTTACTTCAGACTGTTTGCTTTGTCAAATTCTTCCGGGCCCACGCTGTGTTTGAAGGATCCAAAAAGTGGATTTGACACAATTCAGTCGGGTCTACTTCTGTCGATCAGGTGATATGAGTGGCTAGATTGTCTATCAACTCAAAGAATTGAGAAAATCTGTTGTTAACAAATAACAAAGATGTTTTTTTATTAAAAAACAATTGTGAGAAATAAATAACAATGTTTACTTTCCTTGCAAAAAGAAGAAATAATATCGAGAGAGGAATAGTGATGATGAGGTGTAGTTAGAATGACACTAATGTCTCTGATGCCGGGGACTTTTAATGGTAGTACCTAGTAGGGTCCAATCTATGGATCGTATAGAACTAAATTGTGACTTAAGCTAAACTGAATTGCTTAAAATAGAACTGTTTTGACATTCAAACTGCGTACTTATGCTAAGCAGAATGGTTTAAAATAGAAATGTTTTTGATATCAAAATTTTACTTAAGCTAAACTAAATTGTTTAAAAAATAACTGTTTTGACATTTAACTGTGTGCAAACAAAAAACTATATTTATGCTAAATTGAATTGTATAAATTAGAACTGTTCACTCAACTGCGTAGTTTTAAATAAAATGTCTTTGACAATTAAAATGTGTACATATGCTAAAATAATTTGTTTGAAATAGAAAAGGATGTGGCATTAAATAACCTCAAAGATTGATATGCCATAAAACCCAAAGAATCAAACAAACAAAAACCCCGAAAGTATTTACTCATATATGGATAAGAAAACTCGCATATACACACGAACGCACAGAATACTTTCTTGTAAACACACACACACACACACACACACACACACATTCCCAGAGGCCTAAAATTGTCACGGACAAATAACTCCAGCAGGATATTCATATTCACAGGTCCTGGAATTGAGAAGAACCCCAACTCTTGCAAAACAATCACCACTATCAAAGGTAAAGTGAACGCCTAAACCAATCATTCGCTTTCTGAAGACAACTCTAAAGTCAGAAACGTGTATAGAAGTAAAAAAATAAAAGACCTAAAACCAAATTCACTTGAATATCTATTCATATTAATATATATATATATATATAGTATCTGCGCATGCCAACGCATATATATGTAGATGTATACATAAAAAACCATAGATATCAATACACATTTATAATGAAACTATAAAATACTGTAATGTAATGACCGAATCCGAGCCACCCACACTTATACAATTAATACAATTACAAACATTGTCACATAGATATGCCTAATGACCTGCGCCTATTTGCGCACATATCTAAATGCATTTCACCCGGCAGAACCTTAAAAATGAAGTTGAATGCTTTATTAATGCACATTAATATTACTTGAAACCCGGCTTTTCCTTTCCGTTCCAACACAATACTGTTTGTGAAATTAAGAGTTCTTTTTCTTAAAATATGAATAAAACTCCGTAACACAGGTTTGTATGGATTCAATATTGAATTTTAAAAAAAACGGAGTTAGGGAACGCTATTTATTGTGTTTGAGTTATTTGATCTGGCATTTTAGTTTCGAAAATTAATATTTTTCTTCTTTTTTTAATTAAGAATATAAACTTTGGCAACGGATTTAGGAATGGTCACCGAGCAGTCTTCGGATCGCAGCTTTGTTGGATAACTGTCATGTTTCCTGATGGGTTTCATTTTGTACTTATTAGTTAATTATTGTGGCTTCGAATAGCCTTTCAGATACGTCAGATTTAATCAAACCTGCTAGCCAAAGGAAAGACCGTCCAGAAGTTGAATGGCTTTTTCAAAGACTTTCTTTTGGTATTCTTGGGGGCATCCCGGCCTGTCAGCCGGAGCGTTAAGCATAAAGACTAGATCTTGTGCAAAGGGGTAAGTCCTCCCTCCAAAAGGGATGCTCTCGGTCAGAAACTGAAATGCATATGATGGTGAGTGTGGAATACTACTTTATTGATTAACTCCTTAATCTACTCTGACCGGCAGAGGTAACAAATTAGCGGACACAAACCATGGGTGAAATAAATGTTAAAAATCAAGTCGTGTGAAAAATCTACTGAAACAATTTCACAGATGTACATATGAACACGATTTTCTAACCAAATAATCCTACATGGATTGACATGCCTTTAAAATCAATCAATCATATTTGAGGCGGTGTATTTGTATTTTTTTTTTGTTCCAGCTAGTGGATATATAATGAATGTCAAATGCACAATTTATATATATATATATTAAAATATTTTCTTCAATATATATTCATGTGGCTATTAGTTGTGAATTAGAACTGGGTTGATAAGTTTTCCTCCATTTACATATTAATGTAATATAATGGCGGAGGGATTTCGTTTTATATATCTTGCCTTTCGGTTTAGTTAGGATGAGAACGTTTCGCTTAGTGCATGGGTTAGTTAGGTATAACATTATCACAGGTATTCACGCGCACGCGGAGAGGATGTGTCATTCAGAGATGTCAAAATAAAAATCCCAGATAGAAATTGGGGCCAGGGGATGTGAGTGGCGTCAAGCACCGGAATTTGGGATTTGAGAAAAAACAGTGAGTTGAGTTTCAGCCTCAGAACGAGAGAGCCGAGATTCAGAGCTGGGCGAGGCTAGACGAATTTTTGCGCTACGGGTGCCGTACGTTGGTTGGGTTGAGAGCTGACGATGTAAAAGCTGTCAGCATAGAAAGATTGTGTCTCTCTCGCCTCATGTCGATTAATCTTTAACTCAAAGGTAATAAAGTTTCGTACCCGAACCAATTTCGTGTTTTCGGATTCCTATATATGTTTATGAACATTTTATGAACTATCTCACACATCCGTATATCTGGCTATGTAACATTAATAGTTTAGAATGGAAAACTCAACATTGAGGAAAAGTTAGGCATGAATTCAAAACGTGAAACTATTCCTTTGTGGTTATATGCATTCAAGAAAAACGGTCCCAGGGGAGTATCATGAGGATACATCTGCTGATCCAACTCATGAGACTGTTTAGATGAGTCTTAAATAAGAATCTTACAAATTTGTACGATATCACTGATGAAAATTTGACTTAACATTGAACAATAATGGAAGCTTCTTTTATGCTTTATGGCATATCAACATTCGAGGGTTATTTAATAACAAAGCCATCCCTGTAGTCAAATTGCCGTAGTACTATTTACCCCATAGTCGGGAAATAATATATCCTCAAAATTATACGGTGTTCCGAGTTATCTTTTCGTGGTCCCAACCTGGGTCCACATGAGATAGATAGATAGATAGATAGATAGATATGAACGGAAGGAGATAATGATACGTATTGAAGTAAATCATTTTTTGAATAAAAAAAACGGTTAGAGACTTGAGAACCGATATGTAAAGTTTATAATACTGCAAGGTGAAGCAGCATTGATGTTTCCAGGCACTAGATCATACTGTCCTTGGTCGGCCCATGAACCTTTCAACATTTTCTCCTTAGCATGCGTTGCCATAAACTGAAATAGAAAGAGAAAGAGAAACTTACAGACAGGTGGAAAGAAATAAATATATATATATATATATATATATATATATATATATATATATATAGATAGATAGATAGATGGCTGAAATTGATTCTGTCAAAAAAAAAAAAAGCGATTTGTCATTAAAAAATCCCCACAATGTTTGATATGCCATAAAACCAAACAAAAACAAAAAAAAAGGCAATGGCAGATTTTGAATCAAATGAATTGAATGTGACTTGAGAAATCATAAAACAAGTACGTTTATCTCTGGAATGGTATCCATCACCATTTATATCCTGAGTCAAAATTTCCTTATTTAGTAAATTGCCCTCGTATTAGATTTTATACGCTCTCCGAACATTTTGTTTAGGTTTGGTTTGGTTGGGTTGGGTTGGGTTTTATGGCATATCAACCTTTGTAAGTTATTTAATGCTAAATCCATTTTTATGTAAATAATCTGTTCTATTTAAAACAATTCAGTTTAGCATGAGTACACAGTTTGTCAAAAACATTTCCATTTCAAACTATTCAAGCAGTTATATATAACAATTCAGTTAAGTGTAAATACAGTTTTAATGTCAAAAAGAGTTCCATTTCAAATAATTCAGTTAAGCATAAGCACGCAGTTTAAATGTAAGTACGGTTTAATTGTCAAAATCATTTCTATTTCAAGCTATTCAGCTTAGTCAAACAATTCATTTTAGCATAAGTATGCTGTTAGTTCTATTTAACCCGTAGATAGGGCCCTATCAGGTACTACCACTCCGGGCCAGAGTGGACCTGGGAGCGATGGCAATGAAGGTGTACTCCGCATTCCCCAAAGCTCCAGCATTGCTGGAACCTCACCATCAGATTGTTTAGTGTCATATCCAGGGCACTCGTTGGAGGGGGGTCTTACCCCTCTGCAGAGAAGCAGTCGGTGTATTCTACAGCCCCAGCCGACTGGGGAACATTTGTTTTTGTTTGGTTTTATGGCATATCAAACATTGTGGGGATTTTTTAATGACAAATCCTTTTTATACTTATATGACTTCATAGCGCATTTTGTAGATAAAAAGCCTGAGCTCATTTTTTCACACTGTTGAATGGTGTCATTTATTTCTATCTAATACGAATAATTATTTCTACTAATAATCATCTGTTAGCACATGGTTAAATGTTTTTAATTTTTACTATTTAACACTACCAATTCAATTAAACATTAGTCATTTGTTTACACTCAGTTAAATAATCAAACAGTTCAATTTCAAACAATTCAGTTGAGTAAGTCACTTGGTTTCATTCAGTTTAAGTGTCAAAGTACACAGTTTAAATGTCAAACAGTTCTATTTGAACCATAGATAGGACCCTATCAGATGCAACCACTCCGGGCCTTAGTGGACCTGGAAATGATTGCAAAGAAAGAAGTATACCAAAACTCCATCATTAGAGCTCAACTATCAGATTGTTTAGTGTCATATCCAAGATACTCGTTGGGAGAGTCCTACCTCTTAGTAGAGATGCAGTTGCTGTATTCTACAGCAACAGCCGCCTGGGCCAACGCTCATCGAAAGATATGATATAAAATTGCAACAAAAACAATAGAATTCTGATAATGCAAGGACTATATGAAATAAAATTTACAAAGGTGTAAAGCAAATATCACAGTATGAAGAAATTGTAAGAGATAAATTTTCTCAAAATTTTGAGTTTCATGAAATCGATCGACAGGTGAACTACTTTTATCAGTGGCTCATGTAACCTTCGGAGAATCCACGTCGCAGTTGTGATCATTCTTCTGTTATCAGCTCATCCAAAAAGTTTGGCTTGTTTGTCGAAAAAATAGTAGAAGGGCGATATTTAAAGTGCAGGCAGCAATCGGGGTTGCAAAAAAGAATTGCTCTTTAAGCGACCCGCCCAACAAGGTCTGGTAACAGAACTATCTAAAATTCTAGAGTAGAAAAAATAACGGTCTGGTCTCCTTGATAACACAGTTTAGACTGAACCAGAAAGAGGTGACTGAACCTGAGTATATAGGTTGTAATCACCTCTCACCCCTCCTACTCTCAATTCTGGCCATAAATATCAGAAGCTGATAGACATTCGTTTTGGCCACAATATCACGCAAAACAGAGCCTTCAAGACGTAAGTAACACTCTCTCTAACTCATTTCTTTTTCCACATGTTGGACACAAGCTTTCATCAAATTAAAACGAATCATGTAGTTTGCTTTTTTTGTTTAACGTAATATCAATCATTGTAGGTTATTTAAAGCCAAAACCGTCATTGTCTCAGGAGAGCAATAATACTATTTAACTAGTACTTGTTGAAGGGAATAGTGGGTTGATACCTTTCCAAAGAATATAAGTCAGAAAGTGAACGCAATTTGAAGTTTAAACTTTTTTAATTCGATGTTGAATTCTAACCACTTCACCTGGAGGACTTCCCCACGAATAATCTGTGTAAACAAGTCAGTTGTTCACATCTCAAAGTGAACTGTTGGGCACTCATAGATCATCTACGACAGGAGAAAGATACTACAACTACCACTACTACAACTACTACCACCAACACCAATAATAATAATAGCTCTCGTTATATATGGCTTGCTGGTTAGAGTTTATGGCTTATCAACACTCTTTTGTTATTTAATGCCAAATTCTGTTCACCACACTATATATATATATATATATATATATATATATATATATATATATATATATTCTCTGTAAACAAATAGTTTGTAGGTAAAACTATTCATAAATGAGCCAGTGCTCATTTGTTTGCTAATAGTTGAATGGTTTAAAGTATAGTTATTTATTGTTTGATCATTTTTAAATAGTTTCACATGTTACTATTTAACTCTAAGTCAAATTAGTGTTGCTCATTGGATTGCATACAGCTAAATAATTTCAAGAATAATAGATGATTAAACACTTCTATTTGAGCTATATAATGGGACCCTCACAGATCATAGTTATATATATATATATATATATATATATATATATATATATATATATAGATAGATAGATAACTTGAGAATCTAAATAATATCTTTAAATTATTTACCAGTGTTGACATTTTAACTTTTTTTTTCTCCTAAAAGTAACAAATAAAAGGTGTGTGTGTTTTTTTGAAAACCCAGATAACTAACCCGACATAATAAAACAGGGACGTTACTAATTCGATTTTGTGTACCAATATGTAGATTTTTTCACCATCTTCTCTGTGAATTGGCTCGTATCCAATAAGTAGGTCTGTACCCAAACCTCGATCAACAGCGAAGCGGCAAAATCGGTAGAGAATTCAGTTTAGGTTTTATTAAGGATTGGTCACAAGGTTGTTTACGAAAGAATCAACGAACTCTGGTGTAAACAGGTCGAAAGACAAGTAGTAACTACCCTGTTTTGTGTTGCTTATCTTACAGCAATCTATGTTTGAAGGTAGCAAATAATACTGAAAATAGTTCTGCCTGTATATTTATCTATCTAGGTAATCGTATCCGTTCCTTCGTCTCTGTGTATCTATGTCTCTCAGTCTCCCTGTGTCTTTCTTCGTGCCTGTCGATCTATCTATCTATCAATCTCTGTTGATGGAAACAGGTACTAAGGAGATGATGTGGAAAAATTCTTGGTCCAAACTAAGAAGGGCATGCCTAGGAGACATGAACCATCCTTATCCTTCCTTTCCACCCTTCAACAAACTTGATATATCATTTCTCATGTCACATTTATTTAATTTAAAATGTGTCATTGTCTCCTTTGATAATCTATCTATCTATCTATCTATCTATCTATTTCCGTCTGTCTGTCTTTTTTTCTTTCTGTATCTATTTCTGCTAATGGCAACACCTACTAAGGAGAAGATGTTGAAAGGTTCTTAGCCCGACCAAGGAGAAAATTACCGAGAGCCTTGGAACATCAATGCTATTTAATCAAACAGTATGATAAACTTTACACATCGTTTCTCAAGTCTCTAATCTTTTTTATTCAACAAATAATTTATTTCAAAAAGTGTCATCAGCTCCGTCTGTTCATATCTATCTATCTATCTATTGTTAGAAATAAATATTCCTTCACTATGATTTTGCAAAGTAAAATAAAATTAACTATAAAATTTAAATAAATAAATAAAATAAATATAACTTCTCGCATGTCTTAATTTTTATGAATAATTTAAAATATGTTATTTTTTGGTTAAGAATAAAAAGCTGTCTTTGTGTATATATAATTTTTATGAACAAATAAACTGACGTTTAAAAAGAAAACAGTCAACAAAACTTTTCAACAAGGAAAGACAGCGCTTTTAAAGGATGTCGCTTCAGTTTGCCAACGTTTCCAAAAAAACAAAAAAGGGAATAAATCTTCGAAGTTAACTATTCTTCGAAATCGGAACATGAAAACCTAAGCTAAGTGTTAATTTAATTTTGGTTTTGTTTGGGATTATATATGTATATATTTGTATAAATATTTGAATATGTGCAATGAAATTTGACTTGGCTGTGTGTACTTTTTTTCTCCAAGAAGGTTTACAAAAAAGTAAGTGTTAGGTTTGATATAATTTTCCAACACTATCTATCTATGACTTCTTATTCATATATCCTAGTCAGTTCATATCTGTCTGTCTTAATCTGTTCTTAACTATTTAAGCCAATTCTTATTCCTCTTTCACAGTATCTATCTAACAATTTACTACAGTTGTTCGCAACACATTATTTCGCAAATGTGAAGAAATATTCCCGTCTTACCCAAGAAAGAATAACATCAAAACATTTAAGTGACTTCTTATTTGACATTGATTGCGCAGATAAATACACTTGGGATATCGTAATGTCTATCTTTAAAATGGTGTTAAAATAAATACCATCATTTTAAAAGTTTTAAACTTACCATTTTTTCGTAGTTGTTATTTGTATCTTCATGTTTGTATGTATGCATATATCATTCCATAACAGTTTCATGTTAGTTTGTATCCTCTCATATATTTCATATGAAATATCCTTTTTATACCATTCAGTCAGCCCATCATCATTATCATCATCAGGAGGTATTGATAGTGCGAAGTCCTTTGTATATATTTGTATTACACTATCTATTACCGGATTTCTTTATTTTTACTTTTATCTGTTAGTCTTGCAAGAATTGAGGTTTGCAAGAACTGGTGTTTAACTCGTTCTTATGGAATCATCGAAAATCATCTTCGTAATTTGACTGGTTGAGAGCTCATTAAGGTGTTTATACAAACAATGTTGTTTTTCCTTAAACACTTAAGGTATTTCCTGGACTAAAGTAAATTTAGGAACCTAAGTCGAGGGTGACCCAAAATCTCCTTTTTCAATAGCTACGACATTGAGGTGTAAGGGAGGGACGGACTCCATTCCCTGGATGGCTCATACCCTTAATCCTTACTTTATAATGCTGGGTGTTAAGCAAGGTGGGATCAAATACCATTTTTTGAGTCTTAGGTATGACTCGACTAGGTATTGAGCCCGATCTCCCGAAACATTTGCGAAGAGTTGAGTGTTCGCCAATGGTCCGGGAGACCGGGGTTCAATGGTACTTGATGCCACCTAGCTAAACACTCAGCATGTTTTACTTAATCATTTAAAAACTTTATGTAAGCTGGACGTGGTGTAAGAGTCATCGTCTTTGGAAATGGACATAGCGAACAGTATGGACATTTTGTATGAGGAATATTGTACTTTAACTTATACATTTAAGTAAGGTAAGAATCCGACTATTCTCCATCCAACTATGGGTAAATTGTTGGGCAGACTTATCCTTAACGGAATTAAAATCTCTGCTTAAAATTTGACTTTTTATCACATTTTTCTCGTACAAAAGGTGTTTGGATAAATATATATATATAAGTAAAGTAAAGTTGGCGAACCTAGTTGAGGGCGACCGGAAGGATCCCTTTTCAATAGTTACTACACTAAGGTGTAGGGGAGAGCACAACTCTTTTCCCTGGATTGCTCCACTTTACCCTTGGTACGTACCTTCTATTGCTGAGTGTTAAGCAAGGATGGATCAAGTACCATCTTAAAAGTCTTTGGTATGACGCGACCTGGGGTTGAACCCAGGTCTCCCGGACCCTTGGCAAACACTCTACCCACTACGTCAATGACCTGATATATATATATATATATATATATATATATATATATATCATATTCACCCAACCACTCCGCTCGGGCAGGATATGACACAAGGTCAATTTTTTTAAGCGGAGTTTAACAGGTTTGAATTCAGAGTTTTCCTTCTCTTAGACTAGTTGCCTCACCAAGGCTGAAGAATTCAGTGTGCCCTACTATTTACCCATAGCTGGAGGGAGAATAATTGGATTCATACCTTTCCCAAGGGTATTAGTTCTATGTGAAATGCAATCAGTCTCGTCCAGGATTTGAACTCGTGTCGCCGTGTCCAATTCCATTACACCACGGGCATATATATATATATATATATATATATATATATATATATATATATATATATATATATATATATATTTGGCTTTGTCTCACTTGTTGGTTTAGGCATTTATTAGGTTGAGTCTCTCTTGTTGTATTGGAAAACTGAAAGTGAAACTGAAAGTTAATTGTTCATAGCCAAATATGAGCGCTGAAAAGAACTGAAGATTAACTGGACATTAACAAAAATTCTAAATCATCGTAATTTTGGAGGATTCCAGTGTTGAAATTTGAACCAAAGTCCAAAGCTTTCTGAACATAGTGAAGGTAATCAATACAGCAACTCTCGGATAACAACATCTGTGAAGAATTTTCGTGCTGGACTGCAACATCTTATTAAACGAGTTCGACCTTCTGTCGCGCTTTTATGTTCACTTTCGTACAAATACCAGTAGAAAAAGTATGAATTGAAATTTTCAATTTTAAGATTTCGGCAAAGTTTTGCAAAACTTTCGACTCACTCAAGTATGCGTGTGTGTGGGTGCCTGATAATAGAGCCTAAATGCTTAGATATTAAGGAAATTATCCTTCCAGCTATGCGTTAAATAACTACTGCTTCTCTTCTGCAAGGATCACTTTAGTATTAAATATCACACAAAGGTTGATATGCCATTAAATTAAAGAAACCAAAACACATCTGTTTATAATCTTATGGAAGCCATTTTTTAAATGTAGAGCTTCAGGCCAATATCAGTAGCAAATTTTGCAAGGGAACAATACAAGAGTAGACGAATAAGGTTAGATATTGTTCAATAGAATTTACACTCCTATATTTTAAAACATATCAGCAAGGACTTCGTGGAGTAGAAGTTTCTCGAAAAATAAGATCCAAAACTCACTTGTTGCCGTAACGAACAGTTAGACGCAAAAATAAATTAAACGGTTTGGGAACCTAATTGAACAGAATAGTCACGTGCCGATGTCTTCAACTACGTCCGCGAGTTTTGAAGTTGTTCAGCTCAAAAATAAATATTGCATTTCGAGCTGATCACGGGATACCCATATATTCCACGCTTTCAGAAGAAACAACTTTTTTTTCTTACGATTCTCCTGTCTTTTTGTTGACTCACTCTCAGAGTAACAATTTCTCTCTGACACATAGGCCACCGTTTTAGTGCTTTAGTTTTTCGCGCATATATACATAAGCATATATATATATACGTAAGTAAGAACTATTACCTTGTACTTTTTTTCTTTGTGTGTTTAGTATATAAAATTATCTGTGAGAATGTCCTTAAGGTGTAATGATTAAAGTGATGGACTGTAGAATGGCAGTAAGTGAGTTCGAACTCCAGTCGCGCTATTACGTTCACTTTCGGGCAAATATACTATGGAAAAGTATAAATCCCCTTATTCGCTCAGCTCTGGGTTAAATTTTGCTTCTGCAGTTCTTCTAGAAGGATGGCGTTGGCATTAAACAAGGTTGATAAGCCATGAAACAAGTAATTAAGTAAAATAAAGTTGGCGACCTTAATCGAGGGTGACCCGAAGATTCCCTTTTCAATAGGTGTAGGGGAGGGCGCTACTCCATTCTCTGGATTGCTCCACTTTACCCTTTATCCGGACCTGAGTGTTAAGCAAGGCCGCAACAAGTACCATTTTTTTGTGTCTTTGGTATGACTCGACCTAAGATTGAATCCAGGTCTCCAGGACCATTAGCGAACACTCTAGTCATTAAGCCAAAGGTCCATTAAACCAAAATTATCTGTTTTTTGTTGTGAATTCTCTTTTGTATGTGTTGTTCATTTCTTCGTGATGTAAATTGCGGAACGACTCTCGATGTTTTGTTTCTAACCAGCTAAACTCAGTTCCTATTTAATGCCTTATGTATAACTCAACTGAAAGTGACAGTTATCAGCAGACCCGCAAGGTTAAGCAACGTTGATCATGTTCAGTACTTAGCTGAGTAACCAATTTTGGTCTGTTTACCGAACAGAACAATGTTTAGTAAATAACATCTTCTCATTTCCTTAATATCAAAGCATTTTTGCTCTAATATCAGGCGCCCACACACACGCTTACTTGAGTGAGTTGAAAGTTTTGCAAAATTTTGCCAAAATCTTAAAAGTGAAAATCATGCCCGAATGTTGGATGCCAAGCTCCACTGATCCTCTCCGAGTGATACTCACTAGATTTGCCTCAATAGTTTGGAACACAGCCTCGGAATCAACATTTTAGGCTTAACTGATATTAGAACCCGAGCAAAATTTAACACGATGGCTACATATTCTAAGCTTTCAAAAATAACTTCTTTTTTTCTCACTGTTCTCTTGCCTTCTTGCTCACTCAATCTCAGTGTGACAGTTTCTCTCAAACTCATAGGCCGCTACTTGGTGCTTTAGTTTCCCACAAACACATACACACAGAATACATACGTAACAACCACTATTTTGTATTGTTTTCTTTTCTTTGAAAGTTACTGTACCAAATCTGTTTTTTTTTCTTTGAATGTTACTGAACCACATCTGTTTTTTTTTCTTTGAATGTTACTGAACCACATCTGTTTTTTGAATGTTACTGTACCACATCTATTTTTTTAATGTTACTGTACTACATCTTTTTTTTCTTTGAATGTTACTGTACCACATCTGGATTTTTTTCTTTGAATGTTACTGTACCACATCATGATTTTGAATGTTACTATACCACATCTGTTTTTTTTCTTTGAATGTTACTGTACCACATCTGTTTTTTTTTCTTTGAATGTTACTGTACCACATCTTTTTTTTTTTATTCTTTGAATGTTACCGTACCACATCTCTTTTTTTTTCTTTGAATGTTACTGTACCACATCTGGTACTGTACCACATTCAACCACGTCTATACCTTTTGCACAACTAATGCTTTTGGTGATTCCTGCAGCGTTATGACCTAAATTCGAACACATAACGGATACGTTCCCCAATAAGACTGCGTTACACATTCCTCTGTGCGACTTTCAAGTTACGCACCGAGTGAAGCTATTCTAAACGTATCAGCGCACCAACTACGACATTAGTAGCAACCACAGCTTGTCGAACTTCGGTTACAAATTAGATACTCTACAAACACAACACCTCTGAAATCATTACAAAGCTTAAGAATGTTCATAGTATATATGAAGTGTATATAAATATTTTAAACTTTTGAATATCATATCGGCATTAGTGTAATCAAGAGTAAGGTGGGAGTGTCCTCGTGGTATAATGGTTAAAGTGATGGACAGCAGAATCCCAGTAACCGAGTTCAAACTCCAGTCGCGCTATTATGTTCACTTTCGGACAAATACTCTTGGGAACCCCCTTATCCGCCAGGCTATGGTTTAAAATATTAGTACTGTTCTTCACGAAGACTAGTTTTGGCATTAAATACCCTACAAAAGTTGATGTGCCATAAAACAAAGAAACGGAAACCAAGAGTAAGGTGTGAAAGTAAGTTAAGCTTATCAATTCTCTATTCGTGACATAAGGTTTGAAGTGATCTAAAGCTTGTATAGATAAATAACAGCAAGATGAGAAGAAGAACTCTTAAAAACAAAAGAAAAACAAAACAAACTAACGAAAAAAAAACAAAGGAAAGTAAAGTAAAAACAATAAAATGTATAGACTCAACCGAATGTGAAATTAATATCAGAGACGCATCAGTTGCAAATTTAGTCAGTAAAAAAACCCCAAAAAAAATAAAAAATAAAAAAAGGAAAGGAAAAAAAAAAACAGATGGAAAGCTACGATCACTTTGCGATGAGCAAATTTTGCAGTTTTATTAATAAAAAAAAACCCAATTGTTTAGGGTTGAAGAGATATTCATAAGTGTCAGATTTGATTCATATTTTTCTCTATCTACCACGTTGAGAAATAGGATTTTGTATAGTTGCGCTTAGATTACACACACACACACACACACATATATATATATATATATATATATATATATATATATATATATATATATATTTAAAAGCTTTGGTTTAACGTTTGAGTCAACCGGGTTTCGATCCCAGCTACGGGAAGATACTGTCTAGCCACACAGATGAGTTCTGATAGAACGAAACAGATCTGTTTGTGGATGACTATAGATATATATATATATATTATATATATATATATTTTTTGAACGACCCTCATATATATATATATATATATATGAGGGTCATTCAAAAAGTTCTGAGCCTCACCTAGAAAGAAGAGTCGAAGAAGAACATTTTTAACTGAGACCATGGAGTTGAGCAAGCTATCTACAAAATGGATCCAAAGAATGTTGACGCCAGAGCAACTTCATATTACACCCAAAAGAAAATAAATAAAACGCCAAATTTTTGAAGATTTCCACAAAAAGATAAAGAAGTATTTCTTAAACAAGATCAGTTTTGAATGTAGCAGCTAATGTTCGGGAAAGCCTTAAACATTTTTCCACCCATTCTTCCTCGTACCTCCAGTAAATTTTTCTCTTTCGTAAATCCCCCTCTTACTTGTTTTTCCTCCTACTCGTTATATAAATGCATATGTATCCTCTTGATGGGCGTCATTTTAAATATTTGTGTCTCTAAATATGGCTTCTGCAGAATTTGAAACTATTTGGCAAAATATGGCCCATTTTTTTTATTCATTCGGTCCAGATGTCAAATCGACTCATTTGAAGACTTGAGCGGATCACGAATAAAATAAGCAAAGTATCCGTCTTATTTAATCAGGTTTGGTTTGGTTTCTTTGTTCAATGGCATATCAACCTTTGTAGGTTATTTAATCCTAAAGCCATACCTGTAGAACAATAGTGATACTATTTAACCCTTAGCTGGGAGGATAAGGGGGTTCATACCTTTCCCAAAGGTATTTGCCCGAAATTGAACGTAATAGCGCGACTGGTTATTTAATCAAATCTGTTTAAAGGAAAAAATGCTGCCTATATATATATATATATATATGTGTGTGTGTGTGTGTGTGTGGTAATGTAACATTTTACTATTCATCTGAAATAAACTTAAGCAGTGATATCCTGTTTACTGCTTATATATATATATATATATATATATATATATCATCAGGTGTGTGTACTTAAAACATACATGCAAGAAATTGTATATGCGTACATTAAATGTAGTCAGACGATGCCCCGCTCAAATTATTACGGACGCAGACAACGCTGCTGAATTAGGGCAACTGACAAACACACCTACTCAAGCCAAATACCTGCTGCAAAGTCTGGAGCCGGCAGCTAGTGGTATTGGCCTCAATGTGAATGTAGATAAAACGGAGAACATGTGTTTTGATAAAAAATAAGACATCTTAAGACGAAATGGTGGCTCTCTGAAACGAGTGGACAAGTTCACCTACCTCGGAAGCAGCATCTTATCTACTGAAAATGACATCAGTATGTGACTAGTGAAGGTATGAAATGTTATCGATAGGTTATCGACCATATGGAATTGAAACTTATTCGATAAAATAAAACCCAATTTTTTCCAAGCACCGGTCCTGTCAGTTATACTATATGGATTCACCACATGGACGCTGACTAAGCGTATAGAGAAAAAGCTTGACGACCACCGATCTCTCATCTCTAAAACCATCCAAATTTGACGAAAAAGACATGCAGGACACTGATGGAGAGATACAAACGAACTCATAAGCGAGTTCTTCAGTGGGCCCCTTCAAACGGACGACCAACAAGAACTTATCTTCAACAGTTATGAACGGACACAGAATGTAACCTTGAAGACTTTCCGGAAGCGATGGTTGAGAGAAAGACTAACGGCTAGAAAGAATCAGTGAAATTTGTGCAAGCAGCATGACATGATATGCATATATTTCATGCCGTGCTACCAGCACTGATCTCCCTGACCCTCTCTCACAATCCGTCTCTATCGTCCATCGCTGGCAGGACGTCCCCCCGGCTACATCCCATATCGTCCGGTTCAAGCTGGTCGTCCACGTTTTACTCGTCCGTGTGAAGTGGTCCACAGGAGTACATCGTTCTTACTTCTCCATCAGTGTCCCGCGTGTCTGTTTTGTCTAATTTGGATAGTTTTCGTGATGGGTGGTAGGTGGTCGTACAGCTGCTGCCTTGCAGGGTGTTGCCTCCAGGACTTGTTCAATATAGCTCGGAACCTTCTTGTGTAATTGCAGTCAAGCTTTTTCTCCATACGCTTAGTTAAGGCCCATGTGGTGCATTGATATGATAGTATCGACACGACCGCTGCATTTTATAAGATAACGGTTTCAAGCTGGCAAAGGAAAGAAGCAGAAGATACTCTGCATGAGAAATTACGGACGCCGACAACGCCGATGACATAACACTTCTGGTTAATACACCCGCGCAAGTTAAAATCCTGCTACATAGTCTGGAGCGAGCAGCTGCAGGCATATGCCTCCATCTTAACGCCCACAAGACGGAAAGCATGTGCTTTAATCAAAGAGACAACATTAAATGGTAGTTCTTTGAAAATAGTGGACTAGTTCACCTACCTAGGAAGCAGTGTCTTATCAACATATACAGACATCAACACGCGACTACCAAAGGCATGAACAGCTGTAGATAGGCTATCGGTCATATGTAAGTCAGATTCGACCAAGAAAATAGAATGCAGTTTTTTCCAAGCTGTTATCGTGTCGATACTGCTATATGGGTGCACTACATCAACGCTAACAAAATGTATTGAGAAAAAACTTGACGGCAATTTCACAAGAATGCTGCGAGCAATATTGAACACGTCCTGGAGGCAGTGCCATACAAAACAGCAGTTGTATTGCCACCTACCACCCATCACGAAAACTATCCAAGTTAGATGAACCAGACACGCAGGACACTGCTGGAGAAGTTTGGACGAACTCATAAGTGACATACTCCTATGGAACCCTTCACATGGACGAGCAAAGGAAGGACGACCAGCTAGAACCTAAATACAACAGCTCTGTGGCGATACAGGATGTATCTTTGAAAACCTACTGGAAGGGGTGGGCGATAGAGATGGGTGGTGAGAGAGGGTCAGGGAGATCCGTTTTTGCGCCGTGACATGATATATATATATATATATATGTGTGTGTGTGTGTATAAGAAAAGTTGGCGACTGTAGTCGAGGGCGACCTGAAGGCTCCCTTTTCAATAGCTACTACACCGTTACGTTACTGCTTTCCCTGGATTGCTCCACTTTTTCCTTGATACATACCTTATATTGCTGAGTATTAAGCAAGAGGGTATCAAGTACCATTTTAAAAGTCTGTGGTATGACGCGACCTGGGATTGAACCCAGGTCTCCCCGTGTGTATAAGCATACATGAATATAGACATACTCCGAGAAACAGATATTTTTGTAATAATTTATTTTTAATAAGTATCTATTCTTTTGAACAGATGTAAATCTGTCAATCTCTCTATCCATCTATCTACAATAACAATGAATATAAAACTCACTGTTTTTATACTACTCGTTATATTTGTTATATATTTCTCTACATACTGAGTATTGAGATGCTTTTTTGTTTTTTATGTAATTTGATCTCAAGAGTTTTTCACAGCAGCGTTACCTGATGGTTTTCCATCGGAGTTTAAGTGACAGCAAGTCCCTTTATGTTTCTAGGACACTTCTCAGTATTCTGGTTGATCTCAGTAATGCTCTAGTTTGGATGGTTTCCACTTGTCTTCTATTTTCCCCAGTCCTCCTGTCTCTGTATCAATCCTTCGTTGACTGTATCAAGAGCACCAGTTACAACTGGTATCAACGTCAATTTTATGTTCCACTGTTTTTTTCAACTCTTTAGCAAGGTCGAGGTACGTATTTTTCTTTTTGTTTCCGTTCAATTTTACTCCGTGGTCAGCCTGGACAGATAAATTCTCTTTTTCTAGTTGATAATTAGTAGGTAGGGTTGTCTGTCCGACATTAAGTGATCCCGTTGTATCTCAAAATCCGATTGAAGTTTGTGCGTCTCATTCTCTAGGAAAGATTCTGGTTTGTGGATATACCATTTATTTGTATGACCAAATTTAAATTCTTGCACAGTTCGCAGTTGATTACCTTTCAGCCTGTCATATCTAGTCTTATACTCTTTCTGTGTACGCTTGTTGCATTCACATATTATGTGATGAATCACTTCGTCTCTATGACCACAGAATCTACATTTGCTGTTTTGTTATGTCTTCTCTATTCTTGTTTTGATATGATTGGCCTTTTGGCGTTGTTTTGTGCTGCTATTCGTAGAGATTCCGCATCCCTCTAAAGGTTTTTTATTTTTTTTTCTTTGACCACGTCCAAATTTTCTTATGTGGGATGTCGGTTGTTAGTCGCTTAAAATGTCCTCAGAAGTATTTTCTTCCCATGTTCTTTTCTGGTTATGTTTATTCAGTTGATCCTTCTGTGATCACTATTGTTCATGGAGTTATTATTATCATTATTATTATTATAAAAAAAAAGTCTCTCCCCCCTCTCTCTCTTTCTCTCTCTCTCTCTCTCTCTCTCTCTCTCTCTCCCAAGTCTTTCTCTTCCGGCCTGTTTCACCCTCTCTTTCTAACCATATATTTGAAATAAACGCATTTCTACAACTTTTTATTCATTTTACACACAGTATATATATATATATATATATATATATATATATATTGAAGGTGTACATGCAAACAATTTTAATATATATGTATTTGTGTGTGCGTGCGTGCGTGCGTGCGTGCGAGCGTGTGTGTGTGTGTCCCTATGTGTATATATATGTGTGTGTGTGTGTGTATACAAACAGATTTATATGGCCCTGTACGAGTATATTAAAATGTTACTGGCTTTTGTTAATTATATATATATATATATATATATATATATATATATATAATGTGTGAGCGTGTGTGTGCGTGTGTGTGGTTCGAATAGATAGAGATGATACAAATGTATATATATACATATATATATACATATACATCAACTCAAACACGATGACTTACACTTATATATGTATATATATATATATATATATATATATATACTTATGTGCATATTAAGCACTTGCAATTATTCATATCAAGTCGTCAACTCTCTCTCCCTCTCACCTAATCTCTCTCTCTCTTTCTATATATATATATATATATATACATATGTATATACATTTATATACATAAATATGCGTATGCATGTGTGGGTGTGTATGTACATACCTACGTATGTGTGTGGTTCTTGTGGATATATATAGAGTTTTTATAGCGTTTATGATTTTCTGTTAAATTCTAATATATATGCATTCAGAAATACGTAATTATATACCTACAAAGCATGAATCAACACACACATATATTATATATATCAACAGACATACATGAACATTGACCATATCTATATCTATATATATATATATATAAATATATATGTGTGTGTGTGTGTATGTGTGTGTGTGTGTGTGTGTGTGTGTGTGTATTTCGTTTTCTATATGCTTGCAATTATTCATGTCACGTGTTCTTTCACCTGCTTCAGCCTCCAACACACTTTTTTAAAACTGTTCAAAAATAGTAAAATTAACTGCACAAATATTCGATTTCTATGAATTTCCTCTAATCCTTATCCGTAGGAAAAGTGCAAACTATTCTTTTCTGAATCGCATCAAGTGTCTCCGTTTGCGAATACCAGAGGCCAGCTGCCCAACAATAGCCAAAAGCTTCATTTCCTGGCCTTTTGTTGTTATTTCGTTGCTTATTCGTCAATTTTTTAATTCCTTGTCCTCTGTACTTTTCACTTCGCCCCATAAAAAATAAAAGTTCTTCTTCTTCTTCTTCTTCTTGGGCTTTTTCCCCCTTCTTGACTAGTTTATGATACCGTCTTGTTTTATTATAATAGAAGCCCGATTTCCATATCTGTGAACTTTTACTTTTTGTCTATTCTAATCGATTACCCCCCTTGTTCAGCGAATATATTCTATTCCGTTGAATTAAAATATGCTATTTTTATGTCTTTTAATTCATCACGTGATTTTTCCCCTTCGTTCACTTCCTGTATTCATGTCGTATCTGATCTATCTCTTTTTCATTTCTATTATTCATTTTCGTTCGCGCCATTTTGCCTCTGTTCAATCCTTCTATTTTTCAACATTGATTCAACATGCCTATTCAATAAGAAGTGGTAAGTCTGGCATAAGGTTTCATGGGTGACGAAGAGCAAAACCTGCGATGTATTACGTGTTCATATTTATTGAGTATCGATAAAGATCTTAACTTAAAAATCGACTATCAATTTCATAGGGAAAGTTTGTAGTTTGTTTTGTCATTATTTATTTATTTATGCATTTATTTATTTATTGGTTTGTTTGTCATATTTTCCCCTGTTTTTCTTTCCTTTTTTCATTCTTTATTTCTTTATTTCCTATGTTTCTTTCTTTCGTTGTTTCTTTCTTTCTTTTCATGTTTGATTTCTTAATCCTCATTTTTTAAATTCTTTTCTCTTTCTTTTTTGATTAAATTTTTTGTTTCTTTCAGTGCATTCAATGATTTCTTTTCGGTTTTACTTTTTTTTTGTTTCTTCTTTTTTTTTTTTTTTTATAGTAAATGGACATACATTTTGTTATTTTTTATTCTTTGGTCAGTGGTTCGATCTCCAGTGGAGAGATCACGGTACACACTACTAATGAAACCTAATAAGGTCGAGACACCTGTCCAGTGGTTTCGTATAACATGTGCATTGCTTGCCGGATTTTCTCGTCATGGGAATTCAATTTAAAATGTATAATACCGCTATTTAAAAACAATATATATATATATATATATATAAATATACTTATAAAATCATACTATCTATATTTATTAGTTTGTTTATTTCCTACACTTTCTTTTTTTTGGATTTTTTTCACTTTTCATATTTTATTTCTTTGTTTGTTTTCTTTCTTTCTTTCATTCATTCTTTCTTTTTTTTTCTTTCTTTCTTTTCACACTTGACCTTTTTCATTTTTCTTTTTCTTTTTTCTTTTTTTCTTTCTTTTCATATTTGATTTTTTCACTTTTCATTCTTTATTTATATGCTTCTTTCTTTTTTCTTTCTTTCTTTCTTTTTTTAAATTTTTTTCATTTTTCTTTCTTTATTTTTTTGCTTCTTTTGTTTGCTTTTTCTTACTTTTTCCTTTATTTTTTCTTTCCTTTTCTTTCTTTCTTTCTTTCTTTCTTTCTTAATCGAATTTTTATTCATTTTTCATTCTTTATTTCTTTACTTCCTTTTCTTCACTTTCTTTTTTCTTTCTTTTCATATTTGATTTTTTTCATATTTTTTGAGTTTGCTTGTTTGTTTGTTTTTTATTTGTTTCTTTCTTTTTATAATTTCATCCAGGATTTTTATAAACACTTCCACAATCTTTTTCTTCAGCATTTCTTTTTACTTTCTTTTAAAACTGTTTTCTCTCAATGATCTGAATCCATTTTTTTCCTTTTCTCTTTAAATTTTTTTTTACCTGTTGTCAGGAAATTTATCAACATCTTCATTGCATAAAATTTTTCTTTCTTTTTAATTAGTTTGTTCTTTTAGAACTTATGTTCAACACACACACACACACACACACACACACACACACACACACACACACACACACACACACACACACATATATATATATATATATATATATATATAATGTGACATATATATATATATATATATAATGTGACATATATATATATATATGTGTGTGTGTGTGTGTGTGTGTGTGTGTTGCATTAAACATTTTTCTTTCTTTCCTTTTCTTTAGTACATTCTTTAGTGATCAACATATTGAGAGCATTTTTTCCAGGAACTTTTTTCTTTCTTTTATGAATGTTTATTTTTTAAAATTAAATATAATATGTCAATGATCATGTACGTTACATCAAATATGCTTTCTTTCTTTGTAAAGGTCTATTCATTTTTATCTCCATATCTATATCTTCTTCTCTGCATTTAAAACATCCCTAATCCTTTCTCTCTTTCTTTTTTATTCTTGTGTGTTCGTTTATATGTTTATTTGTTTCTTTTTTCTTTTTTTCTCTTTTTTTTATTCATTGATTTGTTTGTTTGTTCGCTTGTTTGTTTGTTTGTTTCTTTCTTTCTTTTTATAATTTTTCTGATGACCTTTTGAAGCATTTTCGTTACAGCAACTTTTTTTTAATAGTTTGGCTATTTATTCTTATTAAGTTCAATATTCATTACATTAGTTTTAATTTATTTACATTTGTTTTTATTTATTTTTATTTATTTATTTATTCATATTCATTTTTATCTATTTCAATATTCATTGCATCAAATATTCATTCTTCTTTTCTTAAATGTTTTTTGTTTGTTTCTTTCTTTCTTTTTGTCCGTCTTTCTTTTTTGTTTGTTTGTTTGTTTGTTTTTATGGTCAAGGCATTAATGAATATATACCTGCATCAAAGTTTGTTTGTTTCTTTTTGCTTCCTTATTTCTTTCTTATGTTCAAGATGCTAATATAGATATACCTTGCAGTAGCTTTCTTTCATTTTTTCTTTCTTTCTTTGTTCAAAATATTAATGAATTTCTCCCATCAAAATTTTTGTTTGTCTTTTGTTTCTTTATTTGTTCGTTAGTATCTTCTTTCTTTCTTATATTCAAGATATTGATATACATATGCCTTGATTCAATTTTCTTTCTTTTTTTGTTTGTTTGTTTGATTGTTTTTTTTACTTTATTTCTTTCTTGGACGCTCTTTTTCTGTCTTTTTTATCCTATCTATTTCTTTTATCCTTTACCTTCTTTATTTTCCCTCTCCTTTGTCTTCCCCTAAAAGATTAACTAATTTCTTTCTTTCTTTTACTTATTATTCAATTCTCCTTCCAAATTTATTTTCATCTCATGACTAGGCAGATTGTCAATGGCTTATTTTCTCTAAGGTCAATATTCCATGTGATACTGGCATCAGGTAAAAAAAAAAGAATAAAGCGAACATAACGTTTTTTTTTTAACTCTTACATAAAATATCTCAGCTTGTGAGCGCGTGAGAATACGTAATGTCTTTGCAAACGTATATTCATAATTTGTACTCTTTTTCTTAGTATATTTGAATTTTAATAACATTCATATCATCTCTCCTTTTTACAAAGACTCCCCCGGACATGGTATATACAAGAATCGAGACAGGCGAGCATGAGAGATTGATAACATCTATCTATCTATCTATCATTTTCTACTCGTATGTATGTATCTATCTTCGTAGAAGTATGTATGTATGTATGTATGTATATATGTTCATATTATCGTGATTTGATTCCATTGTTTAATGGCATATCAACATTTGTAGGTTGTTTAATGCCATAACAACCTTTGTAGGTTATTTAATGCTAAAGTCAAGATGAACAGTTGTGGTACTATTTAACCCATAGCAAGGACGATCATGGGGTTCATACCTTTTCCATAGGTATTTGTCTGAATAGCACGACTGGAATTCGAACTCGCTTTCTACGATTCCGCAGTCTCTCGCTTTCACATTTACACCACGAGGACACCCCCATCTATAGTGATGTATGTATGTATGTATGTATCGTAGTATAGTTATATGTATGAATTTACCAAACCTTCGACACGAGCAGGATGTGACACGAGGTCAATTTTAAGCCGATTTAACAAGGGGAGTTTGAATTCATATTTTTCCTTCTCTTGGATTGGTTGTCATGCCAAGGTTAAAAAGCCAAGTCTGACCTACTATTTACCCGTAGCTGGAGCTAGAATAATTAGATTCATACATTTCATACATAACTAGTGCTATGTGAAATGCATTGTCTTGTCGAGGATTGGAACTCGTATCTCTATGTCCATTTTCTTGGGCGATATTGATTAAACCACAATGTATGTATGTATGTACGTATGTATGTCCATATTTATAGTAGTATACTTGTATGTATGTATGTATGTATCTATCTATCTATCTTTCTATCTATGTAGAGTTCCTTAAATTTTAATGACATACACATTATGAGAAAATGCTTTTATTTAGAGCGGAAGCCATCCTCTAGTATTCGAGATGAAGAAATAAAAATTAGTTGGAGCAAAGAATATATGTCTATCGATCTATGTCCATATCTATTATAGTTTACTTATATGTATGTATGTATGTATGTATGTATGCAGGTATCTATCTATCTATCTATCTATCTATCTATCTATCGAACCATAAATTTTAATAGCAAACGGATTATGAGACAACATTTTATTTTAGAGAAGGAGCCATCCTCTAACATTTTAGATAAAGAAATAAAAAATTGTAGCAACTGGGAATATTTCTCTCTTTCTTTCTTTCTTTCTTTCTTTCTTTCTTTCTTTCTTTCTCTGTGTCTCTCTATCTATCTATCTATCTATCTATCTATTTTTCGATTATAATAATATTTAATAATGTTTTCGCTTTGGTTACAGAAAACCTATTCGTCTACAATATTTCCCAAAAATATTTGATCAATCACCAATTCTATAGTTGCATGCATTCTTTTTTTAAACATTTTTTTGGCTGCAGTGCTTCCCAGAAATATTTGATCAATCACACATTTTATTGAATCATTCATTCTTTTTTCACCCTTTTTTATATTAGGATATTCTTCATTATGGATAATGCTGCAAATGAAAATTATTTGGCAAAGCACATCGAAAATGTTTCCCTCAACGAATTGTCCACTTCAACGTTTTATGATAAATGTGTGGGGCTAAATTAATATCCTGATACACAAAAGCAAATTAAATGAACAAATTATAATGTCCATTTAAAGTATTGTTTAGTCAATTTAAATGGCCAGTCAACTCATCGAGGATTATTTTATGCGAACTGGTTTGGGAACCACATTCATATTGACATTTTTTGTGAAGTACAGTTTTTTTTTCGGCGCAGAGACTGTTCTAACAGGAATAATTTTTAAATAGATCTATTTGGCCGATAAATGGAAACATAAAGGATATAACAGACTTTGGCTCAGAGTTGATCTGGGAATAATGGCAATGAAAGTGTACTGCACAATGCCTACAAAAAGAGAACTGTAGGTTCACCATTGCCCCAAGAACTCAGGAATGTTCGAAAAGGTAATAGTAGTAAAAGAATTCATATGTTGAACAATATCAAATGTTTACTGAGTTGCAGTTTGAATTTGTATTTATACAATCCTATCAACATGGGAAGTTTATTTTTCAAACGGAGTAAAGCTGGATTCAATTTAGAGTTTTCCTTCTTTGAAACTGATTATCATTTGTATAATTGGATAAAACATTGCGAATATTTTCAGGAATGTCTCATGATATATATATATAATCTATGAAATTTATATGCAAGAGCGGTGTATATATATATATATATATATATATATGTGTGTGTGTGTGTGTGTGTGTATGTTCTTGCATGCACACACAGACACACACAGAGATACACATACACACATATATTTTAATATAGTGATAGATCTGTGTAAAATTAATCATATATGTGCTTATTTCAAATCATTCTCATAAATAAATTATGTATGTGTATAAACATCTAATAAATATATATATATATATGTTTGTGTGCACGTGTGTGTGTGCGTTCGCGCGTGGGTGCGCATTATAATATAAGCATTAGACAGAATAATAAACAGCATTGCCGCCAACAATTCATTCACCAGATGATGAACCTGGCGATATATATATATATATATATATAGGTGGGGGATGCATGATCCTTTTCACTTATGATTCGACCATAACGTCATTGTGTGCAAGGATGATTAACCATTCCCAGAAGGTTTTACTTTTTAAAACTTGAAAATCTGACCTAAAGTAGGCGTTTAACATATTTTATCATAAAGGAGAACTTGTTTTACCACTACCGTATTTTACACACACACACACACACACACACACACATATATATATATATATATATATATATATATATATATGTATATATTAAATCACACGTAGATATCACAGAAACAAACACATATATATATATATATATATACTCACACGCACACGCAAAAACACATATATGTTAATTAGTAAGTTTACACAAACACAAACACACACACACACACACACACACACACACACATATATATATATATATATATATATATATTGCGTGTTTTTTCGAGCAAATTCAAGAATTAATACACTCACAAACCGCAACTTCTACGGCAACTTACCTATCTTCTCGGAAAATATTCAAAATGAAAATAACATGCAAATTACTACTGCGGAAGTAAGGACGAATTCATATGTGATGTTCTCCATAGACTCCAACGCATGAACGCCCAAATTTTAGCCGACCATCCCCTACTCACATGCTCTGTCAGGACACTGTTTGCAGTTAAGAAGACCTGCCAGGAGCGATTGACGATGGGGACAGATGTGAGAGCATCAGGGAACTCCATTCTATCAGCTCGACTAGATAATGTTGATCATGTTGATGTTGATATATATATATATATATATATATATATATATATGAGTGCGTGTGTGCTCATATATGCGCATGTGTGTGTGTGCGTGCGCATGCGTGCTCATGTATGGGCACGCGTGTGTGTGTTCATGTGGGTGTGTTTATGTTTACTTGCATCGATACAAACAAACAATGAATGCATTTAAATAATACAACTAATGAATGCATTTAATTATTAAATTGTAATTTTTGAAAAATATAATCTAAATCAAGACGTATTAATAAATATGAAACTATAATAAAGTGATGATATAAAGAAGTCTAGAAAAATACTGAACGAGTCAATACTAATTTGACAAATAAAATTTTATATCTAGTCCCAGGATTTTTTTGGACGAACTGTTTTTCCTTAAACAACGAGTTGTTACTATATATACCTGAATTTACATTTTATTGTGAGGAGACATGCATGAATAGAGACTCATTAGTGGTCATCTCAAATTAAAAACAAATGCTTGGTCTCTTAGTGACTAACTTTTTTAACTTCTTGAGCACCATTCAATTGTACATCCTTGTATCATGATCAATTCCCAGTCTGCCTTTTTTTTAATCTCATATGTCTCAGCTTTTAATGTCTACGAATAACAAAATTCACTGTCCCTGAGCGACAATTCTTTTTCTATCTCTCAGTGGAATAACTTTGTATTTTTCGTTTGGTCTGATCCCAAATAAAATGTTATAAATTTGAGTTTTTATACATAATTATTTGATTTGATTTGTCTATAAACATGGATAATGCAACTGTAACACCCTAAATAAATGTTGCATATCTAAATGTTCAGGTAATTACATCAAATGTTTATATATACAAATGATTGTGTATGTGTGGTATCTTCCAGACTCAAAAGATCTAGTTTCATGTTTTTTTTTCTTGTTTCTAAACAGAAAATTTATAAATTTTATTCAATGTACCATTTCGAAAACTTGTAGGTCATTTACATACATCCCGCAGCAATGTCAAGCAGGATATTAAAAGGATTGTTTTAGAAGTGCTTGAACTAATGGAAAACTCGTAGGAATACGATTGCTGAAAACCCAAGAAGATTTTTTTGAAGAAGAATACCGTTTAAAAAGTATTCATTTCTGCCTTGATAAATATAGCTTCCTTCTTGATACTTTTATAAGACATCTATTTGAACTATGTGTCTGAATATATATACATATATATACATAAATTCATAGGTATATATATATATGAATTTCAAAATAATTCTACTTGTTTGACTGTATTTTTCGATATTTTCGTTTTCTCCTATATCTTTCGTTCTCTGCTTGATGATTGTCCTTCATAATACGTCATGAAACCTCTGGTCGCAGACAAGCTTCCATGCTATCAAATATATATATATATATATAAACTAGTATATATTTTAGTAAAAAGCAAGATCTTTTTCTCATTCAATACAACCGTACTTATTGGACGATTTTTCTTTCTTTATTCATTTAGATATTCCATTATAATCAATGTCTTCGATGAAACAGAGTAAGCCTGGACCCTTGCCTCCTCCATCCCTTCACTTCATTATCATTTTCTCTTTTTGAAAACCTCTCCTCTCCTCATATTTCCCTCTCTTTTTTTTTATAGAAATTAATCCACTTTCACCTTGTCAAATATTTGATGAGACCTAATACACTTGAAGGCACCTAACCTTGACCATCTACCCAGATGGTCACCGTCAAAACCAGTAACTCCTACCACCATTAGCAAAACTTATATCTATTTTCCTCCCTTTTCTTTCTTTGACTGTCTCATATCTTTAGAGCCTTTCCCTCCTTTTAGATCTGTTTACAATTTAACCAATATCTTATCTCTTTCCGCAATTGCTAAAATGTATGAAAACTAAAATAAAAATGTTTAGTCTGAAGAAGTTATTTCTTGTAAAAAAAAAGGAAATATTACAAGTTAATCCCCTTATAAGTGTTTAGTTTATCCACTTTTCCACTTATTTTTATCATCTTGTCAGATTCATCAAAATCTACCAGTTTCCTATATATATATATATATATATATGTTTATTGCTATTGATTCCATAACTTTAGCTAAGTGGATGCTATTATTTAATACTTCGATGTTAACTTGTATGATTCAATTGTCTATTAATATGTTGGAATTCATACGAAATCTGCTTAGGGCCACTAAATCCATTTATTACTTTAATTGAACCCCGAAAACTTATTAACTTCCGTTTCGTTTCCTTCTTGGAAAAATCAAATGGACTCTAACATTCTAATAAATCAAACACCTTCTTTGCTTTGGTTTTTGATATTTTTTTTTGTCCTTAATAATTTTTTTACTCACTCGCTGAATTCTTCCCAACATTAAGATGCATCTATTTGTCTGTTTTATTTCATGTACCGATTAACTTAAAAATACTTTTATTTGTTTGATAAACTATTGTTATTACTATCATACACCTTGGGGAGTTTTTCATCCAAGCGTTATCTGATTGTTTTCTCTAGAAGTTTGAGCGACAGCAAGTCTCCTCAAATCTCCAGGACCCTTCTCAGTTTTAAAATTGCTATTTTCAGGGTGGTCTCCACTTGACCCCTCTTATTTTTAAGTCTTCCGGTCCCTTTACCAATCACTTTAGGTTTTTAGTTATTGTTGTTCTATTGATGTGTGCGTTGTTTTTGTTATCTATGATCCTTGTAAGTATCCTTTCTTTATTGCTTTTGATATAGACTTCAAGTCGTCTTATCGATATGTCAACGCTATTTTCAACGCTGGCCAATCTTCATCTTCCTTTTTTTGTAATATACAGTCTGTCGATGCCATCTTCGGGTTGTAAAACCTTATGTATCACCATGAGTTTTCTTGTTCTCTGGTCCATTTTTTAAGTTTTTTCCCCGTCCACTTTAAGAATGTTCCCGAGTATCTTACGAGGGGGACAGCCTTGGTATTTATCCCTTTGATGAGATTTATGCTATATAGCTTGATTTGGCGTAGTTTTCTTGTTTTCATGAGGTACTATTTAAATTTTTTTCATCCCTCCTGCTTCCAATATTCCCCAGTACTTGTAATTTTCCTTTTCTCTGCGAGTTCTGATTTTTTTCTTATTTGGTTTCCGTCATTGGCCGTTTTCTGATTCTCATTATTAGCATGGCACATTTTTCTATGCCAAATCCATCCGTATATCATGGTTGTATATCATCACTGCCTGTATTTTCCTATTCTTTTTTCATTTTTGGCCAACAGTTTCATGTCATCCATGTACATTAGATGGTGAATTTTTTTTGCGATTTATATAGTTTTTATCCTTCTGTACATTTCCTGAATATATGATTTAGTGGCATCATTGCTATTACAAATAGTAATGTTGATCATGCATATCCCTGGAACATATCTCTCTGGATTTTTACGCTATTACGTTCACTTTCGGGCAAATACCCTTGGGAAAGGTATGAACCCCCTTATTCTCCCTCCAGCTATGGGTAAATAGTAGGACGGACTAGGTTCTTCAGCCTTGGTGAGGCAACTAGTCTAGGAGAAGGAAAACTCTGAATTCAAACCTGTTAAACTCCGCTTAAAGATTGACCTTGTGTCATATCCTGCCCGAGCGGAGGGGTTGGTAAATAGTATCTCTCTGGATTTTTATCTCAGCTTTCGACTTACCAGTTTTTCATGTTTTCCTCGGTTAACTTCATAACTTCATCTGATATCTTGCACAATTTGAGACAGTTTATTATCCAGCTTTGCAGAACCATATCGTATACCTTTTTGCAATCAATCTATGCAATAAGTGAATTTCTGCGTCTCATTTTGCTCTCCTTGAGGATGTGTTGATCAATGTATAGTAGATGTTCTGTTCCTCTTGTTTCCTTGCAGTTCCCCTTCTGTTTTTCGAGGGACAGTTCGTGGCTTAATAGCCAGTTGTAAGTCTCCTCTCTTCTTTGTGCTATTAGTACTTTACGCACCATCGGTATGCACATTATGGGTCTGTATTTGTTTGGGGTGGTTCTTTTGTAGGGGTCTTTTTAGAATTGGGTCTTTTGGTCATCTATTCCAGTATGTCTGTTTCTTTTAGGCATTTCGATAGCCAGTCTTTCATGGATGGAAGAGAATTTTTTATCCATGTATACCATCAGTATCCATGTATGCAATCATGCCTTAGGCTTTTCTAATTCGGTAAATTCTTAAGTGTTGCTCCTAATGAATTGACGTGTATTTTCACCTTAGGTCCTTCTTGAAGCCCATCTGACTCTTTTTCCATGTTGCTTATCCATTCGGCTTTCCTGTT
The DNA here is from genome assembly GCA_963585895.1 of Sepioteuthis lessoniana. Taxonomy (NCBI): domain Eukaryota; kingdom Metazoa; phylum Mollusca; class Cephalopoda; order Myopsida; family Loliginidae; genus Sepioteuthis; species Sepioteuthis lessoniana. Next base: position 41,702,404 of record OY757928.1, on the reverse strand, counting down.
ATTAACTCTTCTTTTCCAAATTTTATCCGAAATAGTTTTGCATCTCTAGTCATCCGGTTGCTGGTATGACTTCATGTATTCTCCCTTTACTTACTGGTAGAATTTTATTCGTCGTTTTCGATTGTCCTGTTTTGTCAGTATTGTTTGATCCTATCTCGGTATCTTTTTAGTTTTCCTTCTTTCGCCCGTAGTTTCTGGTTTATCTCTTCAAGTTTTATCGTTCGTTTTACTTGTATTGCTTATCTCTTCTCGTCCCAACATATTCTAGCGTTTTCCGTCTATCTTTGCATTTTTGCTACTAGCAGATTTCTTATCGGTGTTTCCTGTCTAATTTCCAATCCAGTTTTGAGTTTCTGTTTTTTCAGGGACCTCCGATTTTAGTACAGACTATTTTCGCTCTTGTATTGATTAATGAGTTTTAGTCCATGATGTTGTTCGGTGGGAGATGTGTTTATAATTCCTTTATTTATTTTTTAGTTCCTGCCTTGACTGTTTTCTAATTTTGGTTTCTGAAAGATTGTAATGTGGTTTTCTTTTCAGACATCATTCTCTTTATCGTCTTTACATTTTTTTCTTGTGTTAGTGTTTGTTCTGTTTTTGTGCGTGTCGTGTTTCGATTACGATTACTTTGCATTTCAATTCAATTAGAGTTTTTCAGTATATACCGTCTCGATGTTTATATTGAGGTCTTCTTGACATGATTCTTTTTTTATTTATTTATGTATTTCTGATAATCCAAGGTCAAAAAGCCAACCTTTTTTTATTAGCGCGTTATTAGCATATTCTTCCCATATTTCTTGCATTATTTCCCTATATCCTCTTTTAGCTCCAAACTTAGCAGTAAAGTACAAACCTGATGTCTTCCATCGTCAAATTTTCCCGTCGGTGTTTCTGATTTGAGAGGTTGTTTACTTCGTCGTTTGTGTACGTGAAAAAAGAACTGCTAACATTCGCAGTATGCAGATTGAGTCTTCCATTTTGGGTATAATGGAAGCCCCTGCCAATTATAACACCCAAACCTGTTGTTGAGGTTCCACCTTGAATTGGGTTTTGGTTTTTAAAATTTTCATGTGTCTAGTAGAACCTTTTTTTTTAATTATATGTTAACCTGTCACTGATGTGTGTTATTATTGTGGTTGTTGTTATCATTATCATTTTAAAAATCTCTAGAAGTACATTTTAGTAATCAGTAGGTTTAATATCATGAATTCTCCCGTCACCTGGTGTGTTGATTACGTGGATGCACGCCTGCAGATAGGTAAAACAGCTCAATGAGTGTCCTTTTTATGATACTAAACTACATCTAAGGGTGAGTTTTGGAGAATGCTATTACTCCCAGGTTCACTTTGAACCGGAATGGTAGTAATAATAATGCTCTTATCTATGGGTCAAATTGAACTATTAAATTGTTTATTACAGATTGTTATGATTAATTCATTGAAACCATAGGACTTTGTGTAAAGTATATAGTCAATATTTGGTATTAAATAACATAGAAACTTTGATATGCCATAAAATACGTAGCAATATATTAGATAAAGTTATAAAAATTCTACTTTACGTTGCTTAGATTTCACAGTAAAAACCTTAGGATAATTGGTTTAAGTTTTCAGCCTAATCAAAATCTGATGTTTAATTGCCGTCAGTTCCGACAATTAGCAACAAATGATAAGTACCAGATTGGGATATAGAATATCCCCCACAAGAAACATGGTGAGCAGAGAAACCTGTTGCAGTTGGTGTGAGCACCATCTTGGATTTCACTGCTCCCTAGGTGTGGGAGGTTAGAACAGAGGTTCTACGCGTGAAAAAAATAAATATTTAAAGTGAATATATGTGATTTTAACACATTATAAAACATATTCCAATAAGTTTTGATGTGGTAACAACGATAATGAAAGGCCACAATTATATATAAAAGAGAAATTGCATACAATAACTTCTACACAAATTATATATATATATATATATATATATATATATATATATATATATATATATATATATATATATATTGGTTTTGTTTGGTCTGGTTTGGCTTTATGGCACAGCAACCATTGTAGGTTATTAATGCCAAATCCATTTTTATTCATATAAAGTGTTCCATTTTTTAAAAAAATCCAGTTTAACATAAATATACAGTTTCAATGTTAAAAAAGACCTCTTTCAAACAATTCAGTTTTGTATGAGTAACGAGTTTACTTATATTTGACGTATAAATATGACCCTATCAGGTGCTACCATTCTGGGCTAGAGTGGAACTGGGACCGATGACGATGAAGTGGTACTCTGCATTCTCCAAAGCTCACCATCAGATTGTTTTGTGTCATAATCAGGACACTCGTTAGAGGATTTTATTCTCTGAAGAAAAGCAGTCGTTGTTTTCTACAGCCCCATATATATATATATAGAGAGAGAGAGAGAGAGAGAGGGAGAGTGAAGACTACTATATAAATGTACTTGATATTAATCTGCGAATGTTGAGTAATACATTATGGCATATATATTCATATCGTCATCATGATCAGAAGTGTTTTTTTTTAAGCCTGACAAGGTTGATGTTGAATAGGCAGGCACGGTCAGGGCGGCTGCAGGTGAAGTCCGATCAAAGTATTGTAGTATAGTGTTGCGGTCTTCCTATGGCATTTTTTTGCCCATGGGAGGAGCCTGACAGGCGTTTTCAATTGAGGAAGGAACATGTTTGGTGGTGAGACGCCATATTTTTACAGTCCTCTGTTATGGTGGACCATCGGCGATGATCGATACGAGAAGCACCAAAGGATTTTTAAGCAATACTTGAATATATATATATATATATATATATATATATATATCCCATCCATAGAAGCAGGATAAGACACAAGGTTAATTTCTAGCAGAGTTTAACAGGGGTGTATCTCGAGTTCTTTTCCTTCTTCTAGACTGGTTGTCATACACAGTATCTAACCATAACTGAAGAAGGAATAGTTGGACTTATCTATTTATTTCTTAACATTTGTTGCCATGGATAGGTAATGAAATAAGATAGTAAAAATGTTGAGAAAATCAAATATTCAAAAAATGATTGAAAATTTATCAAAAGATTATAAAAAAAATTTAAAAAGCATTAAAACCCCAATTAAATTATTAGAAAACAACGGTGTGAGACTTTCAAAATTTGATCAGTTTCCTTCTTGTATTCACAGCTAACATCACTTTTATATCATTTCCACTATGTTCAGTTGATTGATTTTAATGGCATTACCACTCGCTGTGGGTTATTTTATGCCAGGAGGTTTAGGAATTACTCACTTTACACGTTTCTATTTACATTTTTCTATTTTTTCAAGTTTTTGCGCACATATATAAAATATCAAGTATTCCTAGCAATACAAAAAAAATTTCAAACAGATCTATTTGATACTGCTTAGTCGGCAGGGGTTATATAATACACCAACTGGATCTCTGCAGAGGAGTAAGACCCCACTCTCAACAAGTGTCCTGGATATGACACTAAAAAAATCTTGTGGTGTGTTATGTGAAGAATATGCCGATAGCGACCTGTCTTGTTTGATAACGGATCTCCAGCCAAGAGACACAACTGCTGAAATGGAATGCGCTATTAAGGTCGCGTGACTAGAAATAGTAAAAGTTGTTGGCGACTGTAGTCGAGGGCGACCCGAAGGCTTCCTTTTCAGTAGCTACTACACCAAGGTGTAGGGGAGGCCGCTACTTCTTTCCTTGGAAAAGTAACATATATCAGAGATCTGACAAGACATGTGCGAAATAGATGGGAAATGTAGCATTGCGAAGTAGCATTGCCTGGCATTCTATGGTAAGTATTTGGCATTGTATGAGAGTGAAGAAATTATAAAGTGTCAACCAAGATTCCACCACCTCTCAAAATGGTGACACCCAAGGCCTGGAGATTTGAGGAGTACAGAGTAACCCTTAATTGCCATTGCTCTCTGGTCAATACCGACCCAGAGTGGTAGCACTTGATAAGATCCTATCATGGGGTCAAATTGAACTGTTTGAAATTTAAATTGCTTGGTTTGGTTGGTTTGTTGGGTTTTATGGCATATCAACCTTTGTAGGTTATTTAACGCCAAATCCATTTTTATGTAAATAATCTGTTCTATTTAAAATAATTCAGTTTAGCATAAGTACACAGTTTAACGGTCAAAACATTTCCATTTCTAACTATTCAAGCAGTTGTATGTAACAATTCGGTTAAGTGTAAATACAGTTTTAATGTCGAAAAACAGTTCTATTTCAATTAATTCAGTTAAGCATAAGCACGCAGTTTAAATGTAAGTACAGTTTAATTGTAAAAGTCATTTCTATTTCAAACTATTCAGTTTTACTCAAACAATTCATTTTAGCATATGTATGCTGTTAATTCTATTTAACCCATAGATAGGACCCTTATCAGGTGCTACCACTCCGGGCCAGAGTGGACCTGGGAGCAATGCAATGAAGGGGTACTCCGCATCCCCAAAGCTCCAGCATTGCTGGAACCTCACCATCAGATTGTTTATTGTCATTATAGGACACTAGTTAGGGGTATTCTAGTGTATTCTACGGCCCCAGGTAACTGGGCAAAAATTTGAATTGCGTACAAATAAATGACTTTGGTTAAATTGAATTCTTAGAAATAGGACTGTTCAAGGAATGATATTTTATTACATTTTAGTGATATATACCAAAACTTGAAACGTTTTTACTGTCTGCTTAAATTGAATTATTGATATTACATAGCCATACTTCTAACCACAACACTTGTAATATAATGGCCGAGGGATTTCGTTTTATGCCTTTGGGTTTAGTTAGGCTGAGAACTTTTCGGCTCAGTGCATGGGTTACTTAGGTGCAACATTAACGCAGGTGTTCACGCGTGTGGGCGGAACGGACGTGTCACTCAGAGATGTCACAATAGCCCAGATGGGAAACGGGGCTACAGAGTGCTGGTGACGTCACGCTCCGGAAGTGCGCGGAGGATTTTGTTGATTTTGAAAAAGTCAGAGTTGAGTTGAGAACGAGACACCGCACGAGAAGGGTCGACTTTCGGGGCTCGCTGAGGCCAGACTATTTTGTGTGCAACGGGCACCACACGTGCTGGTGGTGGTGGTGGTGGTGGGGAGGAGATTGAAAAGCCAGCATAGAAAGAATGTGTATCTCTCTCCTTATGTCGAAGAACCTTTAAACTCAAAGGTAACAAAAGTTTCGTACCTGAACTAAGAAGTCGTAAGTGTTTTTTGTGTTTCGAGATTCCTATGTTCCATGTATATATGTAATGAACATTCTATGTACGTTTCACGCATATCCATATCATAGGTATGGTACACACTACTTGCAAACAAATGAATATTATTAAATACAATTATTATTGTTAGATAGCCATAATTGAAACCGTTTAACTACGTAGATAGAATAGCAATACTAGTGTGCAAAGAAATTAGTTCGAACTCATTCAAAAATGAATTTTCCTGCGAAATCCTCACTAACAAATCATACCTTTATATTTGTTTTGATGTATGTAAACAAATGACATATTTCAAATTGTTACTGTATCATAGCAATAATTTGAATGAATTAACTGTGTACAGAAAAATTGTTCTGACTCGTTTAAAAATGTTATGAACAAAATGCGTTTACGAATCATATAAACACTAAAGCTGGCGACCCCAGTAGAGGGTGACCAGAAGGCTCCCTTTTCAATAGCTACAACACCAGTGTGTAAGGGAGGGCGCAACTCCTTTCCGTGGATTACCCCATTTTACTCTTGATCCGTACCTTATAATGCTGAATGTTAAGCAAGGAAGCATCAAGAACCATTTTTTGAGTTTTTGGTATGACTCAACCTGGAATTGAAACCCGGTCTCTCTGGCCGTTGGCGAATACTTTATTCATTCGGCCTATGGTCCGGCATTTTTAAACAGGATCTAGTGTTAAATAAGCTATAATGGTTAATATGTCATAAAAACCAACCCAAACAACCAACCATATCTATTTGACACATAATAGCGACAACCACTCAAGGTTAGGGTTAACTTGGGAGTAATGCCAATATCAGAGATGCAGAAAGGGGAACCACTCTATCAGGTGCAATTTTAGTATCATACCCTGAACACTCCTTATTTTTCGAGACGAACTGTTACACACCTTTTATGGTATTCAATCAACGTATTCTCTGTTCATCTTGACAAGAAACAAGTTATGTTTGAAAACAATGACGGTGCGAAATACTATAAATGAAAACGATAGCTTAAGACATCGGTTTTGGTGAGTTCACTGAAGTAAAGAAGCGATGAGCCTGGTCAGTATTTAGAGGGGAAGAGTATGTTCTGAAATTTGCCAAAGGCCGAAGTATCAGATTAAGCAAAGTAGTCTGAATAATAATAATTGCTGTTGAGTGATAATGATAACAAAATAGATAAGAAGAAAGCTGATTATACAGCTGCTCTGCACATATTGAAAAGTAGAAATAAAGAAAGTTATGGAAAGAAAAAAGAAAGAAGCAAAATCATTCTCAAAGAAAGAAGCCAGATTAGAAAGTAGAAGGTCACGTCTAATCAGAAAGAAAAGCACAGTCAACGTTTACTCAAGATTTCCTGCCGGGCGATTTTCTAGTAATCTTACAATACACAAGCTGAGTCAATATGTCTCAAGTTGCATTCAGTAGCAAAAGTAAATTATCTGAATTCTGGATAGAAGTTTGCAAGAAATACGCTGAGATATTACAAATGAAGCTAAAAAAATGGACAGAATAATGATAAAAGAAAAGAAACATCCTTTACGAATCACGTGATGACCCAAAGGAACTTATCTATCTATCTATCTATCTATCTATCTATCTATCATACTTTAAATATCTATTTTATTATGACCATATCTATGTTTCTATCCATCCATTTTGGGAATTTTCCTCTCATTCCGTCTTACACTCTGTGCCTCTCTGTTTTCATATATATATATATATATATATATGGAAGAAAATAAATGAAAAGAATTTGACAATGGGCAGAAACATTGGAAAACAATGTAATACAAAGTGAAGAAGTTAATATGAATTAAGTCGACGTTACGACGTTTCGGTTTTTATAAATCATCATCTGGACGTAGAAAAGATGTTATCGAGTGTCGTTAGATCACCTATGAATAATTAATATATATACATATATATATATATATATATATATATATATATATATATATATATATATATATATATATATATATTGTTTTGTGTATATCTATCGTCTTAAGAAATGGACACAATCAGCCTTGTTTAAATTAGAGTCCTGAGCATTTCCATTCCACAGAGCACATAAACCTTTCCAAACGGTTGCGAATATTAATTCCAATATTCTTCTTCTAGCTATGGGTAAATAGTCGGGCAGACGGAACTCTTTTACTTTGATATGGCAACCGTTGTAGGAGAAGTACAACTATTATTTCAAACCTGTTAAATTCCACTTAAAACTTGACCTTGTATTGCATAATGCCTGTTGCCGGGAAATCTATCTATCTATCTATCTATCTATCTATCTATCTATCTCATTCTGTTCCTATCCATATTAGTATGTATACAGGTGAATGTGCGTGTGTGTGTGGATGTCAAAAGAAAGAGAGTCGACTATAATTAAAACAGTTAAAATCTTTTTTTTTTTTTTTTCCTTTAGAATGAGATTGGCAAAAGACAGAAATAGGAAAATATGGATTTGACTACATCAGTCTATTGATTTCTATTTTTTATAATGTTTCGAATTGAACCAAAACTGCCTTCTGCGTAGAATCAAAAGAAAGCGTCGATTTTAAAAAGTTCAAAACATCGAATTGAATTAAAAAAAAAAAAAACTTTGGTAATAAAGAAAAAGTAAAAGGAAAAAGTTTATCTGAAAATAAACAACTAAAAATTTCAGACTCCACATGTTTGTTATCTATCTATCTATCTATTTTTGTATCAACAAACGTTTTCACCCTATCTCTTTTTTTGTAATTTATAGCATTTAGTAGAGAACGCAAAAGGTGGAAATTACTTAGCGCAAAGTCTGGTTTATATGGTAGATAGGGTTGAATAGACCAGACGAATCCAATATTTTTCCTGCTTGATTCTTGCTGAATATGACTTGGTGTTATGAGAGAGAAGTATTACTTTTCTCCTACTGACGACTGCTGGGTGATTTCTAAGATTTTTATGGAACCGTTACTGCTGTTAGAGTATAAAACTTCATTGAGTATCTGATTGCCGTTTGAAAACTCCCAGCATGAATTGTCTTCCATGATGCTCTGCCTTTGAGATCTTTGTCTATCAACTGCTTTTACGTTAAACGTTGTCATAAATACCCGTTTTTCCTCACTTTTAATGTTCTTGAGAAACGGATCATTGCTTGGAAAAAAGACTTGTTGCTATGAATATGTAATCTTTATTCTTCTCATTAAGTGTATGAGGAACTCAGCTTGATCAATTTTCATGTCTTTTTCAAGTAGTAGCAGAATGTGGACTGACATGTATTGAGGTCAAACGCTTACTTCTCGAGTAATTTTGCATGAATGAGATCCCAGCAATTCTATTGAAATATCTTGATTGAGGACTGATGAGCATCCTGGTCAAGGTTCATCTCTCAGTGACGTATCTCCTGAATAAAACTTTGAAAACCATTCCAACTTGACGTTCAGTAGTGACATCTTGTGTTATATTGTCATCTACAGCATCATAACGACACCATAATAAAACAGACGCAATGATAAAGACGCACGCAGGATGACTTTAACAATATATTTACCTCTCAATTTATTGCAAGGGTTCGAAAAGGGTTACTCGAGGTTTGCATGTGAGAGGGAGCTGGAGACTGAACATAAACTGTAATATTTTGACCCCAAACTTATGGCCGTCAACATTGTGTCTTTCTCGTTCTTCTGATGCTCAACCGGAGGTCCAGAGGCCACTCTGCTGGGTGATGGCTTTCTTTACGGCATCTTATCAGCATCTTCTCCGGACCTCAACACATCAGGGCCCAAAGGCCCCTTCGACCTGATGTGGCTTTCCCTAACACACCTCGTCTATAACTCCGACTCCAGTTGTCTGCAACTCCACTGGCACTCGAACTCAATTGAGTTATATAATCGTTCGAGGCCCACTCGATCTTTGAAATCGAATGTTTAATCGTCATCAAGCGGAAATAACTGTCATGCAGTTCAGAGGTCACTCTCTTCCGGTGCGTCAGTCTATGAGTGTATCATGGGCTTTACCTTGTCCCATTTCATCAGCCAATTTCCGCCCACGAGATTTCCTCTCATAACTGCCATTAGAATGTGTCACTTCCTTCCGGTTCATCACCTTGGAATGGCATTTTTGGCCGGGTCAAAGGCCAAAATACTACACTTGGCAGAAAAACAATACAAATTTTCTTACCTCTTTCCGTAGCGTTTTTGCTATACTTACTCTCTCACAAAATTAAATGTCAAATATGCACTATTAGTCCATCCATTTTAAAGGCGTTAAATTATAGATAAAAATATGATACGCGCTCTTTAAATACTGAAAAAAGAATGACCTATGTGGGGACTCTTTAATCAGGTAATTTTCTCTTGCGTTTAAAATGTTGGAAATTTGAAATGGGTAGTTAAAACTTGATTTCATGAGTCAACCCAATATTACTTATCTACTCATGTATAATTCAAGTTCTGAGGATGTAGGGATGAGGCAAATATATGATTATTTTGTAAGAGTAACATTCGAACCTGATGAGATGACAAAGAACGATTCCAGACTCAAATAACAACATTTAAATCTATGAAAAGTAAATGATATTAGTTAATTAATCTTAAAAAATCATTTGAGAAATTGAAAATTTTAAGATTTTTTTATGAGGTAAACGGTTCAAGACAAAACAAGTGCTGATAAAAACGTTATTACTGTCAGAATATTTATAAAAGACATCGTTTTATTAAAAAAGAAAACCAACAATTTTGATTTTCAAACAAGATTGAAAATTAAAATTGAATTAAACATAATTATCAAGTTGATATATCATTACATCCGGTAACCTGTTTAATTTTTGAATAGGCGAACTTAAAGCACAGCGTATACAAATACTAAAACAAATAAGTTGTTACCGATGTCTTATAATATAGCCAGCGACTCGAAATTATGTTTGGGGTCGGAAGAAATGGTTGTTTTGGCAATAAAAATTTATATCGAACGGGGGCAGGAAAAACAAGCAGATGAACAAATACCGCACCTTTTCATACATATTTGTCTTGTACTTTTGTTTATCTAAACAATCTCTCTCTGTCTGTCTGTCTGTCTGTCTGTCTCTCTCTCTCTTGATATATATATATATATATATATATATAGCGAGGAGAGAAGCATGAACAATAGGGATAAGAAAAATAGGAATATTACTTTTTTTTTTCTTAATGTTCTCAACTAGATTTTCGCCTTAAATGTTGTCAGGAGAATAATTGTATTTGAAGAGAAGTTTTTGTATAAATATTTAATAGAGTTTATAAAATAGTTGAAAGGCCACAGAAGAAACGGCGAAATAGGAACAAGTAACGTAGCATATCTATTCTTTTAATTAAGAATTATTTTTTAAGTATCTAAGTGTTTTTGTAAAATGATTAGGTTGATTAATTAATTATATTAGTTGTTTTATTTATTTGGTAAAATTATAAGTTATCTAAGGATCTTGAATGTAAGTGTAATTCCTCGTAAAAGTCAAATGCGTGCACAGGTAGCAACCAGGTTAAACACCTCACGTCAAAATCACGTTGGGAAGACAGACTATGGATAATTAACAAATCAAGGCTTGTCAACCGGTGAGGTGAAATTAAGGTTAGTGACATGTGATGATTCTAGAAAATGTGATGCAGTGGTTAAGTGTCATTATGTAACATCGAAGGCGTCGGGTGACGCAATAAGTAATTAAAATAGATTATATATAAAAATTAGAGAATTTGAACATTTGTGAGTTGAGTTTTGAATCTCAGAGGAAAAGTTGAGTTTTGGACGACAGGCGTGATACGGCGGGTGTGTGTTACAAGATATTTCTTCGATCTTTTACAATAATACGTCTCCACCTTGTGCGATGACTGCTATGAAAATTGTACCTTGGAATGAAGGCTTTCGTATCTGAGCAACATGAGTCCCCTATTATTTTTGAAATGTTAAAAATCGAAATAAGATAAATCGTGTTATATTTTAAGCTAACTGTTTTATGATCTCTGACTACCGTGAGTACCTGACGTTCAGGACAACATAAAAAAGGCAACATTTCAAATTAGCCTTCATTAAATTTCTAGCTTAGACTGTTTATTTTTATGTTTATGTAGTAACTCAGCTGTCTGTTCAAAGCAGTGTATGTATTTATTTACCCAATCCTTCGTCATGGGCAGAATATGACACAAGGTCAGCATCTAAGCAAGTTACAGTCGATTTGATTTTATAGCTTTTCTTCATCTTGACTGGTTGCCTAACTCAGTTGATTGAAGCCAGTCTGTCCAACTATTTGCTTATAGCAGAGGGAAAGAACAAAGAAAATCATGTCTTTCCCAAGGGAATGAGCGCGAAGTGAAGCGAATACAGGATTCGAACTCGGGTCACCGATTTCAATTATTGGAATTCGTAGAAGATACGCATACGAGGGTCAAATTAGCCAATCTCGGCTCTTCTGGAGGTCACGTAATACTGGCTATAAAACAAGGGGTCACAAGGAATTACCTTCTTTTTGCCACTACTCGGGCTAGCCGTTCTAGCTAAGACCGTACGTAAAAGCCCTAGACGGCGACGACCTGCCGCGAGTCCACCACCTACCAACTGAAAGCAGACAAACGCAACCACTAATACGAATCTTGTGACTGTGTCCTAACACCTTACTAGAAACAAATAAACAGCTATGTTTCCGCAAGCATATTTATCTGCAACTTTACCCAACCAAATTCTTTGGACGCTTTCACTTGCTTTGCATGATGTATCTATTTGTTATACGCTATGTATAGGTACTGTAAACCTTTTGTAGAAGCAAAAATTCATTTGTGTCCATTCTTAAAAAGCGGTGCCCATCTCAGTGCGTTCTAAGTAGGGTTTATTCTCGTACAAAACATAGGGTTTAAAGAGTGCTTTTCCTGGGTATAAAAACCCTTACAGATTTTCTATCACGATGACCATTACTCTAAATGTCTGTATACGTATATATATATATATATATATATAACTGAGATAGATAGGCAGTCAGGGGCGGGGATATCCAATAGATAATCAAATGAACTGGGTCACGCCGTAAATTATATGGATATTCGACGTCTTTCATGATCCATAGTAAACTCCATATAAGATAATAGTAAAAGAAAAAATACTAGATTATTTTTTTACTAATTGATAAGGGGGTGTCCTCGTAGTGTAATGGTTAAAGCAATGGACTGCGGAATCCTAGAAAACGAGTTCGTACTCCAGTCGCGCTATTACGTTCATTTTCGGGCAAATACCCTTGGGAAAGGTATGAACCTCCTTATCCTCCCAGCTATAGGTTAAATAGTACCACTACTGTTCTTCGAAGAGAATAGCTTTGGCATTAAATAATCTACAAAGGTTGATATGCCATTAAACAAAGAAACCAAACCAAACTAATTGATCGTATTTACCAACCCCTCCGCTCGGGCAAGATATGACACAAGGTCGACTTTTAAGCGGAGTTCAACAGGTTTGAATTCAGAGTTTTCCTTCTCCTAGATTAGTTGCCTCACCAAGGCTGAAGAACCTAGTCTGTCCTACTATTTACCCATAACTGGAGGGAGAATAATTGGATTCATACCTTTTCAAGGGTATTAGTGCTATGGGAAATGCAATCAGTCTCGTCCAGGATTTGAACTCGTGTCGCTGTGTCTAATTCCTACGACGATAACAATTACTCCACGTGCACCAAACCAAAGTAATTGATAAGGCTTGATTTTGACGAGCGGTAGTCATTGCTGAAGTGTCATTCTTTCGTAAGTTCGTCTTCCATGAATTAAAGCATTGATTATCCTGTCCAAAAAGACCCTCAACTATGTATCTCTTTCTGGTGAATCGACACATAAGAATACAAAATTAAAGGAATCCTAAATTTGTGGCATTTCCTTTTTTTTTTTTTTTTTTGTTATTTTCTTTCTTTCTTTCTTTCTATACATCGAGCCAATCTCTGTCATGTAATTTCCTCAAGGAATCGCATCAGTAAGTAAGGAATCCAATATTGGCCTCTTATACTATAAATGCCCGAGGAACTGTTCTCGTTCTTGCAGCAGTGATAATACATATTTGTGTAACAAATGTCGAAGTTATTTTATAGCCTTTTTTTTTTTTTTATAACGAAGCAAAAGAAAAGAGATGCTCACAAAAGATATGTACGAAAAGATAAAGGAATCTTCAGAGAGTCAGTGATGATTAATAAAACAAATAAATTACGATAAAGTCAAGAAAAGTTAATAAACAACGTTGTTATAATGAATTTTATTAAGAACAAACAGGCACAAACGCCGTCGTCCTCGGACATACGCACACACACACACACACACACAGGCGTATACACACACACTCACACATACACACACACACACATTCGTGAGCATACACGCACGCATGAGCAGACATAGACACATGTTTTAGTACACACTAGCACAAACACACACACGTACACTCACTTACACACACACGCACACACACACACACACACACACACACTTGCTTACTAATCTACGAACACACAAACGCAACACAAACGCACACAGTATCACACATATACTCGCACACACATACACGCATACACACACATACACACACTTACACACAAACTCGCGCACACAAAAAAAAATCTCTAGCTTACTCTCTCTCTCTCTCTCTCTCTCTCTTTCACACACTCACACACATTATCACGCTCACAAACACCAGAATATACACATGTTCTCGCACACACACACACACACACACACACACACACACACACACACACACACACACACACATTTGCGTGCAAGCACCTGCATACACACACGTTCTAACACACGAATACATATACACACATACAGACCAGCACACACATATCAACACACATTCTTGCACACACATACTTACACGCATACACACTCTCACACACACACAGCCAAACACGCGCATACTTACATACTCACACGCACACAAACACACATAAGCACATGCACGCGCACACACACACGGAAACACACATGCTCATGCATAAACAATAGGTAAGGTATCATGTGGTTTATGTCAAGAGATTTGAAAAGATATTCTAATATGTTTGGAGAGATATACATGGGTCATTTATTATATGAAGTAAAGAAGGTATTTTTATTAAATTGTTTTTAATTAAAATCTTTTTATTTAAGATAGTTTTATTTGAAAATGCTCAAACCTAAAATTAATTCAAAGCTAAAACTTGAAATAGTCTGTATTTACAACGGAAAGCCCGAGAAAAAATGCCAATCTTTAATTATATATATATATAAAGAGATGTAGAAATATAATATGAAACATATATTTTAATATATGTCTTTATCATAATTTTGCTTCTCCTATTTCGGACGTATATATATTTATATATTGCCATCCACAGTTCGATCAGAACTCATCAGTGTGGCTAGACAGGTTAGATTTCGGAAGCTGGAATCGAAACCCGGTTGACTCAGACGCCAATCCAAGATTCTACCACTCAGCCACGAGGAAACCATCGTAAGCGGAGGAAATTTAAACAGTTATGAATCACAATTGTTATTATATATATATATATATATATATATATATATATATATATATATATATATATATATATATATATATATATATATATATATATATATATATATATATATATATATATATATATATATATATATATATATATATATATATATATATATATATATATATATATATATATATATATATATATATATATATATATATATATATATATATATATATATATATATATATATATATATATATATATATATATAAGTAAGTAAAGTTGACGACCGATTAAAAAAAGAAACAAGAAATCTTCTAAGCTATGGCAGTATTAGTATTATTGTGTGGTTGCACCAACTGGTCTCAAACGAAACGTTTAGAGCAAAAGCTAAATGGGAAACCTCAAAAATGCTGTGTGCTGTTTTGAATAAATCCTTGAAGCAACTCCCTTCAAAACAGTGGCACGACTTTAAAACATACACACACTGGTGCAGGCCAAACAACGAAGACTTACATAAGCTATATGCAGGCATTTGATCCTAACTAGAGGACCCAACAAGAAAGATAGCCGATAGATAGGGACAGAAAAGGAAAAAGAGTCAAGGGAAACCCAGCAATCGCCATGACTTGTTGATAATTACGATGATGATAAAAAAAGTGCTTAAGGGTGATATAGCAGAGCAGGTAAAATAATCAAATGATTAACTCTCGAAGGCCGTTACATGAAGTTTGATGTGGAATAGAGAATAATCAGACGGAATATAAATATTTCTCTTCTATTTTGCAGAATAAATGCAATTATATATATATATATGTGTGTGTGTGTGTGTGTGTTATAAGAAATTTCCGTCGAATGATAGTGATCTCCACTGAAACCTCAACTAACGGACTTTAATAATTCATGAATCGAATATTTATATATATATATATATATATAGAGAGAGAGAGAGAGAGGGAGAAAGATGTGTGTGTGTGTGCGTGTGTGTATGTGTGTGTGGTTGATTGATGAATCTCTCAGTTTTTATAAATAAAATTTTCAAATTGATAACAATGAAAATGGCGTCAAAGGAACATTTTCTTTCTTTCCAAAATGACATATTTATCTTTCAATATAATCAAGAGTTGATAATTCAAATATATTAGGTCTTATACATGCTTTGTCTTGATAGATTTGAGCGCTTTTCATATGAGAAAAAATGATTTAAATTTCTTTCATTCGAGCTTTAAGTATAAGAATAGTTTGTTCCTTCCTCCCCTTATATTCACATCTTTCAGCGAATGATTTTTAAAAGCCTGGGTCAAAGGTTTTGAGATATTTTGGTACGTGATAGTGCGTCTATCTCATGGCTGAAGCAGTTCAAGCCGTTATAGGTTGGTTGGTTGTTTTGTTTTATTGTGTATCAACCCTTTTCGGGTTATTTAATTCCGATGATGATTTTGATGAAAGTTTGTTTGTTTCAAGGCCTTCGTATCTTCAAATATCTATTCATGTGGTACAGTAATTTTTCTATACTGATTTGTTTTTATATACTTTGGTATTGTTTATATTAAGTTGGTTAGGTCTATAAATTTTTCCATCGAGGCCCCATGCTTTCAGGAAGGACATTATAGCGTACTTTAGTTTTCTTGTATAACCATGATACAACTATACGTATACATATATATGCGGAAACATAATAAAAAGTAATGACGAACGAACACACTTCTTTAGAAAATATACCTCTCGCACTTTATTCACGAAAGGGTTGCGAAAGGTTTGATGTTGGTTATGTCTGAGAGGTGAGTTGGAGACTACCACATATTGACTCCAAGTTCCTCTGTATTATAGCAGCACTTCTTCCTCATTCTGCTAGGCTGCTCAACTGGAGTCCTGAGGTCCCAAGCCCGCTGTCTGGCGCTGGCTCTCACTACGGCATCTTGTCCCAAACTGCGACGGGAACTCGAACTGTGACCGCAACTCGAACTGAACTCTGCCTGCCTCGGACTCCAACTAACTCAATCCATCTGTGATACCCGGTTATATAATTGTTTGATGTCCACCTGCTTCCTGTGGGCGTCGTATTCGCACCGAATTCAACCCGTCCACAGGTCAAGGTGATATTACGATATCTTCGACAGGATGCACCTGTTTCTTGATTGACATCTCGGTCAAAGGTCAATATGTTACAGTTTTAACGAGTACTCGTTGTTATTTGAAGTACTATGGTTGTTGGGTGTGCCGCAATTTATGAGTTACTTCACTCCTCATGTGATTTTAAAAGTCTGAACTGAACCAAAACTCCTTCGGGAAAGCAACCAAAATCATTTCTTGAGCGAAAACTGTAAATGCGGCCGATCACAGTACAGTAAATAGATTGTTTAAATAATTTAACATGAGTTGCAAGAAAGTTGATGATCAGGCAATGTTAAGTTGGCCCCAAAACAGTGGAATTTAAAGCCGTGCTCCATATCATAGAGACAAATCTGTTGAGTCGTCCTCGGAGATTATAGATTGAGCTGAGCATCTTACAGTTCAGTGTGGTTCATCAGCTGCACGAACTCGGCAAAGGCTTGTAGAGCGGCCTAATTGTATCTTTCGTACTACCAAAATATAACAGATTTTTAACTCGTGATATTTATTTCGGTGCAAATATAACTTTTAATATTTTGAAATTTGCAATTAAAAGAATTTTTAAGTAAATTGGCGGACCATAGTCGAGGGAAACTCGAAGGCTTCCTTTTTAATAGCTATTACGCTGGAGCGTACGGGAAGATGCTACCTCTTTTCCTTGGATTGCTTCGCTTACTCTTGATCTGTACCGTGTTTAGCAAAAAGGCATCAAGTACCATTTTTGGATATTTTGGTATGAGTCAATCTGGGATTGAACCCCGGTTTCCCGGGCCATTGGCGAATACTCTTACCATTATACAAATGGGCCAATAAAATGATATCTAACCTAATCAAATTAATTATTTTTCGTTTGTATTTTTGGTCTTTGGAATGATTTTTGCGTATTTTAAAATGCGTTTGGTTAGACGTTGCCATTTATAAATTAGATTTTTTAAAACTTTTTCTTGTAATTATGAATACCGTAAATTTTGGTGCGTAATTCGATGTAGCTTATGAGTCGAGCTCAATATTTTACAATTAATATTCGAGGATAAATCTATACCTGCTGTACAGGTCGACCCCCAGCAACATACTTCTGTAACTTTTCGTTTGGTGTTTACCGTCAGAGCATCAGCTGTTAAAAACTGCTTATGATTTAGCGATAATACTTACTTGCGCAACAGGTTTATTATATTATATTAATCTCTGGTTTAACTTCCTCATTGGACCAGTGGGTACAGTGTTCGCCAATGATCCAGGAAACCTAGGTTCAATCGCAGGTCACGTTTTACCGAAGACTTTAAAAATGGTACTTGGAACCTCTTTGCTGAACCCTCAGCAATATAAGGTACGTATCAAGGGTAAAGTGGAGCAATCCAGGGAAAGGAGTACCGCCCTTCCCTTACACTTCAGTGGAGTAGCTATTGAAAGCGGGGTCCTTCTTGTCGCCCTCGGCTACGGTCGCTAAATTTATTTTTACCTAATCTCTGGTATGGTGTGAATGGATTTTAGGGCATATCAACAGCTGTAGGTTATTTCATGCTAAATCCTCTTTATATATATATATATATATATATGTGTGTGTGTGTGTATGTGTGTGTGTGTGTGTGTGTGTGATTTTTAAATTCATACTTTGTAGAAAACATTTCAAACAAACTATAGCTAATTCTTTTGCATACAATTAAATAGTTATACATATGATTTGTATGTCAATAGTTTGTTGGTCATCTTATTTTCAAATGAGTCAGAGCTAATTTTTTGCTCATAAGCGTTATTTTTGTTTGCACACTGTTAAAGGATTCAAAATATTCAAACAGAAATCGTTCCATTTGGTAGTAATTATTTGTTTGCATTCACTTAAAAGATTTCAATTATTGCTAACATAGATACTTTAATTTGCACACAATTAAATGATTTCAATCGTCGCAATGTAACACAAAAAATTCAATTTAGGCATATAGTAAAATAGTTTCAAGTATTGCTAATCAATACTAATAATTCAATTCAACATTATTCATTCGTTAGAACACAGTTGAATTGTTCCAGGTATTGTTATGTGTCACTAACTGTTAATTTAAAAACCAGGAGTTTCGCTATCTGATGGCTTATGTCATATCCAGGACACGTGTTGGGGTGCTGGTCTAATTCATCTGTAGAGATGGATTCGGGCACTCGCCGAATGGGTTATTAATCTTATTGCTAATTGGGCACCTCTGGTGGTGTAACGGTTAGCAAGCTAGACCAGCAAACCTACACGAGTGAGTTCGAGTCTCATTCGGCCTTGAGCCACATCGAAGCAAAGAGCTTTGTAAATTACTATATTAATCTTATTGTTAATTTGGTGAATATGTTCACCAGATAAGAGTTCATATTAGAAATGATCATGACTGTTGGAGTTACGATAAAAGGTGTATATTAATTGTGAGGAGTATTGTTCCATTGGTTGATAACTCTGTTATAAAGGTTTGGACTTACCCTTGCCGTATAAGTCGGGTCTTATTGTTTTGGTAGAGATTTTTCAGACTTAAAAAGTCTACGTGTACGCTGTAATTTTCAGTAATTGTTACTTTTTTCTTTCATGTATAATGTATATTATTAAGTACTCTTTATTAGTGAATTTTATAAAAAAATTAAATAACAATTTTAGGTTATATTTTTGTGTTATTTTTTCTTCTTTTGATTTCCTTACATGAATAAAAAAAATGAAGACACAGCATTCAAATAATATCAAACGTAATTTCAAAAGCATATACATAAAAAATACATAAAAAGAATGCACTGATAAAGATTTTACTATAGAAATAAATTATAAAAGTTTTTTTTTATAGAATTGTACTAGGAATGATTTTACGAGGGTTTAGTGAAAGAAAGAAGTAGTGGGAATTTATCATCTATCGTAAGATACATAATGTAATAAAAATGTATTAATAAGGATTTTACTGTAGCAGTAAATCATAAAAGGTTTTACTATAGAATTGCATTGGAAATGATTTTTCTAGTGACCATTAAAAAGAAGAGATAGTGAGAATTTAGAATCTATCTTAAGATACAAAATATACTAAAAAATGTACTAATAAGGATTTTTAATATAGAAATATATCACAAAAGACTTAACTACTGAAGTACATCGTAAATATTTTACTTGAGTTCACATGTGTCTCCACGTTGTGAAATTTAAATATCAAATTGAAGAGAGAAAATATAAGCACTTTAAAATAGAAATATATAATAAAATATTTTACTATAGAAGTGCATTCAAAAGGTTTTTGTAAAGTTCAATCGCATTTGAAGTTGAGACTCTTATACATCAACTGAAAGATGGAAAATATATCAAAAATGCATTACTAATGATTATTCTATCGAAATAGATAATAAAGAATTTTATTTTATAATTTCATTGTAAACATTTATCAAAGTTCGATATAATGACAACGTTTAAGACTTGAATATCTTCTACTTAAGGAAATAAATATTGGAGGAGTCTCCATGGCGCATTGACAAACGTGCTTGACAGTGACATTGTAACAGCGCTTCGACTCCATTCGCGCTGTTATGTTCACTTTTAGACTGATATCCTTGAGAAAAATCTAAATTCCCTTGACCCCTATTTATGGATTAAATAGTACTATCGTTCTTCTAAAAGGGTGTTGATATGTCATCAAACAAAGACACCAAAAATGCACTGATAATGATTTTATTATAGAAATAATTTATAAAAGACTTTACTATAAACGTGGATCGCAAACACTAAACAGAATCATGATGACGTATGCTGATTTATGTATCAAATGAATGAGAGAAAACTTAAAAAAAATGCATTGATAAAGATTTTACTATAGAAATTGATTATAAAAGATTTAACTATATATTGCACTGTAAACATCAATGTTCAGGAGCGTGATGATGTGAGAATTAGGTATCAACTGAAAGACAGAAAATATATTACGAAATGCATTTTACTATAGAAATAAACATTAAAAGATTTTACTATAGAAATGAATTGTAAACCTTTTATTAAAGTTCAATAGCTTGGCAACTTAAGTATCTGTTAAAAGAGAGAAACTATTTTGGATATGCACGCCGAGCTTATGCGATGTTACTGTGCAAATAAACACCAGACTAGTTAATTACTCAATATTTGGTTTAACGCGAACCGACTTTAGGGAATGCTGATTCTGTTACCTCATTAAATACACAAGCCCCTCAAGAACACTGGACTTCATTGATGTTTTTGTCTCGATCAACATTGGATATCCGGGGATTCTACAGCAAACAATGTCCGAGAAACGTACACTGTGGCTGTGTCATTACAACTTTTTCTCGGTCGAGCAAATTTCTACTAGAAAAATATTGAAAAGTGATAAAGAGGCGGGTGTTCAGGTGTATATAAAATAGAAAGGGTTAAAATTTATGGAGAAGAAAAGGAGTGAACCAGTGGGAGAAATGAAAGAAATATGTAGAGGAAAAGTAAATGAAGTGATAAAATAAGCAATGGAAATAAATAAATCGGAAAAGAAAACCAAGAGAGAGAGAAAGATAGATAGAGAGAGAGAGTGAGAGAGAAAGACAGAGGGAGAGTATGTGTGTGTGTGTATGTGTGTGTTTTAGAATGGGAGGGAAATGAATGAAGAAGTCAAAAAATTTGGGTAACATAAAGAAAGAGAATGAAGAAAGTAAGGAAAAATACAATAAATGAGAAAAAAAAATTCAAAACAGGAAACAACTGAAAGAAAGTAAAAAGAAAGAGAGAGAGAAAGAAAGAAAGAACAAAAAAGAGTATTAGTACATGGATAGAAAGAAGGAAAAGCCAAAAAAAAAAAAAAGAAGAAAAATGAAAGAGAGATAAAAAGAGATAGTAAGAAGAAAGTAGGAACATACAACCAAAAAAACAAAAAAAGCAAAAACAAAAACAGAAAAGCGAGAATTGAAAGATAAAATAAATATAAGAAGATGAAAATAAATAAATGAGGAAAAATAAAAGTGAGGAAGTGAGAAAGTCAAATGAAAGAACGAAATAAAGAAAACAAAGAAAAAAAAAAGATGAAAAAAAGTGGGGTTGAGTAAAACATATATGCAGCATTTGTAAACGTTTCGCTTCGAATGTAAAGTCTCGTATCTTTTCATGTTCAAGGAAATCAGACCCAGATGTTGGTAGTATGGCAGTAGAGGTTGAAGATTTCATGTAAATGAATAGAAGTCTGTAGCGAAAGACTGAACAACCGGCTGCTGTTAGTGAGAATGGCCGTCGTCGACGGTTAAAGAAGCCACGTTTGGAATGTTGTCCGTGCAAAAGAGGATGACCACCACAGTGACTAGCATGAATACCTGATCACTGTGATGATTGAGTTGTGCCAGAATTCCGCCCATGCAAATGACCCGTATTTTGCATAATCAAGTTTTCGACTCTACATAAGATGACAAAGAGCCGCTTTGAAAAAAAACATGCCATAAAGAACAACCGGATATGAAGAACGTGAAAGAGGTGGCTGCTAGGATTAGACAAAGAAGAAGAAGAAGAAGAAGAAGAAGAAGAAGAAGAAGAAGAAGAAGAAGAAGAAGAAGAAGAAGAAGAAGAAGAAGAAGAACTGCAACGATGACAGAACTGATACAACGTGTTGATTTGCAGAGACTTTTTTCTTCAAAATTTGACTCAGAGTCATTGCTTTTAGGATAAACCTTATAATCATTATGACATCGTATATTAATTTGAATTTACTTGTGAATATAGACCTTTTTATTGACCATAAGTATAGAATTAAATAACTGATATCGTAAAGATTAGGAAAAAGAAAACTTTAGATTCAAACCAGTCTTACTCTACTTAAAAATGTTCTTTGTGTCCCCTCCCGTCTATAGTGAAGGGGTTGGCCAAATATATTAATTCATTGATTCTTAAAACATTGGTAGTACATCTATGAAGTGTTTACCGGCTTCAAAGTATCATGAAGACGCGTTTCTTTTCTATATTGGAAATCATAGTCGTTAAATTGTCATTGGTTAAAAAAAACCCAAAACGTTTGGCATACCATAAATCCAACCAAACAAACCATCAAATAATCAACACATTTCTGTGAATTTTCAATTGATTGAAACATTTCTGAAACTATTTTGATATGGTGTGAAGCTAAGCCATCATATATCTTTAAATGTACTCTCCGTCCTCAAATGTTTTATCTATTGAGATGAATGTTCAGTTTAGAAAAAAAAGAAAGCCTCTAAGGGAAATAGGTATGATGATGATCGATTATACTGCCCATGCAGCTCACTGCTAATTTTGAGAGAAGAACTTGTACAATTTTGCTTATTGTGTAGCTGGACGATTCTATACATCAATCTTTGATATCTGAAGTGCAGGCTTTTACGATGAGTTTTTATCTAAGAATTCTGCCCCATTCTGTTGTCATTAAGAAAAGCAGATGAATTGTCTTTCCTTTTTAACAAAATAGAACGTGCTGTCATAGTTTCGAATTAATACATCATTACTTTTCCAATGAGTTTGTTAAGAATTTTCAAATATATTCAATCTGTGACCTAAATAGGATTATTGATCTGAAAGTTCCGATTATGAATATTAATTATCGATAATAAAATATCACCTCGTTGGTCAGATAAATAATTTAACTTATAAAGAAAATCCAAGCCAACAAAGAAAGAAATAAATCTGAATTTTCCGAAAGAGTTTGGTTTACACATTGATAGAGTTAACACTTATGTTAGAAAAAGGGATAACCCGAAGAAGCCATCTTTAGTTTACTTGTAAAATTAGCTTAATTATTACATGTTTGGTAAATAAAAATTGCCCCATCGGATAGGGCTGTAGAATACACCGCCTGCTTCTCTGTTGAGAGCTAAGAACCCACCTCCACCCAAACGAGTGTCCTAGATATGACACTAAACAATCTGATGGTGAGGTTCCAGTAATGTTGGAGCTTTGAGAATTGCGGAGTACCTCTTTATTTCCATCGCTCCCAGGCAATGATAGTGGTAGCACTTGATAGGGTCCTATCTATGAGTCAAATAGAACAAAACTGTGAAATTATACTAAATTGAACGGCTTGAAATAGAACCGTTTTGACATTATGCTAAACTGAACCGTTTGAAAGAGAATTGTTTTTGTACGCTAAACTGAATTGTTTGAAATTGATCTGTTTTTTACATTGAAACAGTATTTATGCTAAACTGAATTGTTTGAAATTGAACTGTTTTTGACATTGAAACAGTACTTACGCTAAACTGAATTGTTTTAATTAGAACTGTTTGACTAAACTGAATCGCTTGAAAAAGAAATGTTTTTGACAATTAAACTGTGCACTTATGCTAAACTGAATTGTTTGAAATAGAACTGTTTTTGTATAAGAATGGATTTAAACCAAAAAAGATGATATACCATAACCCCAAAACAAAAGAACAAGTTAATGAAAAGCTATTAAAAATGGGTAAAAGGAGTATATCCAAAAAAAGATCAATAGCTTAGAATTCAACAAGTCTATTTTAACGTTAGATTTGATTAAGACTATTCTTATGAACAAGTAATGTGTTTGTTATAAAAATTTATAAAAGCTGCAATTTTTTCTCTCAGCCATCAATCATGATTTTTTAAAAATCTCTTTCCTAAACTCTCGCCCTGTCGCCTGGGATTGTAGAAGACGCTGACTGAACCTCTACAGAGGAGTAAGATTCCCTCTAAGGAGTATCCTGGGAATGACACTTCATATGATGTTGAGGTTTCAGTTCTGGAGCTTTCTAAAATTAGGAGTCTCCTTTCATTGTCATACTCCCAGAGAAATTTTAACCCGGATCAGCAGTATCTCTAAGGGTCCAATCTATGGGTCAAATAGATCTATTTGATCATAAGTAAGGATTATTATCATTACTTATTTAAAACCATTGCACAAATTATTTATATTACAAAAGCATACTTCATAAAAAGAATAGCTAATGTTAAGTAGCAATACTGGAAACTATTTAACTGTGTGCAAACAAATGCTTAATATTTAATAGAATTAATAGTTTTAGACAGGAATACTTGAAACCATTAACTGGGTTGAAACAAATGTTCTTTTACAACCTACAAAATATTCTCTTAAAAATTATATATATATATATATATATATGATTTTAAAGAGAATATTATGTTCAATCAAATATGTATCTATATATATATTGTGAATCAGGTACAGATCTCTCTCTCTCTATCTCTCTCTCTCTCTCCCTTGTCATTCTTTCCTATTATCCATTGCTACCAGCAGGTCTTCCAGACTACATCTTGTGTCAACACAGAACTGTTTCAGGTAAGTTCTTGTGTATCGGCTGGCACGTCCGAGAAAAGGCGTCCATTGGAGAACGTCACTTATGTTGTTATATATTGACCCTTGACCGAGCCGTCAATCAAGAGATGCACCTGTGTAAATAAGCAGAAGAACTGCGGAAGTAGGTGGATGTTAGACAATGATATAACCAGGTGCCCAGACGGTTCGAGTCAATTGGCGACGAGATGCCGGAGTGAGAACCAGCTCCAGACAGAGGGCTTTGGGCCCTCAGTGACCCACGGTTTAGCAACCCCAAGCCAAGATGAGAAAGAAGTGATGCTATGGTCGAGAGAAGAATTCGGGGTCAATATAGCAGTCCGTCCTGGTCTCTACTCATTTCTCACATACTGCAAACATCACCCTTTCGAAAAAGTGTGAGAGATTCATATTTTTATAAAGAAGTGTATTCGTTCGTTACTAAAGTCGTCATTATCAGTTGATTATGTTCCCGTGTATGTTTGTTTATGTATACGTGCAGATGTATTATGGATATACAACAATGTGTTCCTCCTTACCTCTCCAGCAGTGTCTCGCATGTCTTGTTCGTCTTATTTGGATGGTTTTAGAGATGAGTGGCAAGTGGTTGTAGAGTTGTTATTTCTTGGGATGTTGCTTCCGGGATTTGTTCTAAATGGCTCTTGGCCTTCTTGAGCATTCCCTTAGAACTTTTTCTATATACGTTTGTGTAGTAGTTATGCCATGAACAATCTTACCTCGAAGAAACAGAATGTGTGCTCTCTCTGCTACCGGCACGCGGAAACCAGAAGAAGAAAAGGACGCAAGTGGTGTGACTTGTTCTATGGAGGAGAACGAGATAAGCCTCCGTGAAGTGGCGAGATTTGATGAATATAAAAGAAACTAAGTTCGAAGTGGAAGAGGGCAGTATTTTGCTGATGTCTGATTGGTGGACATCCATCAATTTATTTTGTGTGTTGAATAATTTGACTACCCCCAATAGGTTGATTCCACTTCGATTAGACCTCCAAAACTTCGAACACTTTGTCATCGTCCATGTGGTGCATCTGCATAGAAATATTGATACAACCACTGCATGGGAGAAATTCCATTTGAATTAATAGGATAGATCAGACTTCAGTATGATCGATAGCCAATTGATAGCAGTCAGCGCCTTTTGGAGGTGCCCGTGGTGTAATGGTTATCGTCCTAGGAAATGGACACGGCGACATGAGTTCAAATCCTGGACAAGACTGATTGCATTTCACATAGCATTAATACCCTTGAGAAAGTATGAATCCAATTATTCTCCCTCCAGCTATGGGTAAATAGTAGGACAGACTGATTTCTTCAGCCTTGGTTAGGCAACTAATCTAGGAGAAGAAAAACTCTGCATTCAAACCTGTTAAACTCTGCTTAAAAATTGACCTTGCGTCATATCCTGCCCAGCGGCGGTGTTATTAAATATGGATCGCAGTCAACGCCTTTGATAGGCGTGTCTTGACATCACTTTCAATTGACGCGACACTGCTTTCGGACTGTTCATTAACTTGTTTACTAATTTCAGAGAACCGCCATTTAGAGTAGAGATGATCCTTCTTTATCAAAACACATTCATCTGTTTTGTTTGCATTTACATGGAAGCCAATCCCTTCTGCTGATGCTCAAAACAATGCAGCAGGGATTCGTCTTGGGTTGGAGTATTTGCGAGAAGCGCTATATTATTTACGCAGACATATATATGTATATATATAGAGAAAGAGGATTTGATATTAACAATCTCACAAGGGTTGATATGCCATAAAATACCAATCAACAAACTTGTTCAAGTAAAATCTACCTTTTTGTAACATTGAGAGCAATTAATTACAAGAAAAAGTGCGTCAGAAATCGATGGAAGAAAAACATTAGCCTTAAAAACTCCAAAAAGAGTAAAATGATGAGCAAATATTTTAAGCCAGAATACCTAATTAAAAATCAGATGTTATCTTAAACATCAGTGAACATTTTCTCTTTATATTTAAATCTTAGAAGTCAGTCTCATCTGAAACATTTTGGACCCTGAAAGTTTTTTTTTTCTTTTTAGTTTAAGAGTCTTACGTAAATGGAACACAGGGTCAAATTATGTGTAAAACTTTAAAACAATGCAATAAAAAAATCAAACGTTAAAATAGTTCAATCCTGAGCACAAATTGTTGAATAGTACACATCATTTTTGGATGGCCGACTAATCTCCTTCCAACTAACTGGTTACGTTATAAACTGAAGAAAATGCAACTGAAAGACAGCCATTAACTCTGACTGTCGTTTGGTAATGAGAATGGTAGGTGATGAAGTAACATTAATTTTCAATCACGATCAACAACTTAATAACGTAATTTTTATTACGATCTTGACCCAATAATAATCTACATTATTTTCTATAATCGGGGGACGAATTAAAGACATCAAAATATTCATATAGTGTCATTGCTCCCAAACTCTTCAGTGAGCGTGCTGGTGTATATTTCTCTTAGCTTGAAATTAAAACCGAGGTATGCGGTCACTAAATTTTGAACATGTGGCAGAATATGATAAACCATCTGAAGAAAGAGTCAGTTTGAGACTTCTAGCACTGTTTATGCGATTGAGAACAATATCTTTATCGGTATCATGTTTCCCAAAGAAATTATATTGAAATACATAAAGCTGATCTGCAATTAAGTTGAAAATACTCATTAAAAATCAGTCTCAATATCTTATACGAGGGCTGCTCAAAATGTTCTAAGCTTCATATAGAAAGAAGTACCTTAGTTGAACATTATTGTATTGTAGCACACAAGTACTTTTTATAAAATTGATTTAGATTTCTACCTTAATTTATGTGTAGACGAAGTCCATACAAACGTGAGAAATGTAAGACAAATAAAAAAATCTGGGTGAGCCTTGGTATTTTTTAACTACCCAGATAGATTAGACTTGTGTTTTTAAAACTCATAATTATACGAGTAGTATTTCATTTATATGAAAAAATCTATTTGATAGGTGCTTCACTTCATGGGTAACTCGCTGGAAGAACTGTGTTGAATGTCAAGGAGACTGGTTTGATTAAAGAATAAGGTTTGATTTATGGATCATTTCTGTAAGTAAAGCTTCTGTTCCTATACTTTTTTCTTATCTTTTTATACACTGTGATAAATGACGACAAGAAGATTTTGACGGAAGAGAAATAAATCTGCTTTACGTTGCAAAGATCTTCCCTTCACATGGAATAACATGTGGTATGATAAATTATGAGAAAAGACATTAAGCAACGAAGATCCAGTTATCAAGTAAAAATAATTTACGACATCTTCAAGTTGCAGAGATCAGCTTATTTCGTAAAATACACGACGACTTAAATGATAACAAATGTCTAGAAGAAACAGTGATTCGTTTATCGCATGGAAATACACTTTGTGCAAATGACAACGACTTTTTATGACCTATCCATCATTTAAGACGCGTTAAGTGACAAAAAATAACTAGAATTATCATGATAAAGATAAAACTATTATAATGTTTCAAACCACACACGAGATTAGTGTTTCAGTTTTAAAATTGATATTTTATTGGTAAAATATAACTAAAATAAAAGAATAATGTTATATGTGAATTCTTAATTTCCTTCATCGTCAAATGTTGAGGCTAAATGAAAATTTGCATTAAAATATGCAACGTTTTGAATATTTCTTAATAAAAAAATATTTTTTAAAAAAATCATGAAAACATTTAAAAACTTTCATTTGTATAGAATTTCATATTTCTAATATGCTCTTCAATGTATACTAAAACCAAATAAAAAAGAAAAACATAATTAAAAAGTCGTTTGAATAAATAAGCAAATTCTTTTACATACAAATAAGAGCAAAATTTTAATTTTTGCCAACACCTGTATTTCCTATTTCTATGTCATTCACTGGTGTTCCCAAAATCCTTGGTAACCAATTCATTAATTTAAAACATACGAAGTGTTTAATGTTAAAAATAGGCTTTAAATAGCGGAGACCCAGTTAGAACCTAACCGTAAAGGATATTTAAGTAATAATAAATGGGTTTCTATTGTTAAAAACCCACCCATGTAAAGAATATACGACGTTTTAAATGATAACAAAAGGATTTAATTTGGAAGCATGACGGTTAAAGTGCTGGGCCGTGGCCTCAACTTATACGAGTTCGAACACTTCTTGCCCTTATATGCTCGCTTTCGGAAAGGAAAGTACTGATTTATCTCCCACCTATGGGTTAAATAGTGTAATTACTGCTCTAAAAGGATATCTTTGGTATTACATAACCCACGAAGACTGAAAAGCATAAAACAAAGAAACAAAACATCAACCTTAAGTGATACGCTTATCACGTAAAATATACGACATATTAACTGATAGAAAACGACTATTTATTGCAGAGAGAGGCTGACCATGTAAAATATTAAATATAATTAATTATTTATATTAACTGATAGAAAACGATTATTTATTGCAGAGAGAGGCTGACCATGTAAAATATTAATTCTAATTAATTATTTATATTAACTGATAGAAAACGATTATTTATTGCAGAGAGAGGCTGACCATGTAAAATATTAAATATAATTAATTATTTATATTAACTGATAGAAAACGATTATTTATTGCAGAGAGAGGCTGACCATGTAAAATATTAATTATAATCAATTATTTATATTGACTGATAGAAAACGATTATTTATTGCAGAGAGAGGCTGACCATGTAAAATATTAATTCTAATTAATTATTTATATTAACTGATAGAAAACGATTATTTATTGCAGAGAGAGGCTGACAATGTAAAATATTATCATCATAGTCACTATTATCAAAAAATCGTGCTGATCGCATGAAGTCCCTTGGGTCTCACTCTCTCTCTTTCTTTCTTTCTCTCTCTCTCTCTTTCTGTCCCAACCGTCCATCGTTCCATGCAGATCCTCTCTATTGCATTTAATATCCGTACACGGTTGATATAATTCTTTGGTGGTTGACCCAGTCGCCTGGGGCTGTAGAATACATCGACTACATCTCGGGAGAAGGGTCAAACCCCGCCAGCAAGTGGCTTTGTCGGCTGAGGCAGTAGTATACATCGACTAAATCTCTGCAGAGGGGTCAGAACCCCACAGCAAGTGGCCTAGTCGTCTGGGGGTGTAGTAAACATCGACTGCATCTCTGAAGAAAGTTTTGATTAACCTGGATATGACACTAAATAATCTGATGGTGAGGCTCCATTAATGCTGGAGCTTTAGGGAATGCTGAGAACCCCTTCATTGTCATCGCTCCCAGATCCACTCTTGCCCGGAGTGATAGCACCTGATAGGGCCCTATATATTGGGCAAATAGATCTATACAGTTCAATTAAATGATAAAGATATTCACTATGTAAAAGCGGCCTGCTCATTACATGGAAATATAGCACCTTTGAAAAGATAAAGAAATTCTACATGTGGCAGGGGCCCACTCATTAAATGGAAATATACGACTTGTTAAATGGTAAAGAAATTCCATATATAGCAGTGACCAGTGTATTACACCGAAATATACGACTTGTAAAATGGTAAGGAAATTCCATATGTAGCAGTGACCAGGTTATTTCAAGGAAATATTCGGACCTATAAAAAGATAAAGAATTTCCTTATGTAGCAGAGAACAGATTATTACACCGAAATATACGACTTGTTAAATGATAAAGAAATTCCATATATAGCAGTGACCAGGTTACTTCGTGGAAATATTCGAACCAATAAAATGATAAAGTATTACCCTATCTAGCAGAGACCAGGTTATTATATCGAAATATACGACATGTTAAATGATAAAGAAAGTCGCTATGTAACAGAGATCTGTTCATTACGTGAAAATATCATCCTCATCACCAACATCAAGTCACACTGCTAGTAATAATTTCCTTGATTCTCTCTTTCTATCCATCCCGATCATCCAACACTTGGCAGGTCTCCTAAACTGCATCCTGAGTCCACACAGATCTGGCGTTGATAAGTTCTTGCCGATCGGCCAACATTGGCAAGTCTATACGAGAATGCCACTCATGAGTTCGTCCTTGCTTCTTCAGCAGTGTCATGTATGTCTTATTCGTCTTTGGATGGTTTGAGAGATCAGAGGCAAGTCGCCGTACGGCTGTTGTTTCGTGAGATTTTGCGCCAAGGATTTGTTCAATATGGCTCGAAGCATTCTTGTGCCTTTTCTGTCAACCTTTTTCTCGATACGTTATGTCAGCGCATCTGTGGTGCATCCGTACAATAGTACTGATACAGCCGCTGAAAGGAAGATTATATTTGCAAACTGTTAAATGATAAACTCCCTATGTAGCGTAGACCAGCTAGTTGCATGGAAATATAAAACATGTTAAGTGATTAAAAAATTTTCCCTTTTTAGCGAATATCCGCTCATTAGATGGAAATAATTTACCTGTTGAATTAAAAAAAAATCCTATATAACAGAGAACAGGTCATTACATGAAAACAATTGACCTGTTAAATGAAAAGGAAATTCCCTTTTGCCGCCGAGACCCGCTCATAATAAGAAATATACGACCAGTTAAATGATAAGGAAATTCCCTATGTAGCAGAGACCAGCTCATTAACCGGGAATGTACGCTATGTTAAATGATAAAAAATCCTTTGTAGCAGAGGCCTACTCATTACGTAGAAATATACGGCTAGCTAAATGATAAAAAAATCCCTTTTTGCAGAGACCTCCTCATTACATGGAAATATACGACCTTTTAAATGGTATATCAAAACATTAAATCTCAGAGATACGTTGATAACATTACAAATACATTGAGGTAAATCAAAACAGAAGAATGTAAGCAGCATAGACATGCTCATTACTTAAATTATACGACGTGTTCTATGATAACAAATGTAGCAGAGACAATCTTATTATATAAAACATTCGACAGGTTAAATACTAAGACAAAAAAAGGCTATAACATCAAAGATATAATTCGACTTGACAAAGGAAAAGCCGTTTATCACACAACAATATATGCTGCGTTAAACCATAACGTAAAGAAAACAAACTAAAAACTAAAAATAGATTTTTTTTTCCTTTTTCATTGGCATATAATTGCATTGTTGTTCTTTTTTAATTCAGTAGTGTGCACGAATTCTAATTATTTGAACAGTCGAACAAGAATTGTGAAGCATAAAACAAACTCCCCAAGAAAGCAACAACTACAAACAACTAATAACAGGGGAGATAATTGTTTACCGACGCCGCAAATTGCAGTCAATTTACGATAGCAAAGCGACTGAAAATGAATTTTGCGGATAGATTGACTCATTTGCTAATTGACACGCAAATACCGTGTGGATTAAATAATTTATTCACGCATGCTCTATCACGCACAATCGGTACACGTGAACAAAAATGGAATTTAACTGTCTTTTTATAATAGAAAAAAACTATTGGTTAACATAGAAAAAACTGAAAACATACAAATGTTGAAGCAAATGATTATTCTTATAAAAACAGAATTCGTTACTTGAAACAATATAACTGAGTGAAAACAAATAACTATTATTATTATTATTATTAAATAGATATATTTATCTTAAATGATATATCTGTGTGCAAACAAATCATAAGTATTATATAGATTTATTAATATTTGAGAAGAATACTTGACACCATTTAACTCATTATTTAACTCATATTCTAATTATTTTTATTAAGAATAATCACTTGAAAATGTAACTGTTTACAAAAGTTTATAATTAGTTCCTTGATAACATTAGACCGTAGAAACACATTATTATTATTATTTGAGTTTTTCATATTAGCGTTAGCTAATGGTCATTCACTGGAGACTTGAGTGACAGCAAGTCTCCCCAAGTCTCCAGAACTCTTCTCGGTATTCTAGCTGTTCTCAATAATGTAGTACTTTGGGTGGTCTCCACTCGTCTGATAACTTCCAAGTCCCCCAGTCCCTTTACTAATCCTTTAGTTACTGTTCTAAACGCACCAATTACAATTGGTATAATTGTCACCAACATGTTCCATATTTTTTTTAATTCCCTAGAAAGGTCAAGGTACCTATCCTTCTTTTTACATTTTTTCAGTTTTATTCTGTGGTCACCAAGGACAGCAAAGTCGGCAATTTTGCAAATTCTCTCTTTTTTTGGTTGATTATTATAAGGTCTAGTCTTCTGGCCGAGATTAGGTGATCCGTGTGTATGTCAAACTCCCATAGGAGAGAATTTGTCATTTTGTAGGACAAGTGCTGGGTTGTGCATATACCCTTGATATGATTGGTTCTTATAGCGTTGTTTTGTGCTGCGTTTCTGTTTTTCCTTAAAGTTTCCTTTTCTTATCCACGACCAAGTTTTGTTGAGTGAGATGTTGTTTATTTGTCGTTTAAAACGTCCATAGAGTTGTTTTTCTTCACATTTTTGTTTCCTGGTTATTATCATTCTGTTGTCGATCGTGTTGTCAGAATCGTTTCTGGTGGCTGTAATCAGCCCTCTTCGTGTTTTTCTATAAAGTCCTCGATTCCTTGTATCAGTACGTTAATGCTGTCTTCAATACTTCGAAGTCCTCTTCCTCTCCGCTTTCTTGATACATATAGTCTATCAACGTCGTCTTTTGGATGTAATGCCTTATGCATGGTTATTAGTTTTCTTGTTCTTTTGTCCATTTGTTTAAGTTCTCTGGTTCATTTCAAAAAGGGTCCCGGATATCAAACGAGGAGTACAGCCCAGGTATTTATTCCTTTGATAAGGTTTCTGCTAGACAGTTTTGTCTCGAGTAGTTCTCTAAATGTTTTAATTTTTTTCCTTTCATTTCCGCTTGTTTGATAGTGTCAGCCTCCAAGATGCCCGAGTATTTGTATGTTTCCTTTTCTCCGAGCGTTCTAATCTTGTCTTGATTAGGTAGTTCCATTCCGTCAGTTATTTAAATCTAAATACATGTGTAAAAACAAATAACTATTATTATTTAATAGGAATACATACCTTAAATCATATATCAGTCGGCCAAGTTGGCTGGGGCCGTAGAATACACAGACTGTATCTTTGCAGAGGCGTAAGACTCTCCCCAACAAGAGTCCTGGATATGACATTAAACAATCTGATGGGTCATGTCTTTGGGTCAATAGAACTAAACTGAGTACCGATGCTTAATTGAATTATTTGAAAAAGAACTGATTTCACTTTAAACTGTGTGTAAACAAAAAACTGTACTTAGGCTAAACTAAATTGTTTGAAATAGAACTATTTATATATATAAATATGGATTTGGCATTAAATAACCTACAATGGTTGATATGCCATAAAACCAAACCAAACCAAATCTGCGCAAACAAATTATCATTATTTACTTCTTGAGAGCTTTTCATATCAGTGTTAGCTGATGGCTTTTCACTGGAATTTGAGTGGAGCCAAGTCACGATCAAGTTTCCAGGGCTCTCCTTAGTATTCTGGCAGACCTTAGTAATGCAGAAGTTTGGAATTCCTTCTGTCCTTGTTCCAATCCTTTTGTGAATGTCTCAAGAGCACCAATTAGAATTGGTATAACTGTTACTTTTATATTCGACCGTTTTTTCAATTCCCTAGCAAAGTCTAGGTACTTATCCTTCTTTTCCCTTTCTTTCTATTTTACTCTGTGGTCAGCCGGGATAGCAAAGTCGACAATTCTGCAAGTTCTCTTTTTGTTTTTTTATTTATTATAAAGTCTGGTCGTCTGGTCGAGATTAGCTGATCCGTGTGTATCTGAAAATCACAGAGGCGTTTGTGCGTCTCTTTTTCCATGACAGATCCTGGGTTGTTTGTATGGTCGAATCTAAACTTCTGGCACAATTCCCAGTGGATCACCTTGCCCACCCAGTGTTATCTAGTCTTATACTTCTTCTGTGCAAATTTGCTGCTTTCGGTTCTTATGTGATTGATTTTTTTCCTCTCTATCTCCTTATAACCTACATTTGCTTTTTTGTTGCGTCTTATTTATTCTTGCTTTAATATGATTGGTCGTTATTATCATTATTATTATTATTTAGAATTATTAATATGAGATAAGTATATATCACAAAATTTAACTCTATGCAAATTATTTGTATTTAATAAAGTTGTTTACAAAAGATTATTATTAGTAACTTCAAAACTGTAGAAACAGATGATAATCATTGGAAAATTTGTTTGAAACCATATAATTGTATAAATTGTCAGTCACCTTGTCGGGGATTAATATACGCCGATTGAATCCTCTATTCAAGAGTAAGATACTCCTTTAAAATCAGAATATTCTGGGTTTATCACTAAACAGAAGTCTGCGATTTGGCTTCAGTTCTCTCTCTTAAGAGAATACTGATTGAGTCCTTTGTTGCCATTTCTCCCAACATGATCATATGAGATATTCACTCGAGCTCAAAAAAGTAATGAAAAAAAATTTCTTTTCCTTAAAAGTCAGGAAAATGTAATTTTCTATTATACAAATATAAGAATACAAACGTATTTACGTTATGTGTACACACAAAGAAATTCAAAGGTCAATGTAAAAGGTTAGTAAAAACTTGTTCTCTGCTCACCTGCAAAGTTGTCAAAACAATCAAAATAAGCAGGCGGAATGAATGATATTTAGGTTCTGTTGTTGCATTGACCTATTTAAACTAATAAAATCCCGAATTAGGTTTTTTCCACAAGTTGAAATTAAAAGGTCAAATCTGGCTTCAGACTTCAGATAAATTAATCAAATCTTCAATTAAAAAAAAAAGATTGCCTTATATATAAAGGGATAATCCTCTTACATGGTGTGAGATAAGACCTTTAATTAGCCAAGCCCTTATTTTTTGCCTTGATAAGATTACAAATGAAAATCTAATAAATGAAAGGGATAGTCTTCTCGCACACATAAATCAGAATTATTGACTGGCTGACTAATTTTAAGAAGTAGAAAAATACGAAATGATATATGATTAGTTGGCCAATCAAAAATTCTTGTTCCAAGGGTAAATCTTTTAAAGAATATCTCTTAAAAGGTTCAAAGGTCGAGATAATTTAAGACCAGAAGTATAAGAAACAATGTCTCTCCAAAGACTTATGTCTCCTCAGCAAAAACCGATTACTCCCCAAAAAAACCAGACTGGTTAATATAGGAACACAGCACCAGCAGAATTCCTCAACTTGTCTTTCTTTCAACCTAAGAACGTGATACAATTTCTTTATATATATATATTGTATATATCATTTTTAAAAAATTGTATTTAAATGAATAATTAATATCAATCAATAGAGAATTTTTTGTCTTTCAGTCATCAACAGCGGAGAAACTTGTTCTAAACCACAACCCAGATCGTAAAAGTTCTGGGTAGACTTTGTCATCCTTCTTCTGTGGCTCTTTCGAACACAGCATGGGCAAAGAAGGAGTTAATAAACCAACTAGCCGGAAAAGCACACAGTTGTCATGGAACTTAGGCCTCATCAAGAACGGTGACTAGCATAGGATCACACCAGGTTCAGTCTGACGCGTAATGATAATACTAGCTAAGTTCGACTGTATGGTTCTGCTAAATACGTATGAAAATTATATCAGATGGGGATACATGATATTATGTAACTCTGCGCACATTATTCATATAAAGAATACTTACTGGAAAGTATTATTGTTTAGAAAGCATTCTTCTTCTTCTTCTTCTTCTTCTTCTTATTATTATTATTATTATTATTATTATTAAAATCATTATTATTAATTAATTAATTACTCCTTTAGACTTTTTCGCATTGGTATTAGCTGATGGTTTTTCACTGGAGTTTGAGTGACAGTAAGTCTCATCAGGTCTCCTGGAATCTTCTAAGTATCCTGGCTGTTCTCAGTAATGTCATTTGGATAGTCTCTACCCGTCCGCCAACTTCCAAGTCCTCCATGCCCTTTACTAATCCTTTAGTTATTGTGTCAAAAACACCAATCACAATTGGTATAATCGTCACTTTCATGTTCCACAGCTTTTTCACTTCTCTAGCAAAGTCGAGGTACTTATCCTTCTTTTCACATCCTTTCAGTTTTATTCTGTTGTCAGCCGGGACAGCAAAGTCGACAATTCCGCAAATTCTCTTTTTTTTTGGGGGGGGGTTATTATTATAAGGTTTGGTCTTCTTGCCGAGATTAGGTGATCTGTGTGTATGTCAAAGTCCCATAGGAGTTTGTGCGTGTCATTTTCTAGGACAGGTACTGGGCTGTGCATATACCATTTGTTAGTGTGATCAAATTTAAATTTCTTGCACATCTCCCAGTGGATCCCCTTGCCTATCCACTCGTGTCTCGTCTTAAACGCCTTCTTTGCAAATTTGCTACATTTGCTTATTATGTGATTGGTCGTTTCGTCTCTATCACTGCAAAGTCTATACTTGCTCTTTTTTGAGTCTTGTCTATTCTCGCTTTTGATATGATTGGTTCTTATGACGTTGTCCTGTGCTGCTATTAGGAGGGATTCTGTTTCTCTCTTAAGGCTACCTTTTTCTTAGCCAGGTACAGATTTTCTCGTGTGAGATGGTGTTTATTAGTCGTTATTATCATTATCAATTTACTTTTTAGAGAGTTTTCCCACCAACGTTAGGTGATGGTTTCTTACTGGAGCTTGAGTGATAGCAAGTCTACTCAAGTCTCCGAGACTCTTCTCAATAAGACTCTCCTTAATAATGCTGTATTTTTGGATGGTCTCCTTTCTTCATCTAATTTCTAAGTCTTCCAGTCCCTGTACCTATCTTTTGATGGTTGCACTGAGGACTCTAATTACAACTGGTATCTCAGTTACTTTAATGTTCCGTAGTTTTTTCAGTTCTCTGGCATGGTCTAGCTACTTATATCTCTTTAACTTTCTTTCAGTTTTACCCTGTGGTCACCAGGAACGGGAAAGTCCACTAATCAGCAGGTTCTATTTTTTGTCGTCTATCACTTGGCCCTGCTGTCAAATTACTATTATTATTCATTCATTAGAGTTTTTCACATCAGTGTCAGCCGATGGTTTTTCACTGGAGTCTGAGTGACAGCAAGTCTCCTCAAGTCTCCAGGACTCTTCTTAGTATTCTAGTCGTTCTCAATAATGCTAACGTTTGGATGGTCTCCACTTGTTCGCCAACTTCCAAGTCCTCTAGTCCCTTTAGTAATCCTTTAGTTACTGTTCCAAACGCACCAATTACAATTTGTATAATTGTCACTTGCATGTTCCACAGTTTTTTCAATTCCCTAGCAAGGTCGAGGTATTATTATTATTATTATTATTTACTCATTAGAGTTTTTCACATCAGCGTAAGCTGATGGTATTTCACTGGAGTTTGAGTGACAGCAAGTCTCCTCGAGTCTCCAGGACTCTTCACAGTATTTTGACCGTTTTCAATAATGCAGTTGTCTGGATAGTCTCCACTCGGTCGCCAACTTCCAAATCCTCCAGGCCCCTTAATAATCCTTTAGTTACCATGCCACAACCACCAATCACAATTGGTATAATTGTCACCTTCCTGTTCCATAGTTTTTTTCAATTCTCTAGCAAGGTCAAGGTACTTATCTCTCTTTTCACTTTCTTTCAGTTTTATTCTGTGGTCAGCCGAAACAGCAAAGTTGACAATATTGCAGATTTTCTTTTATTTTGTTGATTATTATAAGGTCTGGTTTATTATTATTATTATTATTATTATTATTATTATTATTATTATTATTATTATTATTTATATGAAACCATATAATTGCTGACAAATTATTGGTGTTTGATTGAAATACTTGAAAGCATATAAGCGATCACATGCCAGCATCCGGTTGGTCGTGATTACGTTGGCCATTACGTCAGTGACTCTTGGTCTCCCAATCCACAACGTCCCAGACGTATCATTCCAGATTATTCAAATTGAGAAAGAGCCGTGGGAGTCTTGTTTTGGGGTTAAGAACCCTTCCTTGATCACTCGCATAATCCCTTTGTAGCTCCCTCCTCTGATTCAGGTGCTGGCATTTGCTCTAAGGCACTGCAATAAGAATTGGAGGTGGTTTGGCATGGCTGGGATTATTTGTATCTTATGAACAGATGACAACACTTTCACTTACGACCTCTAGCTCGTCTTGTAAAATTACATACTTAGCTCCAAGCCATTTTCAAGAAGTTGGTTAACTTCAAGTTACTGTTGTTGGAAACTCGTATCCCGTGAACAGTTTTCTTTTGTCAGATTGGAACCAACCTTATGATTCCTCTTCATACAATTAAATAAAAATTCATTGATTTGGTTCATGTCGAGAAAAACTATGTTTGGTCATCCTCCAATTGTGGTCTGCTCATAGTGTGTTCTCATATATCTGGAGCAAAGGATTAAATAATACTAAGTAATAACGGTAGGATAATCCGTGTCATAGCTCAAGGAAACGAAAAGAAAATTGGGTAATCATGAAACAATGAATTCACATATGTTGGCATTTGTCTTCTTTCATTTTTAGGGGAATTCACATATTTTCTTAGAACTATGTAAATTTCTATCGGTTTATTTGATTAAAAAAAGTTATTGAAAATCGAACAATTTCGGAAAAATGCATGACTAAATATAAAGAAATTGAGCATAATTTCATCTTTCCCTTTTACAAATGAAATTATTGATATTTAACATGCAAAACCAAAAAGAGCCAGAGAATGGGATATATATATATATATATATATATATATATATATATATATATATATATATATATATATATCTTTAAAGAAAAAACCAAAGACCGGTTAATTTAGGATTATAAATTTATTTCCATTCTGTTTTTCAGTTTCTGGTGTGAACCAAAAACACGAAGAAAAATATAACAGGACTTTAGTTTTTTTCTTTAAAGAAATATTGCTCTGTAAAAAAATTACATTGAGCTCTCCACCAGGAAAATTTAAATGTTCAGCTCCTGAATGATTTTCTTGTCCTGAAGGAATTACTCCCAACTCTGGTTTATCTAGACCGAATAATACCTATATATATATATATATATATATATATATATATATATATATATATATATATATTGAGAGAGAGAGAGAGAGAGAGAGAGAGAGAGAGAGAGAGAGAGAGAGAATAAAAAAGATAGGAAAAACCAGAAGGCTAAAGGGAAGAAAGATGTAGACAAAAAGAATAGCCAAAAAATGATGAAAGGGAAATGGAGAAGTAAAAATAGAATTCAAAACACGATTGAAATACAAAGTAGAAAGAGATTGACTAAGCTCGTTAATCATTACACCATGCGAGGTCATAATTATATATGGAGGAAGGATATCGAAGCCTACTGACCAAAGAACACGGTACCGACTGTCACTATTGGTGGTGGCAGTATAATGATTTGGGGATGTTTTTCAGCGAAAGGTATGGGCAAAAAATCTGTAATAGACAGTAGAATGAATGCCCCAAAATATAAACGGATCTTGCATGAAAATTTGATGTCTCCTGTTGAGAGTTTTGAGCTACTTTTTGTTACATTTTTTTGCAAGATAATGATCTCATGCATAGAGCTAAATCTACTAAGAAGTGGTTGTCTGAAAATAATGTTATTAAGTTGCAATGGCCAAGTCAGTCCCCAGATTTTAATCCAGTTGAGAACTTTTTGAAAATTCAACTCAGAAAAGTGCACCAGCAAATATCAATAATCTGAAGACAATGTACCAGGAAGAATGGTACAAAATACCTAATAATTATGGCAAGAAATTAATAGAGAACTACCGGAAGAGATTAGTGGCTGATGAAGAGAATAAAGTGTATTCTACAAATTATTAAATGAAAATAACGAGTTATTTTTTGTACTGCACGATAACTTTTTTATTCATGAAAATGAATAAATGGAATTAATTTCTGTAAAATGTATTGTAACCTAACTTTATATACACATATTAGTAGAATATATCCTTATACAGTATATGTATATAAAATTTTTGTTCAGGCTACGATTGAAAGCTAAAAAATAAAAATTATCATATGCACGAATATTTATTTCACCCATACTCACATACATATTTACATTAAAAATATATACATAGGCAGTCATAAAAGTTTTACTGTGAGAATGGATATATATATATATATATATATATATCATCATCATCATATCGTGCTGGCAGCACGGATATCCCTGACCCTCTCTCGCCACTCCTCCCTATCGTTCATCGCCCTAGGTAGGTCTTCAGGACAACAACCTGTATCCTCACATAGCTGCTGAATGTACGTTCGTGCTGGTCGTCCTGCTTTTGCGCGGCCGTGTGTGGGGATCCATAAGAGTACATCTCTTATGAGTTCATCTCTGCTTCTCCAGCAATGTCCTGCATGTCTGGTTCGCCTAACTTGAATAGATTTCGTGATAGGGGGCAGGTGGCCGTACAGTTGGTGTCTTGTGGGGTGTTGCTGCCAGGACTTGTTGAGGATTGCACGCAGCATTCTTGTGTAATTGCCATCTAGTTTCTTCTCTAGCCGTTTTGTTAGCGTCCATGTAGTGCATCCATATAGCAGTATCGATGTGACCGCTGCCTGGAAGAAACTGCGTTTCATTTTATCGGTTAGGTCTGATTTCATATATATATATATATATATATATATGTATATATATATATATAAAGAGAGAGAGAGAGAGATAGTGTATATATATCCGTGTGTATATGAGTATCTATTAATGTACATATTTATCTCCTCTCTTTGTCAGTTTCTCTTATTATATATATATATATATATATATATATATATATATATCGATAGATAGATAGATAGATAGATAGATAGATAGATAGATAAGCGGAGATATATTGATGGACAGAAAAATATATAGATAAGTACCGACTGATAAGTATATATATATATTGAAAGAGAGAGAGAGAGAGAGAGAGAGAGAGAGAGAGAGAGAGAGAGAGAAAGGGGGGGGTTATCTCTTCCTATGGGCAAATTGGTTAATAAGTAAATACATAGCTAGCTAGGTATGTGCGGATAGATACAAAGGTACTAAGCTTCCGAAGTATATATACGTATAGAGACAAACACACACACACACACACACACACACACACACACACACACACACACACACACACACACACACACACATATATATATACATATATATATATAGTTATCAAAAGAGATTCCTTGGGAGGTCGAAAATTAAAGAAACGACAAAGTCTCTTAGAACAACTTCAAACATTTGTCTAATTTACAGTCGACACGGATTTTTAAAGGAATATTTGGTGTAGAGTAGATCGGTGCTAATCAATAATCTGAGCGATCAGCCGCTTTAGTTTGTTGCCAAATTTCTTTAAAAAAATGGTTGCGTCATGTGAAACACAAATTCTTTGCCAAAAGGTTCATAATCAAAGGCCTTGCACCTTCAAAAGTGTGTCTCATGAAGTTCCTTTAAGTTTCACGCAAAACATTGGGCACACGCGCAAGTCCAAAGGATAAATTCAAGTTCTTTTTCTATAGAAAATCAAAACGAGTGTTATTTTGTGAAATGTGACTTGCTGAAGAAATTTAAACTTATCGTACTATTATTTAGTTTTTCACTTGCCAGCCATATCAAATCTAGCCTAAAAAGTTCTTATTTAGTTTTAATAGTTTTGAGATTTCTCTTTTTTCAAGAAAATCAATAGTGATGGGTTGTTCATGTGCCAGAACACTGTTAGCATTACTTAACTCACTGCGCCCAGAACTTTTTCTTTACATGAGATTCAGTGTGTTTTCACTCCAATCACTGTCTTTTCGACTTATGCTTGTAGTGGCAAACCCTTGTTAAGTCTTGAAAAATCTTTTGATTATAACATGTTACTCAGTAGACATCACACTCATCATTCGGTTCTTTTGAACAGATTCAAAACAAGATTAAAATGATTTGTGCTATAAACCAATTCAAAACAATGCAGAGTTTAAAGTTATGGAAAAAATTCTGAAAAATAAATTACTTTACTTTTTTATTTAAAATCGGCCTTATTAAATGAGTGACCTAATAGATAGATAAATAGATAGATAGAAGTAGAATTAGATAGATAGTTAGAAGTTGAATTAGATAGATAGATAGATAGATAGATAAATAGACAGATCCCTACTATTTATTGAATGATCCTTTTATCAATCACATGACCAATATTATTTGGTGAAATTTTCAAATAAATATTTACACCCAGCCTATACATATAATGATAAACCCACTCAAACACACATAAACGCATCTATCTATCTATCTATCTATCTATCTATCTATCTATCTATCTATCTATCTGTGTGTGTGTGTGTGTGTGTGTGTGTGTGTGTGTGTGTGTGTGTGTGTGTGTGTGTGCTTTTTTATCGGCGAAACGTAGAAGAAAAGAGCCAATAAACATAAGTGGGATTTAAAAATGAACAATATGTTGGATGCAATCGTGCACATTAGGAATATATGACTTTAGTAATCAATCTCTAATAAAAAAAGATACTTTTGTCAAGGCAAAGATGGTTAGAGCATGTAATTATCCATAAAACAACATTCATTCATTTTCAGTCAACGTTTTACATCATATATCCTGTCCAGCCAAACTGAATACTCAAATAATGTGCAATAAAAGAAATGAACTACAAAAAATAATTTACAAAACTAAAATTTTTTCTAACACACACACACACACACACACACACACACACACACACACACACACACACACACACACACACACACACACACACACACACGTGCATATATATATATATATATATATATATATGTCCTCGAGGCCATGTATATTTTCCTTAGTCGCTCGTCTCTGTGTAAA
Source organism: Sepioteuthis lessoniana (assembly GCA_963585895.1). Taxonomy (NCBI): domain Eukaryota; kingdom Metazoa; phylum Mollusca; class Cephalopoda; order Myopsida; family Loliginidae; genus Sepioteuthis; species Sepioteuthis lessoniana. Next base: position 41,658,554 of record OY757928.1, on the reverse strand, counting down.
CAGAATCCAATGCACTCCTTACATTTTCTTGGAGATGTTTCTGGTGTGACTTCGGGGTTTTATTCATTTTTATTTGTTTTTCCCCCTCCTCCTTTGTTAAGCCAACATTTTTCATATCACCCCCTTTTATTCATTTGTCGTTTTCTTGACTTAAACTTCCTCCGGTTTTTTTCTCTCGGCAAATCACCGGATGAAAGAGCTCTAATATCATCTCTAATGAAATATTCTTTTTTTTCTTTTTCCTCCGTTCATTTATATCTCCTTGTAACTACATATGATTCCTTTAAGTATTTTGCAATACAATTTTACATGATTTATACATATATATATATATATATATATATATATATATATATATATATATGCTTGTGGGTATGATCAGGGTTGCCAGTCGGTTATAACAAATGAGCAGTAGCAATATATAATTCTTCTTTTTAAACAAAAAATAATTGAAGTATGGACAATATTTCCTACGTTTAAATTTTTAAATTAAAAATAAAGTATGTGCCTCCGTATTTAAAAATACTATGAGTGCTAATTTATAACTTATCAATATTTCTTTCTTTTTTTTTCAATTTCAATAAGTTTTAATTTTTGTAAAATTTTCTTGTGCAAAAAATTGTTAAAACGGATAGAGTATGATTAACGACATTTTTATGGATATTAATTCAATATTGTCTCTCTAAACTTACTTAAAAAAGAATGAAATTGCTTTTAACATATATTATATATTGAAGACAAAAACAATTCTAAAAGAGCAATTCTACGTTTTAAATCTGCAATGCTTTAAAATTGTCCTTAAATGAATAAATAAATAAATAACATTTTATAAGATTTAAAACCGTCATGATGTATAAATATTTTCTTCATTTTAATTCAATAATTTTACGTTTTTATAAATGTATTTTACGCTTAAAATTGTTAAATGGATAAAAAGTTTAAATTTGTTTTTAAAAAAAAGAAAGAAGCAAAAATATTTCTTAGAAATGTTATTAAATTTAAAAAAAATCAGATTTCTTTATTGCTTGTTTATGAAAAATAAATAAGCTACAACGATGTGCAAATTAAGAAACAACGTTTGCAATTGGATTTTTCCAAGCGAATTTCTTTACTCCATTGTTAGTTGATGGTTTATAACTGGAGTCTGAACGACAGCAAGTCACCTTAAGTCTCCGGGATTCTCAGTATTCTAGCCAATCTTAATAAGTCTGCAGGTTGGATGGTCTCTATTCATCCTCTTATCTCTATATCTTCCTAGCCACTTACTTAGCCTTTGGGAATCGTTCTGAATGCACCAATTCCAATTGCTATCGCTATCACCGTCATGTTCCATTGCTTTTGTTAGTCTCAGGCAAAGTCTAAGTACTTGTTCCTCTTTTCATTTTCTTTGATTTTTACTCTGTAATCTTCCGGGACACCAAAGTCCATTATTCGGCAGGTTTTCTTCTTTGTGTTAACTATCACTAGGTCTGGTTGTCTAACCGGAATTAGGTGATCCGTTTATACTTCAAAATGTCCGAGAATTTTGTGTGTCATATTTTCTTGGACTGATTCTGTTTTCTTCAAATACCATTAAGTACTATGAAACAAAATTCAATTTCTTCCACTATTACCACAGTTTTTTTCACAACATCGATTGATAAAATCAGAGCAAACGGCTTTGAGCTGACAAAGAAAAGAAGCAGAAGATACCCTGCAAAAACAATTAACCAACGCTGACTACGCTGATGACATAGCCATACTGGCAAATACACCCAACCAAGCCGAAACACTACTGCATAGTTTGGAACGAACCGCCGCAGGCATAAGCCTCCATGTCAATGCACACAAAACGGAATATATGTGCTATAATCAAACAGGTGACATCTCCACACTAGACGGAACCCCTCTTAAACTAGTAGACAAATTCACTTATCTAGGAAGCAGCGTCTCATCAACCGAAAAGGACATTGACACGCGGCTAACGAAGGCATGGACAGCAATCGATAGGCTATCGATCATATGGGAATCAGACCTAACCGATAAAATAAAACGCAGTTTCTTCCAGGCAGCGGTCGTATCGATACTGCTGTATGGATGCACTACTTAAACGCTAACAAAACGACTGGAGAAGAAGCTAGACGGCAATTACACAAGAATGCTGCAAGCAATATTGAACAAATCCTGGCGGCAACACCCCACAAGACACCAACTATAAGGCCACCTGCCTCCTATCAGGAAAATTATCCGAGTTAGACGAACCAAACATGCAGGTCACTGCTGGAGAAGCAGGGACGAGCTCATAAGTGATGTACTCCTATGGACCCCCACTTATGGCCGGGCAAAAGCAGGGCGACCAGCACGAACATACATTCAGCAGCTATGTGAGGATACAGGATGTAGCCCTGAAGACCTGCCAGAAGCGATGAACGATAGGGAAAAGTGGCGAGAGAGGATCAGGAATATCTGTGCTAGTGGCACGACATGATGATGAAGTCTCCTCTAATCTCCCGGACTATTCTCAGTATTCTCGCCGATCTTAATAATACTGTAGTCTGGATGACCTTCACTTGTCCTCTAATTTTTAGTCCTTTTATCAAGCCTTTAGGGATTGTTCCAAACGCACCAATTAAAAATGTTATCACCGTAAAATTGTTATTATTTTCATTATACAATTAATTAATGCAATTAAAGAAGAATAATTTATCTTATTGGATGAAAAAATAATTTTATCCTATTTGATATTTTGCTACAGTTTATTTAAAAAAAAGTTTTTAAAAGATTCCTTTGGTTTTTTACGATGAAGTTTGTTTATAGGGTGTCTGAATATACATGGTACCCATCTGAATGCTAATAACTCTATTAATAATAATAAGCATGTGTTCTTTTTTGTTTCGAATTTGAAAATACTATACTATAACAACTATTAATCCTTGATCACAATGCCTTGCACAAGGGAGGAAAAATACTTTTTATACCTACTTATTTGGAAACAAAATCATACAGAACTGCCTCAAAATAGATGTAACCCATTAATACGATGATGATTTATTACAAGAAACTCAAAAAAAGGTTGCTTCTGCTGGAAGCTAATTTAATAACAATTAAAATCATTGATTGATGTCTCTTGCTCAATGAATGCATTTTTACAGGACATATTCAAGATGATTACCATTGTACTTGTCTCAGTGATAAATCATTATGATATGAATGGGTTGCGTCTATTTTGAGACACCGTGTATATCGTAAGTTATGGAAAGAATGTGCATAAGCGAAGAAAATGTACTACTCGACATTAAGAATCGCATAAGATTATATTTCATTCTAGAATGTTTTATAAAATACTTTAATTGATTACAAACGTAGCTGATCTTCTTCGTCGCCCCTGGAGTTAAACTATGTTGACGTAGGAAGCGGAAGTAAATGGCCGTCACAGAAAAAAATATAAAATAGAATAATTTGTTCGACAGTTTAATTTTATAAATTCCGGATATCATATGAATAATATAGATTGAAAATTGGTCTCTTCTAGAAATGTTGCCGCTTTATTTGTTGAGCGGTTTTGGTGTCCATAGACGGACATAATAAACGCTATTCTATATATATATATATATATATATATGTGTGTGTGTGTGTGTGTGTGTGTGTGTGTGCGCGGGTGTTTGCCCTAACCATTACCGCGGAGACAGGATATGACACCAGGTAATTTTTTAAAGCGGAGTGATCCTTCACCTAGTGTCGTTACTGTATCATGGGAGAGAACACAGTCTGCTCGAATATTTACTCATGGTTGAGTAGAGAACAGATGGATTCATGATATTTCTAAGGACATTAGCACAAAGAGAAAAGCAGATAGCCACATTCAGAATTTTAAAACGCTTTGACGACGACGATGGATATTTATCTCTGCCTCCGACCCGAAAGGATTTGACACAAGTTCTTTTTTAAGGTGGAGGTTTTGGGGAAGGAGAGGTCTGCTAGGAGTCTTGGCTCGTACCCTGCGAGTATATGCTGGTCATTGGCCCACTTAGTGCAATATGATACAGATAAGTCAACTAGACTTACGACAATGACCATCATTATAACTACAAAGAAATATATTTTTCAACACCTATGCATAGAATTGTGAAGGTTTGCGTGCAAGGCATACAGCTGACGGTTTTTGGGTTCGATTTTCACAAGTTGAAAATTAATCTATGATTGAAGATTAACGACTATAGATATGACTAACGACGCATATTCTATATGAAATCCAGTAATTTCAGGAACAATGGTTAACAAAACCCCTCTTTTTATGTCCATATCCTTAAATTAGTTTTCCGTTGTTAAATATGGGTTAGTAACTCATAAGTCACAGCGAGAAAATATGTAAGGAATAATCAGTATTTTCTTTTCTCTTTACCTATATGAGGATCATTAAGTTTCCTGACTTCTCCTTCGAAGTAATCTCCTCCAGCCGCAATGCATTTGTTGTACCGTTCCAACAACTTCTGGAAGGCCCCATGGAAGTCCTCTTGTGTGAGCGTGTCAATGACCTTCGTCACAGCCACTTTCATCTTCTCAATCGTCTCATAACGACAACCTCTGAGCTTAGGGGATAACCAAAAGTCACAGGGAACAAGGTCTGGACTATAGGGAGGGTGAGCAATTATCCTGATTCCTATCTTGGTCAAATAGTCTGTGACAAGGATGGAGTTGTGGACTGGTGCATTGTCCTGGTGGAAATGTCACTGACCCGATTTGAAGAGTGCTGGCCTCTTCCGACGGAATCTCTTCTTGAACTCCCTTAAAACCTCAGCATAGTAATCCTAACCCTAACCCTAACACTTTGGCCAGTCAACTCTGGTGTATTGACTTCCTTACTCCTCCCACACCTCTCACCGTCCCTCACAGACTCCCTGCCTTCCTTGAATCTCTTATGCCACTCAAAAACTGATGCTTTATTCATGCAAGATGGTCGAAAATTAGTCTGAAGAATCCCATACGTTTCTGTGGCATTTTTTCCAAGTTTAAAACAGAATTTTATTGCACATCGTTCTTTTAAAGTGTCCTCACGTCCAAATTGCATTTCTGAAATTCACCAGCTGTGACAATCAGGCTTTAGTAGGATGTATTCCAATTCCTGCTGTAGCTGTTCCTTTGAAACTGAAAACTTGGTCAGTCATCTCATACGATGTATAGCAATAATATACTGAATTTTCAAAAGTCTACGCCAATTGTAAAAGCCTGTACAAAAAAAAAAAAAGGCTGGAAACTTATTGAATGCACCACGTAATTCGAGAAAGCATAAGTTGGCGACTGTAGTCGAGGGCGACCAGAAGGCTCCCTTTTCAAATAGTTGCAATACCGAGGAATAGTGGAGGGCGTTACTTCTTTTCCTTGATTGCTCCACTTTACGCTTGATACGTACCTTATATTGCTGAGTATTAAGCAAGGAGGAATCAAGTACCATTTTTAAAGTCTTTGGTATGACGCAACCTGGGATTGAACCCAGGTCTCTCAGACCATTGGTGAACACACAACTCATTAGGCCGAGAAAACAATCCACACTAACCGCTGGATATTGTCTTTAAGATCACTTTTGAAAAGCCACGTAAATTATTTGGGTGGCATACCAGAAGGAAGTCGCACTTTTGAAAAATACACAGTCAGTAGACCTGTTTTCTATAGTAAACAGAACACAGGTGTTCCCTAATGAGAGTGTCGCATAAATTGCGTGCGTGGAATGTTAGAAAAAGGTGTTTACTCGTGCGTCACGTGGGCAGCAAACCAAAAGAGATTAAATTCGATAAGTGGGTAGAGTATTCGCCAATGATCCGTGAGACCAGGGTTCAATCCCAGGTTGAGTCATACCAAAGACTTTAAAAATAGTACTTGATACCTGCTTGCTTAACACACACCAATATAAGGTACGTATCAAGGGTAAAGTTGAGCAATCCAAGGAAAGGAGTAGCGCCCTCCCCTACACCCTGGTGTAGTAGCTATCAAAAAGGGAGCCTTCGAGTCGCCCTCGACTACAATCACCAACTTTACTTTACTATATGGATCCACTACATGGACGCTAACTAAACGTATGGAGAAAAAGCTTGACGGCAATTACCCAAATATGCTGTGAGTAATATTGAACATATCCTAGAGGTAGCTCCCGACAAAGTAGCCGCCGTACGGCCACCTATCACCCACCATGAAAACTATTCAAGTTAGACGAACCAGACATGAAAGACACAGCTGGAGAAGTGGGAATGAACTCATAAGTGACATAATTCTGTGGAATCCTTTACATGGACGAACAAAGGCAGAACGAACTGCTAGAACCTATATACAACAGCTCTGTGCCGATTCAGGATGTAGCCTTAAAGACCTACTGGGAGCGATGGACGATAGGAACGTGTGGCGAGAGAGGGTCAGGGAGATCTGTTCTGGCGGCGCAATATGATGATGACCAAGTTTATAGAGATTTTGGGAAAACTAGTATGATAGTTGATCTCTAGAAAGCATGACTATCATGTTTGTAGAAAAAGTCAACATTGAAACATGCTACCACAGGTGGTACGATTTAATGTAAACCTGGATCTTATCAGCTTTTGTGTTTTGTTTATAAGTCTTAATAAATTTACCGATATATAAATATATTGAATGATTGTGAATATTTTTTATTCGACAAGTTATTATCGCTAAATATCAAATGAATAAAACTTCAAAAATTCAATTCTGAAACTTTGGTGTTTGAAAGATTATTCATGGCATATAAATGTTGATTATTTTCATAAGCGAGTGCTTTTTCTAAAAATTTCATTTAGCATAAATCATCTGTTTGCACTCAGTTTAAATGTCAAACAGTTCTATCTGACTCATAGATTGGACCCAATCAGGTGCTACCACTCCAGGACGGAGTAGACCTCTGAATGTTGTCAATGAAAGGATACTCTGCATTAATAAAAGCTCCAGCATTACTGGAGCCTACCCATCAGATTGTTTAGCTTCATAAACAGGACGCTCGGGGATGTCTTACCCCTCTGCAGAGATGCAATCGGAGTATTCTACGGCCTCAGCCGACTATGTCATGTAATCTTTAAATTGAAAATTTATGGCAAAGAATGTTTTTGTGAGTAGTCAAATGTAATTATTTTATTTTGTATATATATATATATATATATATATATATATATATATATATATATTGAAAAAGAAAAAAACGTTTTGTATTTTTATGAAGGGAAACAAATTCATTAAAATGAATATAAATCAAATAAAAATGTTCTCTCTATTAAGTAGATTAATATTGATCGTTTTATTTATTTCCAAAAAATCATTAGTAATGTTTTATTCCTAAAAATGATCTTGTATAACATTTAACTTCAGATTTCCGAAATAAAATGAAAATTCATTTTTTTCTCGGTTCTCATACAAAGTCCGATATATTGATTTTACTGACCCAAGATGAACTCAAAAGTAAATATTACTACAATCCATTGTGTAATATACTCCAGACCGGCCAGAACTGAAAATCTACTACAAATGTTTGATTTTCGGAAATTTTCGAAAAAAAATATGACTACTTTTTGAAATACTTAGAATAAGATTCTAACCTACACCTGAGTTTAATAGAATGTGCTGAAAATCAAATAAAGGAAAATGTGTATCTTTTAAAGTTACCGGATTCAACAAGCAGTACTTGAAGAAGGCTCCCTTTTTAATATCTACTACGCCGAGAAGAAGGAGAGGGTGTTACTTCTTTCCTTGGATTGCTTCACCTACCCTTGATAAGTACCTTATAATGCTGAGTGTTCAGCAAGGAGGTATTAAGTACCATTTTTGAGTCTTTGGTATGACTCGATCGGAGATTGAACCCTTGTCTCCCGAATCTTTGGCGAATATTCGAACTATTATACCAATGGGTTGCAGACAGATAAGATAATTTTTCTAGGAAACTTTCAAAACCAATCAACCTAGTTCTTTGTCTGACCTGTGTGTTTGTACTGTTTACTAAAGTTCTTCAAATATATATTTGCAAAAATATGAACATGCTTTCTTTCCCTGTTGAAAAAATTAAACTCAGAAACACGCACAAAAATGTTACATAATAATTCATAAGACAATTTATCATTTATTGTTTGGAAAGATGAAACACAAAAATAATCATGGGCAATTTAGTCAGAAAGAACATTTTGTTTTCCACGGTCAACTGAATTGGTATTCACTGGGTTGATAATCATCTCTTGTAATAAATTCAGCTGTATATATGAGTGCCATTTTTATTTCATCTGATAGACATAGTTCTAAATTTTCCTGATTATCAAATATTTCTCAGCCTTCCTCCGAAAGTTTATAATTACAAGATGAACATTTATGATCTGGCTTAGCATCAAAAGCATCAATATTTTCATTTTGATCTAAAAGTAAAGATGTCTGCTTAATAGACTGCTTTTCAATACACTGTTGGACATTAATAAAATAGGTGCCACTTGATCCTTGACGAAATTTACATAATTCTTTTTTTGTAATGGATCAGTTGAAAATTGCTAAAGTATTTATGGCTTTTAGCTAAAAGTTATGGACATGGACTAACAATTCCATTGAAACAATGTTAGTAGCTCTGTGTTTGGATAATTGTTTCATACAATTGCCTTGACTGCTAGCCATATTAGGAACCATTTGAGCAAACACAATGATAAAATCAAGTCGGCTGTCCGTCGGAGATTTGATTTCAGCTAATAGAAAGTCAATGGGTAGTATATCGATTTGAAGGATCTTACCATATAAAATTTTCCACCATATCAAAACTTTGTAAATGAAAATAACAGCATCATTCTTATCCACACTTAATTCAGACTGAGTGAGAAATGCATTTGTGTTTTTTTTTCTAAAAACACTTTGAGGCAAGTAGAAACCTATGGTCTATTTATGGGCTTTGGAGCATGGAAATTTCATTTAAATATGAAAGTTTAACAAGTCTTTGAGATTCAAAACAATATAACTTTTTAAGATTTGCCAATTTGCCAGTCGATTTACTGCATCATCATCATCATCATCATCAAGCTATAAATACGGAATATTTCTCTACAGATGAATAAAATCAAAATCAAAATTTTTATTATCTTCAGTTAACAATTTTTTTCAGAGAGTTTAGTGTATAACTAAAAAAACGGCTTGATTTACTCGGTTCCCATCGCATTGCCTTTAAATCCACGACCTGAGCTGTTACCTCAATTTATTGAAATAAAAAGGCTAACATTAATTTTGAAATTGGAATCAGTCTTGTAAGAAATTTAGATTCACATAAAGACACTTCAATATTATCCCAAGTAGACTTTGAGCAAGTAGAGATGGTTTATAACTGACTTAAAAAGTACTTGTTTGTCCAGATATAATAACATTTTCTTGATATAAACTTTTCATGGAGATTTATGTACCCTTTTTTACTGGCATTAACAGAATCAAATACAGGCAGCTTAAAATATTTTTTATAATGTTTTGATGTTATTCTTCTTGACGCTGCTAATGATGGTCACTAAAAACCCTGTTTTCATCTATCATATAAAGACTGTGATGTTATATAGTGGACAGAAGGATGTCTTATCATATCTGAGATGTATTTCATCCATACAATTTTATGATGCATTGGTGAAAAGTGCTGACTCAAAAGTTATAGGATCAAAATATCGGATAATTTCTTTCAATGTTGACCAAGAATCAACTGCATTTATATGGTTTTGGGACAGGTTGTTAATATAACATTTAATACTATAAAGAAATGTTTGAAACAACAAATGTTTATAAATTCTCTACATGAAGATTCTATTGATAACTTTTGAGGTCTGAACAGTTAAGATATTTTCATCCAAAAATGCTACAACTGGACACACAAAGTCTTTTTTGTTGTTGAAAAGACTTTCTTTTAAATTTGCATGCAAAAAAAAACAGCGACATTTATTTCATCATCAATTTGATTTCGAGCAGTACAGGAGATTTTTTTCTCAAACTATGAAAGCGTATGTTTCACATGTCATTTTGAGGAAAAGTAGGTTTCACATGTCATTATAAGATAAAGTAGGTTTCTCATATCATCTTGAGATAAAAAAGGTTTCACATGACATTTTGAGATAAAAAAAGTTTAACATGTCATGTTGAGATAAAGTAGGTTTCACATGTCATTCTGAGGAAAAGTAGTTTCACATGACACTTTAAGATAAAGTAGGTTTCACATGTCATTTTGAAATAAAGTAGGTTTCACATGTTTTTTTGAGGAAAAGTAGGTTTCACATGTCATTTTGACATAAAGTAGGTTTCACAAGTCATTTTGGGGAAAAGTAGTTTCACATGTCATTTTAAGATAAAGTAGGTTTCACAAGTCATTTTGAGTAAAAGTAATTTTCACATGTCATTTTGAGATAAAGTAGGTTTCACATTTCATTTTTAGATAAAGTTGGTTTCACATGTTATTTTAAGGAAAAGTATTTTCCATGTGCTATCTGAAGTAGGTTTCACATGTCATTTTGAGAAAAGGTAAGTTTTATCTGTCATTTTGAGGAAGAGTAGGTTTTTATGTGTTTAATAATATATTGACTGAATCTTTTTTTGACATGTAGTATAGGTAATTCAAACAGATTTAAACAATTGTACCTAAAGCTCAAACCATTGATGTGGAATAAGTTTAGTTGACAGGTTATGACCTTTAAGAACAGTTCAATGCCTGACTGTTATTGGTGAATGGTAATGTCAGGTGACTAAAATAAAAAAAGTTAGAAGTTAGGTTTCAGCTTTTAATTAGTTTGCTGAGACTCATCAAAGTGATAGGAACTGATTTTCTCTCTATGGTCTATATGATACTTGTGCTCCTGGCAAAACACGAAATCAGTAATGTATATGAAGTGAATAAATAATATCCACAAAAGAAGTTTTGGTCTTGTTGTTCATCTCAATTAAAAACTTTGCACGATGAAGAAGAGATGTACATTTCCTTTTTTAAGTAGAAGACTCATATTGTGAATTGAATTACCATGACCAGAAAATACGGCAAACACTTACGCACGACATACTGAAACACTGGACAGCTGTTTCGACTTTATTAGGTGTCATCAAGAGTGTATGCCGTGATCTCCACCACTAGAGATCTAACCAGCAACCAGAGATTGGAGAGCTAAAACTCTACAACGGAACCAATAGTCCATATCGCACACAAGTGACGCCTAATTAACTAGTCATGGTAATTGCGTGGCTAGTTAACCTGAATGTGTCTTGCAAGTTACGTCTGTACTCTTTACAGTGGACATGGTTACCTCCAGTGCCACGTCTTCCCTGGAGGATTGGAAATATGAATCCACGTAATTATTATAACCCCAAGGGCAAGGATATAGAATTACTATGACTTATTAATGCAGAACCAACCACTAACCACCCGTCCACATTGCACACAAGTGACGCCAAATTAACTACACATGGTAATTCCATATCCTTGTCCTGGGAGTTATAATAATTACACAGATGCGTATTTCCAATCCTCCTGGGAAAACGTAGCCTTGGAGGTGACTTTACAGAGTCTGAGGCCACGAGGGAAGATGAATAGAGGCATAACACCACTTTCGCTAGTGACTAACCCAAACACCACGATGTAGACAGAATGTTAGCTTTTTAACAATATGAATATAAATATGTCCTCAACTTGACACACACATATTCTGAAATCTTCGTATTGAAAATTTCCGTCATATGCTGTTTTCGAATTTGTGGAGTTGTGTAAAGTAATGTAACTTGCAAGACACATTCAGGTTAATTGGCCGCACAATTACCATGGCTTATTAATTTGGCGTCATATGTGTGTGATGTGGACGGGTGGCTCTTCACAATGAAGAAGAGATAGAACGACGTTAATGTTGCGATAAAAGGTTGGTGGAGATAAACGACGACCGCCCAGAAAATAAGACATTTTAAAATCATTTTTGAGGATAGGAACTTTTATATATCAGTTCCAGAAAAAGTTGTTTTTAAATGTGATATTGTGGAAAAGTAATTTATGTCATTTTCTTTAAAGGGGAAGGGAAGCTTTAATAAGTTGATCTCTGGAACTAGATAACTGGTCCCTTTGTTTTTAAGAGCATATGAACATTCTTGGGTTATTTAATGTCAAATCTATAGTTTCACTGGGAGAGTAGCTACGTAAGCCATAGTTTGTGGGGTTAAGGGGGCTTATGTCTTTCTCAAGCGTATTAGTTTGAAATTGAATGTAACAGCATGATTGGAGTTAGACCTCACTTACTATGATGTCGTTGTCCAGGAGGTTAACCATTACACCAGGGGGATTCATCAACTTAATCAGAGGATAAAAGACACAAAGTGAATTACATATATATTTATATATATATATATATATATGTAAACAATAGTAATTGTGATTCATAACCGTTTAAAATTTACTTTGCAGCTAATATCTCCTCGTGGCTGAATGGTTAGAATCTTTGGCTTGGCATTTGAGTCATCCGGGTTTCAATCCCAGGTATGGGAAGATACTGTCTAGCCACACTGATGAGTTCTGATAGAACGAAACAGATCTGTCTATGGATGACTATTTATATGCCATCATATTTTTGCTTACAGAAATGTGGCCATTTCATTTTTCGTTCCCGTGTTTAAATAGAGTAATTATTGATAATTAATGTTGCCAAGAATTATACTGTGTGCGATGGGGAAATTGTCGTCATTTTACATTAATAAATTTGCGCATGCATTTAATTTGATACGGGAAATCAACTCTATGATACAATTCACAAATTCGAAAACAGCACACGACGGAAGTTTTCAATTCGAGGATTTCAGAATATGTGTGTCAAGATGAGGACAAAATCATATTCCTATTGAGGAAAAGTTAACATTCTGTCTACATCATGGTGTTTGGGGTAGTCACTTGCGAAAGTGATGTTATGCCTCTATTCACCTTCCCTCATTGCCCCAGACTCATTACGGTAGCCGACATCAAACGTCACCGGGTGTTTGTTGGTTGGTTGGATTTAATGGTATATCAGCATCTATAGGTTATTTAATGCCAGGGCCTTTACACATATATATTATATAAATTATTTGTAAACGCATATTTTAGATTGGTTGGATTTTATGGCAAATTAACCTCTTAAGGCAAGTGGCGATTTCATTGAACAAATTAAATCTATAATTTCATATAAATGTATCTGATAAAGTAAGATGTGAGTGTTATTTTTATTTTTGCTTAATTTAAACGACAGTTTATCCATCGCACTCAATATGTTTTTATTAATGCTGCGAGCAATCTTGAACAAGTCCTGGCGGCAACACCCCACAAGACACCAACTGTACAGCCACCTGCCTCCAATCACGAAAACTATTCAAGTTAGACGAACCAGACATGCAGGACACTGCTGGAGAAGCAGGGACGAACTCATAAGAGATGTACTCTTATGGACCCCCACACATGGCCGCGCAAAAGCAGGTCGACCAGCACGAACATACATTCAGCAACTATGTGAGGATACGGGATGTTGTCCATAAGACCTGCCTGAGGTGATGAACGATAGGGAAAAGTGGCGAGAGAGGGTCAGGGATATCCGTGCTACCAGCACGACATGATGATGATGATGAAATCATGTTCAGCAAGAAATAATTAAAATTCTTGTATATTTGTGTTTGGAGAAAACTAAACTTTTGTTAAAAAAACATGAGCGTGTTGAAATTTTTCGGCGATACCGTGTTTTCGTAAAATGATTGTACCCTGGGTTAGTTTGGGTTTCTTCGTTTAATGGCATATTATCTTTCGTGGGTTATTTTATACCAAAACCCTCCTGGTTGAAGAGTAATGGTGCTTGTTATCATTAAAGGTTTTCTGACTATTGTCTTCATCGTTATTTCCACAACGTTTCAGTCGATATGTCCTCCGGCCTTCTTCAGGTGTTTGTCGAACTCGGGAACCTTCACAGAACTTCGAACTACGTCCTTTATTGAATCCACGGGGATCAGTTCTGATTCCGTTAACCATAACTGGGTACAAGATAGAACCTGCAATCACCAGATGACTGTCTCCTTAGAAGCTTAGGGAACCAACGCCTATAACCATTACGCTGCTAGACAATTCAAAGTAAATTTTGGGACTTATAAACTTAATGTTCTTACTTGACTAAAATTACTACTATTTTGTATGATTTTTTTTTACCTTTTTTTAAATCATATTTAGATTCTTTCTTTTAGACGAGTAATGGTGCTATTTAACCCATAACTGGGATGATTGAGGGTGTTTATATCTTTCCCAAGAATATTCGTCCGAATGTGAACGTAATGGCGCGACTGGAGTTCGAACTCGCTTACTTTGAGCCTATTACATCACAGTGATCCCGCTTATTATACACTGCTGAGCAAAAAAAGAGATTGGGTCAGATTAAAATTTTTTTTTTGAAGAAGAAGAAGAAGACCTAACAAAAGTAAGAAAAATCCCAAACAAGAAATTTGATATGTTGACAAATTCAGCCCTTTTTAATATATCTATTTACCCAATCTCAGTACGCTTTCCTAAACTGGTTTCAATACCAAAATTAAAGATTCTTCACTGACTTTTTATTTATCCACGGAGGGAGGGAAAATGGTCGGATTCATACCTTTCTTAAGAGTATTAGCGCTATGTGAAATGCAAACAGTATCGTCCAGTATTTGAACTCGGGTCACCGGGTCCATTTTTTGAGATTGGTAATAATTACAAGACCGCTTATGTTTAATTATTCCCCAAAGATTTTCTATTGGATTTAAATCAGGACTTTGTCCAAGCAAAAATATTACTTGTTATAAATTCACAAAAAAGTCACATTTCATATCAGTTTATCAACATGAGGATGTGCGTTATAGTGTTGAAAAATGATATCTGCTCGATTTACGGAAGAGAACATCTGGTCAATAGTTGGTATTAGTGATTTCTGAAGAATGCTTATGTGCTCTGTAGCATAAACATGTCTGTCTAGCCGAATTAGTTCGCCAATTCTAGCAGACGAGAAAGTACCCAACACCATTGTTCTACTATTTCCATGATTAGTGGTTGTTTTCGGATATTCTGGCAATATTTTTTCATCTAATCTTATCAGCCAATCTTCTGGAACATCAGTTTAAAGGCCAAATCATGACTCATCTGAGAATTTCATACACTAAAACAACTTTATATCAACATTAAAATTGTCTGCAGAACGAAAAAATAAGTATGTCCATAGTATTCTTTTCCGATAACAAGGCTTCTTGGCAAATATTTTTGACATAATTTCATTTCGTTTGAAATTTCTTGTGGTTCTTCTTCGAAACAGAGTCTTTCAAACATGTAAAAATCAGAAATGTTACCTTCTTAAGAGACATTTTTTAAAAGATGAAAGACAAAATAAAACGTTTTTGTCCAAATGTGTACACCTTTCAATGGTGCATACTTTGAATTTTTTCTAACATCCGGAAAAACCTACATTATTAAGTAGATATTGGGATATAGATTGACAGTTAGACATGTATCGTAAGTTAGCGACCGTAGGCGACCAGAAGGCTCCCTTTTCAATAGCTACTACACCAAAGTGTAGGGGAAGGCGTTACTCCTTTCCCTGGATTGCTCCACTTTACCGTTGATACGTACCTTTTATTTCTAGGTGTTAAGCAAGGAGGTATCCAGTACCATTTTTAAAGTCTTTGGTATGATGCGACCTGGGATTGAACCCACGTCTCCCGAACCATTGATAAACACTCTACCCACTAGACCATTGAGCCGGTTAAAGCATAGACTCGTATAAATAGATGAATAGATATGACTACACTGAGATAGATATATACATATAGATATGCATACTCTGTAATGGATAGACAGATATATATGAACATATATATATATATATATATATATATATATATATATATATATATAAATATTGAGATAGATAGGTGATATATACAGATAGATATGCATACATTGTGATAGATAGATAGATAGATAGATATGAACAGTGAGATATACGTACATACACACATACTCACACACGTATATATATATATATATATAACCCCGTGTTCATATCTGTATAAGATATATTGACATATTGATATATTCGGACGACAGCCACCATATTTGCTTCACTCGTGTCCGAACGACATTCTCGATATTTTGGTATTTCTTCTTGTCCTGGACACGTCGGCGAGGAGAAGTACGTAAACGAATAAAGTTTTAAAATTTTTCCTATTTCCTGAGTTGGCTCGTCGGAATATTTTACGGGTGATAATAATAATACAAAAAGGTATCGACAACATGTTGAGGAATTATTGCACGGAAACAACGTATCAAAATGAATACCTAAATAAAATTAAGCATAACGGCAATTTTCAACAACATATAAAATACATTTATTCCGTTAGCATTCAACAAACAAAATAATATAACGACGTAATAATGTTCACGATATACGGATAGGACTGTTAAATGATGTTTAACAGGAATACTCAATATAGACATGATAGAAAATAATGTTCTATTTGGCTTTTTCAGTTCTGTTGTTCCTTTTTCGCAAATAGTCGCGCTTTTTCTTTCCAACTGCCGACGCCGCATGTTTATTTTCAACTGTTCGTGCTACATTTCTGTTTTCAAACATTCACGCATGCGTGTCTCTGCTCAGCTATTTACACTGCCGTCTCTGCTTCGACTGTTACTTTCAAACTATCCAGCTCTCGCCTTCATAGTCACGCCAGGAGGCAAAAGGGGTCTCGTTCTTTTTACTCCAGCGGCTTCCGGTCAAAAACCTCCCATTTCTACTCTTCCAGGGTATGGTTATTGCTGCAATGTGAAACGTCACAAGTACGCAACACGGATTAATTGATAGAAAAAATTTAATATCGAATAATTCAAAAAGTATATATATATATATATATATATATATATATATATATATATATATATATATATATATATACAGACAGCTAGATAGATAGATAGATAGATACATACATTCATACATACATACCTTTTTACCAACCCCTCCGCTCGGGCAGGATATGATACCAGGTCATTTTTAAGCGGAGTTTGACAGGTTTGAGTTCAGAGTTTTCTTTCTCCTAGACTAGTTGCCTCAGCAAGGCTGAAGAACCTAGTCTGTCCTACTATTTACCCATAGCTGGAAGGAGAATAATTTGATTCATATCTTTCCCAAAGGTATTAGTGAAATGTGAAATACATACATACATACATTTTTATTATATGCTAATCTGATTCATAGTGATTATCCTTCTTTTTTTCCTCTCTTCTCTCTCTTTTTTATTGAGAGATAAACAGATAGATGGATGGATCTAGCAATAAAGGTATGTGTAAAAGAATTTTACGCTGACTTTTCTTTACGTGCTTTAATGCAGAACAATTTTAAATAACCTGGTAAGTTTACCTTTACTTTCCCAGACGACCAAAAATAATAGGAGAAAGTTACATTAAACAGTTTTCTAGAAAAAAAATCATATTAGTTCTTTATTGCATTTTCAGAACTTTTTCGTTCACGTCAAAACTAAAGAGGCAGAACATTAAACTTGATCAGGCGCTCGTTTAAAAGGGACATAAAGTATATCAGCAGCGTTTCAATAATTATATTTCGTATGCTTATAATCCCTGATTATCTCCAGACAATAGCTCAGGGTTCTAAGAGTGTTGAACTATAGAGAGCCGACACTCTTGTTATCTTTCCTATCATGAGTAGTGCAGTTTCATAACTTCCAAAAGAGAACAAGAACATTCCAAACTTTTTTGATGTGATTTTTTTCACGGTAGAATTGTTTGCAAAGATATTCAGTTAATTCTGCACCCCCTCGGTCAGTCGACTCTACGTAATATTGATTTTATTTTCTTCGAACCTATGAATCATTCAATTTCAAATAAGACAAGTTGGTTGATTGGTTATACTTTACGACATATCAACCGTTGTAGGTCATTTAATGCCAGATCATATTTACGTACACACACACACACACACACACACACACACACACACACACACACACACACACACACACACACACACATGCGCGCGCGCGGCTCATCTATATTTTATGAAAAGTAAAGTTGGTGAATGTAGTCGAGGGTGACTCGAAGGCTCCCTTTTCAATAGCTACTACACCAAGGTATAGGAGAGAGCAACACTCCATTCTCTGGATTGATCCACTTTATAGTTGATCCGTAACTTATAATGGTGAGTGTAAAACAAGGTTACACCGTATATATATATATATATATATATATATATATATATATATATATATATATATGATTTATGAAAGAATACTTTGCAGGTAACAATTTTTAAACAAGTGGAGACTCATTTGTTTACACAATTAAATGGTTTCAATAATTTCCTTTTAATACGGTTTTATGTGTATACAGTTTAATGGTTTCCTGTATTGCTATCTAACACTAATAGTTTTATCTGCGTGCACGTAAATAATTTCAAGTATATCTATTAAACAATAGTAATTTTATTCAACATTTTTCATTTGCACAGTTAAATAGTTTCTAGTATAAGTATTATAGATAATTAAACAGTTCTTTTTGCCCCTTAGATACGGCCCGAACACCAAGTTAAAGAGGACCTACGATTAATGGCAATGAAGGGGTGCTCCACATTCCTCAAAGCTCCACGACAATAGCCTCATCATAAGATTGCTTAGTATCATATCGAATACATTCGTAGTGGGGTGGGTTTAACCTTTCTGCAGAGATGCGGTCAGCGTATTCTACAGCCCCACTCGACTTGGCTGAATGAAAGGTTAAAAATGAATAGTAAGATAACTATTACAGTAATGCCATAAGGATAAGTACAGATGTAAGATGTTTTTTAGAATGAAAAAGGGAACATTTTCATCAAAATCAATGATACCAATATCATTGATTTTGATGAAAATGTTCCCTTTTTTATGGAACATCATACAACCAACACGGGTATTATTAGACATAATTTATTGCCAAACTCTACATCATTGAATATGAATATTGTAGAGTTGCTGGGTCTCAGAAAAAGTTAGTGGAGTCAAAGATTAGATTGAAATTATTTAGATTCCGTCTGTATTCGCCTTCAAGAACGTCCGACGCACCGATCAATGAATTCAGTCCTTACTCCTTTTTGACGAAGGTGAACGGCCCCTATAATAAAGATATTCATTTTTTTATGTATTTCCAAGTCATCTATTGAAGCTTATTTCTTTGATGATGTTTCTTATTTCTTTAAAATATTTCATTTTTTTTTAGAGGGGTTAAACGGAAGTGTATCTATTAAGGTAAAGTGTTGATCCTCTTAAATTGCTTAAATTTTGTATTTCATTCTCATATCAAATATATTTTTCCTTTTTTTCTTTTTTTTTTTTTCTTAGTCTTCTTCATTGAAATTTGCCTTTGAATGTAAGCGTATGAGAAGTGTTAAGTTGAAGTATATGTTTTTTTTTTTTTTTTTACCTTTAAAGCAGAGTTTATAACAAACCTTGCTTTCGATTTATGACACATTCTTTCATTATTTTTCCAAAGGCAGAAAACTCTGTCAAACCTTCTCTCCCCCCCCTTCTCTCTCTCTTTGTTTACTGTACTCTGAATATTTTGTGAGTTTCTAAATTTTCTTAATAGTATCGTTGATCAAAACAGACAATTTTGCCTCTGTACCCAGAGACCGATCTCTGTCTAACCTACTGCTTTTTCATTTCGAGCCATCAACACATTCAAACCAGCTGTCTTCTTTAAAGGCTTTTAGCCAATGGTTCACATTAGTGCACAGAAATTCCTCTGTCGATGCAACACAAAACAAGCCGAGGTTATTATGTTTATCTCATGACAGTTTTCAGAATCGACTTTCAGATTTACAGACAACGAAGCAGTTTGTCAAAAGTGATGTGTTTTCATTTGAATGAAGAATTCTATAGAAAAGGCCCCATTGAATAATCGACAGCTCACAAAATGTAAAAAACAGATAATGTTGTGAACATAAAACATAATACCTAACAGATTAATGCACTGAAGATAACATTGAATATATATGTACTTAAACCAACGATTTGATTAATTAATTCATTAGTAAACACATAAATAATTTTAGAAATCTATTTATAAAAAAATATCGATTGTGACTCTTTTAATTGTTTAATTTCAAAATATAACATTTAAATGGAGACATGCCTGTGCATACCCACACACATACACAATATATATATATATATATATATATATATATATATATATATATATATATAGTTGGAGAGTTAAATGCGCATATATTACTTAACTGTAGCAATTCAAATCATGGAAAGCACTCTTTACGATTTGATGTATCGTGGTAGTTATTGTGCTGACACGTTGGACATTCCTCCACTCTGTGTGCAATTTGAAAAGCGCGCGCGCACACACACACACACACACACACACACACACACACACACACACACACACACACACACACACACACACACACATCTATCTATCTATCTATCTATCTATCTATCTATCTATCTATCACTCCAAAACATGTTTATAGCAACAGTCAGTTTCATGTTATGTCGATCATCTGGCATTAAATTTTTTCTCATTGTATATTATCTTTTCGTATACCTCTGAAATAAAAGGTCCTTGATCAGATGAAATAAAATGACTTGGAAATGGAAAATCCTGGCAAAAAAAAAAAAAAAAAAAAAAAAAAAACAGATACGTGACAAAGCTATATCTCAATAATCATAAGTGAGTGAAACAGACATTTGTGATTAATACGTTTTTATTTTAATGTTTAATATTAAACATAGCTCTATCCTCAATATTGAGCTCGAAAAATACTGTGAGACAGCTGTAAATTGTCTAATATATTTTCTAATTCTCTGTGAATCTCTTTTCCAGCGGAGTCGTATTTTCTTTAGCATTTCTTTTGTGAAAGTTTGTTGTATTCAATTAACATGTGACTCCCTGTTTCTTCTCTGTCACCACGTAATGTACACTTGCTATTCTGCCTCGTATTGATTTTGTTTGACGCAATTAATTTTCATGGGGTTATTTTGCGTTGCTATTAAAATAGGCTCATTATTTTTCTACAGATTCTACTTCTTAGCTATAACGAGAGAGAGAGAGAGAGAGAGAGCATGCGCGTGTATAAATGTGCATGTGTGTGTGAGTGATTATATATGTTAAGGAGGGCCGCTGCGAACGTTTGAAGACCTGTCTGTTTTTTTTAGTTTTCAAGAAATGTGTGTGTGTGAGAGAGAGAGAGAGACAGAGAGAGAGGGAATGTGTGTGTGTGCGTATGTGTGAGTGTGTCTGTACGTGTGTTAAAGAAGGGCGTTGTGACCTGTTAAAAACCTGTATCCAGTTTTGGTTTTCCAGAAATGATAGATAGATAGATAGATAGATAGCGAGAGAAAGAGAGAGAGAGAGATAGAGAGAGAGAGAGAGAGAGAGAGAGAGAGAAAGTATGTGCACGCGTGTGTTTATGAGCATATGTGTTAAGGAACCTTTGAAAACCTGTATCGTTTTTTTAGTTTTCAAGAAATATGTGTGTATGTGTTTTTCAGTATGTGTGTGTATTTGTGTGTGTGAGAGAGAGAGAGAGACAGAGACAGAGACAGAGACAGAGAGACAGAGACTGAGACAGAGAAGAGTGTTCGAAACTCTTGAACACACCTAATAATTCAGCCCTCCAAGATGTAATAAATTTATTTTCAGCTGGATTGCCCCCATTAAACAAAGTGTCAAACAGTTGTCACAATCAAGAGAAAATTTCTCCCAATTTATGCCGAGGGTCGTAGAATCAGAACCATTAAGAAAGCACGAATAAAAGACAAATCAAAACAGAACAAAACGAAGCAAAAAATAATTGGATTTCTCATTGACCACCATTCAAAAATTCTCCATCAGAATTAAGAAAATGTTTCAGCAGTTAGAAAAACTGAATCTTCAAAAAATTTGTAAATAAATAATTTTTTTTAAGTCTTTAAGAAAGGGTGGAATGGTAAAACTTGCTTCTTCTGACAGGAGGCAGACAATCATTGCAATTATTGAGGTTTTCTTGTACAAAACTAAGTGGAAATATCAAATTCTTGGAGAGATATTCTGATGGTATTCCTGAAAAAAAAATGTAATTTCATGAAGCCATTTTGTCCAGGTAAATTTTGTCTGTTGAATTGAGAAGCTGCTTTGTTTGACATCAGATTTAGTGTTTTAAGAATGGACGGTGGATAAATAACCCTGCACCAGTGTCCTACCAATTCGAAGACTACTACAACAACTAAAGATTGAAATTATGCAAACCTCAGCTTAGTTGAAATTACCCTGTATTTTCATTGCTGTAAGTCTTATTTATATTAGTCTAGACTTCTATCTAATCTTGCTATTCCCTCGGCTCAGAACTCAAGATAAAAAGTAAATACACACGAACTTAATCATTGACAGCATTTATGAAAAATAGATATAGCCTTCTAGAAGATTTTTTTAAGTGCGCTTTTATTAATTAATTCTTAATAGATAAAAATGAAATAGAGTGAGCAAAAAAATTAAAAAAAAAAAAAAGAATGAATAAATTAAACGAGGTGAAAAAGTTTTTAAAAATGGTTGGATGATTATTTTTGGACAAGGGAGATTGACTGATATGATGCATCATGGGAAGTCGGAAATGGCGAAATAAAGTATTTAAAAACAGTAAAAGAGGAGTGATGACGAAAATATATAGATTGATAAAGAACATACATCTGGTCGTAATGAATGACAGTCAGATTATAGCGGTAATCTTCAACTCATTTCAGGCAAGATCAAAGAGAATTTTTACCCAAACCGATTCGTGCTATTCGAAAGAGTTACAGTTGATTCTGGGGAAAGCAGACATCGAAGATGGAATCATCTTTTCTTTTTTTTTTATTATCAACTTTATTTAGTATTAATCTATCTAAAGATGAAGAAAATTCTTTGGCTCGAACGATCAGTTTCCAGGGAGAAGGCAAGAAAAATAATAAAATAATATAAAAAATAAATACACTAAAAATAAAAAAAATGTTAAAAGCACCATTTTCTTCTTTGAAAGAAAAAAAAACCCTGGAATTCCAGAATGTATTATGAGAAATAGGCTCCAAACCAATAAATACGATTTTTTGATCAGATGAAAATCGAATTATCTCTTTTCTCAATAGCTGAGACACTAGAAGATGGAAGAAACACTGGGTGCTTTAAGGATGCATAAAAAAGGTTACCATAGACTATGGCTGCGTATATACAAGTGTATACATAAAATATTTCATACCCACCTACACACAAACAGACATACCTGTTCACACACACACACACACATATATATATATGTGTGTGTGTGTGTGTGTGTGTGTGTGTGTACGTATATATATATATATATATAAAGTAGAGTATGATATTCGCGAATTATATTAGATTTTTAATTATTGCTTTTTTATATGGTTCAGGATATTCACTTTTATAATTGAAAGCGCGGGAATTAGTTCAAATAAGGTTTTTGTGTGGAAAGGTTGGGAAAATTTTGTTTTCGTCGATCAAGAAATAGGGATTTATTATTGGTGTTGAGTTCATACGGAAAATTGAATGCAGAATAGTTTTGGAACTACATTTATATATTGTGTTGTTCATTTTTGCCATTGAAAGAAAGAAGAATATAGTTGATAAAACGTGAATATCTTTATATAGTTGAAAACTTTGTATGGAGAAAAAGCTTGGGGGCAATTACACAAGAATGCTGCAAGTAATATTGAACAAGTCGCGAAGGTAACAACCCCACAAAACAGGCACTGTACGGCCACCTACCACACATCACTATCCAAGCTAGACGTAGCAGAAATGCAGGATACTGCTGGAGAAGTAAAGGCGAACTCATAAGCAATACACTCCTGTGGACCCCTTCACATGGACGAGCAAAGGCAGGGCGACCAGCTAGAACCTATATACAACAGCTCTCTGTCGATACAGGGTATACCCTTGAAGACCTCTGGGGAGCAATGGACGATAGAGATGGGTGGAGAGAGAGAATTAGGAAGATCTGTGCTGGCAGCGGGACATGATGATGACGATATGTAGAAATTGCCAAACGCAGGTTCAAGGTCGGAACCCATCTCAATGCTATGGTGTTGTATATATATATATATATATATATATATATATATATATTGCCATTATTGTCATAGAATAGGACCATGGTCGTAAACTTAGGACGAACTTATATCTAATATCTGGGTTAAATTTTAGAGGAGGATATGTTTATTGAAATATCAATGGCATATCAACCAAGAAGGTTGATATGCAATTTGTTTGTTGTTTTTAATGGCATATCAACCTTCTTGGGTAATTTAATGTCAAATCCATCCTTCTAGAAGGACATAAGTGGTACTATTAAACCAATAGCTGGGTGGATAAGGGGTTTATACTTTTCCCAAGGGTATTTTTCCGAAAGTGAACATAGTAGCGCGACTGGAGTTCGAACTCGTTTACTACGATTCCGCAGTCCAGCATTTTAAACCATACACCACAAGGACACCCCATTGGAGGATATGTTGGATTATTGTACATATTACCTTCATATAAATAATTTATTTCATGAAAATAAAACTGAAAACAATTTTGATGACAACTGAGTTGTTTGGTTTCAAAGTTCGTAAAATTTGAATGATTTCAAAGGTGGATTTGAGGGTGGATTTTCTGGGTATGTAGGGTGTTATGAGTTAGTTAATGTGTTTCCTTAATTGTTTTGCAACGATTTTCAATTACTTCTTAAATAGCGTGAATGCGTTCTAGTTAATCGAATCAGCTTTAAGGAGGTTATTGAATTCGAGTTGAGTGGTAATATTTTTATTATATCATGACAAAGTCATATCTTCTTCCCAAAAATCTTCTACTCTGAACTTAAAAAAACATTAATTTGTCATAAACAATGACTTTCTAAACCACATTGTTGACGAACAAATAAAATTCGACATCATAAATATCAACTCTATTACAGAGGAA
Organism: Sepioteuthis lessoniana; assembly: GCA_963585895.1. NCBI lineage: Eukaryota > Metazoa > Mollusca > Cephalopoda > Myopsida > Loliginidae > Sepioteuthis > Sepioteuthis lessoniana. The sequence continues at coordinate 41,633,590 of OY757928.1, read as the reverse complement.
ATAATACTACATGAAACAATCCTAAACTCATTAAACTATTTTTTCGTAATCAGGCGCAAAAATACAACAAACTCGATGAAAGATGACTAAAAATGTTAATGCTTACTAACTCTTCCCATATTAACTCTAAAAAGAAAATAAACTCATGTTATATAATCAATACTAATAAACTTCTCGTCGATAATAACTCTTCTCTTTCGATTAGTTGCGATGAATAAAATGTAACAGTTAAAATGTCTACTAGAAGAATAATTCTGCAATAAAACAAGTTCCTACATTGGCCTGACTAATACAATTCTGTTGAGACATTTAACACTTCAACTCTCCGATTCTAGTTCAGTCTCTTAACTCCTCAAAATACATTTGTATCCCACCTAGAAATACAAAAAAACCCCCAAAAAACTAAGAGAAAACATCTCGATATTATATTTAGAAAAAACAAAACAAAGCAAAACAAAAGACAAAAACTCCGAATTTATTAAGCTTTTGATACATAAAATGAATAACTAACCCTCTTTAAATAAGATGAACCTCGAATATAACCGCCAAATCTTAAAATTCCTATTGCACATTTCCTATCCATTCTTGCTCTTATCGCTATTAAAATACTTTTGTTTCGTAAATTTTCCAAGCACTTGTTATTCCTACTACTCTTAATATTTATGTATATAGCTCATCATTGTGTTTATCATTTCATAATTTGCTCCCGTAAAGATGGCTCCAATTTGGGTTGAAAGTACCTGGGAAACACACACCACATTTCTGAATTCATTCCATCCAAAAGTCAAACGAATCATTAGACTAACTAGTGGATCAAAGTGAGAATAGAGACACAAAGTGGCTGTTCAATTCAATAACACACACACGCACACACACACACACACACACACACACACACACACACACACACACACACACACACACACGTAACAGTTATAGGCGTTGCTGGCGTGTCCATTGATGTGTGAGAATGGGACAACTTTTCAATTGAGTTCCTCCCTGCTATTCCAACAGCACGTTTTGTTCGTCTTACTTTGATGGTTCATAATATAAGAGGTATGTGACAGTACCGTGACGATTTAATGGGGTCCTGATATATTTTGAAAAGCTGCACTGTAAGGAAGGATATCTATTTAATATTCAGAAACTGATACCTTCGCAAATTGCAATATATCTCTTAAGGCTTGGTTTGCTTTGGTGGGTTTTATGGCATATCAACCTTTGTAGGTTATTTAACGCCAAATCCATTTTTATGTAAATAATATGTTCTATTTAAAACAATTCAGTTTAGCATGAGTACACAGTTTAATTGTCAAAAACATTTCCATTTTTAACTATTCAAGCAGTTATATGTAACAATTTGGTTAAGTGTAAATACAGTTTTAATGTCGAAAAACAGTTCTATTTCAAATAATTCAGTTAAGCATAAGCACGCAGTTTAAATGTAAGTACGGTTTAATTGTCAAAAAATTTATTTTTCAAGCTATTCAGTTTACTCAAACAATTAATTTTAGCATAAGTATGCTGTTAGTTCTATTTAACCCATAGATAGGCCCTTATCTGGGGCTACCACTCGGGGCCAGACTGTACCTGGGAGCGATGGCAATGAAGGGGTACTCCGCATTCCCCAAAGCTCCAGCACTGTTGGAACCTCACCATCAGATTATTTAGTGTCATATCCAGGACACTCGTTCGGGGGGTCTTACCCCCCAGCAAAGGTGTAGTCAGTGTATTCCACAGCATACTCTATCTTTCAATGATGGTTCTTGAGCAGTGTCTTCTACCGATGGTCTCCTTGTTTAAATTGTTTCATACTGCTTTATCCTGACCTTCAGATCATCTTTGGTATTGCGTGGAGTTTTGTAGTTCTCTCACTTAACCGCGCCCCACTTATAATAATCAAGGAGACTGCAATTCGGGGAACCTACCCATAGCTGAGAGGATAAGGGGGTTCATATTAGGAGTGATGTAGGTGCAGAAATTTTCTGACAGCCAAGATTAGGTTCTCCTGCTAGTGTGACATGGTGCAGAGTCCTTTTTTTTTTCAAACGTAGGTTCTACCAACAGCCTCCAACTCAATAATTGTCATTATTACTTCAACCAGGCACTTGTGTTGTTTTCTGTGTTCAATCTAAGGTCATGCAGGAAGATAGGTTGGTTTCTTTGGTTTCTTTGTTTAATGGCATATCAACCTTTGTAGGTTATTTAATGCCAAAGCTATTCTACAAGAAGTACAGTAGTGGTACTATCTAACCCATAGCTGGGAGGATCATGGGGTTCATATCCTTCCCAAGGGCATTTGGCCGAAAGTGAACGTAATAGCGTGACTGGAGTACGAACTCGCTTACTACGATTCCACAGTACACCGCTTTAACCATTACACCACGAGAACACCTCTACAGGAGAATAAATACAAACTTAACGTCGCCATCGCTTGTGAGCACACTAAGCACCATAAAGTAGACTGAGGGTTTGGATTTTTAAAACTATGAATATGATTAGGACCTCTGATTTACACCGAAACACTCTGAAATATTCATATTGGTGCTTTCGTCGTAATTGACAACAGCACAGCGTTGCGTTTCCAAATTTCTAGAGAAAGGAATTATGTCATGGTGCTGGTTTCCTCAAAAACAGTGTTTCACAGACCCCAGCTTGCTGCACTGTCGACAAAAAAAGAAACAAATAAATTGCATGTGCGAAATTGATAATCTAAAATGACAATTTACCCATCACTCTCTCTCTCTCTCTCTCTATATATATATATATATATATGAAAAGGGAGTGATATATTTAAATTAATGGTTTTAATTGATAACAAATTATCCATCTACCTTGTATATATATATATATATATATATATTCACAATGTTATGGGTAAATTGTCGTTATTAATTTAGCTCATACGCTTTCTCTCTCTCTCTCTCTATATATATATATATATATATATATACATATTACACACACACACACAAATATATATATATATATATATATATATATAATGGTTTGTTTGTTTAATGGCATTTCAAGCTTTGGGCCATTATTTACTGCCATAATCATCTACGTACAAAAAGCAGGAATTATATTATTTTACCAAAAGCCGGTGGGATTATGGGATTCCATCCCTTTCCTTTGGGTGTTGGTCCGAAAGTGAAGATATTTGCTTGACAGAAATTCAAACTCATTTACTCCAAGGTAAATTTTATCATCATCATTTTAAAACGAAACAGTATCGAATTTTCCCGAGTAACAGTTTTGTAAACTTGGATTTCAGTCATAAAGGAAATGGCGAATTAATGATTCTGAACCTATAAATTAATCACCGACTTATACATGAATATACGGTACCGACGAACACTCAACCTGATAGACTAAGTGGAGACACTATGGATAAATTATTGGCACTATCTTTCATCGAACGCAGAATGAGAATAAAGAAGCAAACATCTTGAAGATATGATTTTGTGTCTACTTTAGCAGAAATAGGAGAAGATAATTTTTTTTTCAAGGAATGGTGTTTTTCATGGTGTCTGGTCAGGTGACAGATTTCATATAAATCATGAAGTGTCAGACAAAAATTCTAAAGAAAGGCATGGAACCGGAACGACTGTCACGTAGCGATGGATATCACACAACCATCACCTGCACCACGATTAATACCGACAATAGAGCAGCTGCAGCACTTCCTGTCACTACTTTCTCCCACCCTTCCACTCGGATGCATGCAAATTGATATCCTTTGTGAATTGATTATCTATCTATCTATCTATCTATCTATCTATCTCCTTTTATTAAAATCTGTCTCATTTTATTCATATTTATCTATCTATCTATCTCATTTGATTCATATCTATCTATCTATCTATCTATCAATCTATCACATTTTATTCATATCTATCTATCTATCTATCTATCTATCTATCTATCTATCTATCTCACCCGGATCGTATATACCTCAACCTTTTCGTATGTGTATCAGTCTGTTCAAATCTATCTAGATATCTATCAATTCATCAATCACATTTTATTCATATCTATCTATCTATCTATCTATCTATCAATCTCACCCTGATCGTATATACCTCAACCTTTTAGTATGTGTATCAGTCTGTTCAAATCTATCTATATATCTATCTATTCATCAATCACATTTTATTCATATCTATCTATCTATCTATCTATCTATCTATCTATCTATCTATCTCACCCTGATCGTATATACCTCAACCTTTTAGTATGTGTATCAGTCTGTTCAAATCTATCTATCTATCTATCTATCTATCTATCTATCTATCTATCTATCTATCTCTGTCTAATGCAATTCCTATATATATTGCATCGATTTACGTGGTTTTACCTCACCCACTCTCATTCAGTATCCATTACACGATATTTGCACCTCTTTCTATCGTTTTATATATGTTCAACCAGTCTATTTTATGTTCTTTCACTCTCACTTTCTCTTTCTCTCTTTTTCTGTCTATCTATCCTTACTGAATTATTGTGTCTGTTCATATTTTTCTGAAAGCAAACAAGAACAAACTCTATAGAAGCAAACAGAACGAGTGCCAAACAGATCTGCCACTGAATTCATCAGATGCGATTTTATCCGATAGCAAATTCCGTCTGTTTTGGGTGTGAAATCGTTATTCACGCATGAATACAACTATAACGCCATCTTGTGAAATTCAAAAGCAACATTTCTTTAACACAACTGACTGTACACAGGAAGCAATCATAAATATTTAAATCTAGCAGACAACAGATTTACTCTCAACAAGAATATGTTACGGTACTTTTTATTTGCTTCTTTAAAATCTTCGATAACCACAGGGCAAATATATATAATGTTAGATGTTCGTTCCTTCCGTAATGAATATTTTATTTCGTAAAGGACATTTTATTAACCGTTTTTTTTTTCAATAAAATGATTAAGAGCATTTCTATGGTAACTCTTAAGGTTTTTGCTTTTATATGCTATAGTTTTACGTGTAACGTGATGTTTTGGCTGTTTCTCTTTCATAACAGGAATATTTACAGACAAGTTGTCATTTACTAAGCTTAGACTACATTCAAACGAGGCCAGAATTATTTTGGTTAGTTGGTTTTGAGGAATATAAATTCTTGCCGACTTATTAGTGCCAATTTCCTGGTTTTGTCGCAAAACTGCACCCGACTGTGGGACTCTACTCCTGGAATACGGGAATATAGAGTACTCCTTCATGACCTTTACTCCTATGACCACTCTAAACCAGAGTGTTAATAACTGTTACGGACTCATCTATGATTTAAAAAGAGTTCCTCAATCGATAATTAAGGAGTATTAGTTATTGAAAACTATGCGGCAACGAAAAAAATATTCATATTAAATAAGAAAATTTGTAAATAGAATTATTAATATTAAATGTCAATACTTGAAATAATTTAACTGTGAGTAAACTAACGAACTCAAACAATTCGTTTCAAAATAAACTACAAACAATTCGCTTACAAATCATGAATATAAAAACAGGATTTGACATTAAATAACGCATAAGAGTTGATGTGATATAAAATATTACCAACTAGTATAAGAGCAGAAGTTAGTCTTTTCTACCAGGATATTATAAGGTCTCAAGTAATTATTAATGATAATAATAATAATAATAGAAAGTTTGACCATACGAACAAATCATATATGCACCACCAAGACTCTGTCCTGGCGAATGAGACACACAAACTTCCATGGGATTTTGAGATACAAACAGATCATCTAATCTCGACAAGACGACGACACCTTATTATTATCCACGAAAAAAGAGAACTTGCATAATTGTGGACTTTGCTATCTCAGCAGATCACAGAGTGGAACTGAAAGAGGAATAAGTACCTAGACCTTGCTGGGGAATTGAAAAAACTGTGGAACATAAAAGTGACGATTACGCTAATTGCAATCGGTGCTCTTGGTACAGTCAGCAAAAGAATTGTTACAAGGACTGAAGGACTTGGAAGTAACGTTGGACAGTCTTCACTCGACTGTCCAAAATTGAGCATTGTTGAGATCGGCCAGAAGAGTTCTAGAGACTTGAGGAGACATGCTGTCACTCAAACTCTAGTGAGAAACCATCAGCTAACGCTAATAATAATAATAATAATAATAATAATAATAATGAATATTAAAAAACAATTATAACCTCAATTAACTATTCTTAATAAAGATAATTTAACCCAGTTATAGCATACACCTACTGCATCTCTGCTTAGGGGTAAGATACCCTAGCCAACGAGTGTTCTCGACATGACACTTAACAATTTAATAGTGAGGCTCCAGTTGTGGAGCTTTAGGGAATGTGGAGTAACCCTTCATTAACATTGTTCCAAGGTCCACTCCGCCCCGGCATGGGAGCACCTTATAGGGTCCTACTTATTAGTCAAAAAGAATAAATTGTGTGTACAAGCAAATTACTGATGTTAAATTGTGACTGTTATATAGCAATACTTCAAACCATTTAACTGTGAGAAAAAAAAAGGCCCGGTTCTTTTAAGAATGTTATCTACAAAATATTTACAAGTCATATATACTTAAGATTTTTGTATATACAGGATTTGGCATTAAGTAACCTACAATGGTTGATATGCCATAAATCTAAACCAATCCAAAACAAACTAAACCAATCAGTTATCAGGATTCAGGTGTTCGTGTCTAATCGTGAATTTTAAATTTAATAAGTTTTTATTTTAATCTTTAATCAGAATAATTTGATTAATAGCTAGGAACCTAATTGGGACTTTCACTACTGGTCAGAGTAGACTTGCGAGTGACAGCAATGAAGGAATGAATTCACAGTTGTCAGAAAAGGAAGCTCACTACTGCCAGTACTTAAGGGTCATACACAAGATCTCTATTTTCAGGGTCTCACCCCTCTGTCTGGTATTCGGTCGGCAGATCCTCAGCCTCGGGAGGAGGGTTCCAAAATTTAGGGACATCCAGTGAGAATCAAACTTAAATCTCTTTTCAATATAAACCATTACACCAGGTTGTAGAACTGTGTTGAATATATTTAGGGTGTCTCAAAATAGACACAACCCTTTAATATGATTATGATTTATACCGAAACGATTTTCCATGTTAGCTGGTAGGAGTTAATGCTTGATCTAAAATCTGTATGGGTATAACTGATGATCCTTCTTTAAGATTCTTTGCAACGATGTACGTGAAGTACTAAGTTCTTGGGAACGTCTTCGGAGGGACTTTTTTGGACTCCTTCCGACAGAATCTCTCACTGCATTCACATCGTCAGAACATTTTGTCATCAACGTCCTGCCAGATCTTAGATTTTTTTCCCTTCTTGTTGAGGTTGTTTCCTGACCCACTGGATTGAAATTTGTGTACCCAACGATAAATTTGGATCTTCTGGGGATAAAAGTTAAACTTCTTGCGAAATTTTGATTTCAGCTTTCTATGATATAATCTCCAAAAAATCGTCATGCAAAATATTTTTCCTCTGTTGTCCAAGACATTATGATAAAGGATTGATAGTTGTTATTGTATACTATTTTCAAATCTGGAACAAAAAAAACACAACATTATTATTAGTAGAGTTATTAGCAGCCACGTAGGTCCCATTTATATTGAAACTCCCTGTATTTTTTAAATGTAAACAATTCATAAAACAAACTGTAGGTGAGTCTAATTACGATACTGCATATTTCGATAACATTTGTTCAAAAGGGGCTCATCAAATTCAGAAATATCAACGATGATGTAAACAATCCCCGTCGAACATTCAGAATGATGTTTATAGAATATCTCTCATCTTAAATGACACACTGGGTATATGACTTTAAAACAGTGTTTTTCTCTGGTAAATGTATTTGGATACATTTTCTATATCATCAAATTCTCTTTGGTGATTTTGAGTTTGTCGATACACATTTAGTATCAACCTCTTATAAATAGCGGTAAAAAATCCTACCACTGATAAAAAAGATTGAGTTACCTCCCTGAGTGGATGCTCACCTTGTTTCTTGTATTTAGCAGTAAATAAACAAATAATAAATAAACTGCACAACATTAGTGGTCAAAAGAATTAGAATAATATACACCTGTGAATTTAATAAAGGGTTCGGTCTGAAGTTCTGTGAAGGCTTTTGAATTTGACATTAAGGTTCCAGAATTCGCCCAGAAGGTTCCTGAATTCGAAAGAAACATCTGAAGAGGCCCGAACCATTACACCAAGATTCAGTATTGAATTGAATATATTCAGCGTGGCTCAGCTGAAATATTTTGTATATCACAACAAAAATGAGGATAAAAGCCAGAATTTTCTAAATAATATGAATTTCCAAGCATCATTTTAAAAATTCGGACAATTTTTCTTTACTAACTGAACTTTCTATTGTCAAGAAATCATCATCATCATCATATCGTGCTGGTAGCACGGATATCCCGGACCCTCTCTCGCCACTTTTCCTATCGTTTATCGCCCCAGGCAGGTCCTCAGGACAACATCCCGTATTCTCACATAGTTGCTGAATGTATATTCGTGCTGGTCGTCCTGTTTTTGCATGGTCATGTGTGGGGGTCCATAAGAGTACATCACTTATGAGCTCGTCCCTGCTTCTCCAGCAGTGTCCCGCATGTCTGGTTCGTCTAACTTGGATAGTTTTCCTGATAGGAGGCAGGTGGCCGTACAGTTGGTGTCTTGTGGGGTGTTGCCGCCAGGACTTGTTCAAGATTGCTCGCAGCATTCTTGTGTAATTGCCGTCTAGCTTCTTCTCCAGCCGTTTTGTTAGAGTCCATGTAGTGCATCCATATAGCAGTATCGATGCGTTTCATTTTATCGGTTAGGTCTGATTTCCATATAATCGATAGCCTATTGATAGCTGTCCATGCTTTCGTTAACCTTGTGTCGATGTCCTTTTCGGTTGATGCGACGCTACTTCCTAGGTAAGTGAATTTGTCTACTAGTTTAAGAGGGGTTCCGTCTAGAGTGGAGATGTCCCCCGTTTGATTATAGCACATATAATCCGTTTTGTGTGTATTGACAAATATTCATTTAAAAAAAATTGATTAAACTTTTTAGATTAATTGACAATTTTTTTAATGTTCAAATTCTCATAAATAATAAAAAAGATATGTGTATATCTGTAACATATTGGCCTCCGGGCCATTGATGAATACTCTACCCACTTGGTAAAATGAACCGGTATTTAGAAGTAACTAATGTCAATTGTGTGGAAGTACACATGGTGCTAAGATCATCGTCGTAGAAAGTGAATTCTGCTTCTCGAGTTCAAATCCTGAACAAGACAACATTTCACATAGCGCTTATACACTTGCAAAAGATATGAATCCCGCTTTTCTCCCTCTAGTGATGGGTGAATATCAGAGCAGATTGGCACTTAAACATTGATATGGCAAAGAATCTAGGAGAAGGAAAACTGAATTGAAATTAATGTGGGAAAGGTATAGGTTTAACCGGCCCAAGATGCGGTACTTACGACAAATACAAAGTAGTGGAACAGTGATGATGGATGTCAAGCATGTGTCTACTAAAACAAAATTAAGAGGTGAGGGGAGGGCTGTCCTCATTGAATTGTGGTTAATATGCTTTATCGCTACGTCATAGTAAGTGAGTTTAAACTCCAGTCACTCAAGAACGCTCACTTTTGGACTAATAACCTTTAGAAAAGGTATGAGCCGCCTTATCTCTGTCCTCGGCTATGAGGTAAATTGTATAGCTATTATTGTTTCACTACGATAGCTTTACTATCAAATTACTCACTAGGGTTGATATGCCATTAAAAAAAAAGAACAAGAAAATTAACCAACAGAAGTTGATAAAAGAATTACAAAAATCGTTCGATTGGTCTAAGTATCTCTGCATGGTATCAATTAATGACACAATAAGTAAGATAAATATCTGGATTAGAGGTTCCAGAATTTTTTTTCTCTGGGTCGTATTTTCGGAATGAAAAGTTGTTCATATCTCAATAAATTTTTTCTTGATAAAGAAGCACATAAAACAACAACAAAAACAACGACCCCCCCACCCCACCCCTAAAAATGACTTAGCTTTAATACCTAAAAAAAAACTTATAATATGTCTAAAGTACACATTTAATTCACCCTATAGAATACATAGACGGTATCTCTGCAGAGAGTTAACACCCACCTTAATGTAATATACTAGCTTAGCTAGCAACAGACTGCCGTGGATGAACTTAGCAGGTTTCATACGGTCGCAAGATAACATCAACAAAGTGGGTCACAGGGAAGGAGGATGGTGAGGAATATAATTAATTGCCCATGGATAGAGTGACAGATATTTCCGTTCGCAGATAAGATCAACAAATTGTCGGGGAAAAAACGGAAGTATGTAAATTTCGATAACCAGCCATAAACAGAAAATGCGTGAGACAAAGAGGATGTTCATATTTCCGCTTGGGAATTGAGAGAGATTATAAGGTCTGTAATTTTGGACTGAAAGGAGAGACCCGCTGGTCATTCAAGCAGACCTGTCACCTCATCGTGTGTGTTCTCCGGCAGTCGCACTACTTCACAAAAAGGGTCCCCGCCACAGAAGAAAGATATGTGCGAACACTCTTTGACTCTATTCCTGTTACACACTATCGTCGCCGTCGAAGAATAAAAATATAGATTATATTTTTATATATCTACGAGTCCTTCGTTGTTTGTCTAGCGGATACGAGAGTACTATATATGACACTAGACCATAGCGAGGCTCCAGTACTGAGACTTTGGGGGATATGAAGTACCTCTTCATTGTCATTACTCTCAATTCCACTCTGACCCCGACTGGTTGTACGTGTCAGGGTTCCATCTAGAGGTCAAAGAGAATTATATAATAATTGTCTATATTTGAAATCATTTAATAGTGTGCAAACGAATGAAAAATGCTCAACTGAATTATGAGTGTTAGATAGCAATGCTTAAAACCGTTTAGTGCCCTTGGTATGACATTCAACTGCACCTGATAATGTTGTTCTGGTCTTTGGAATGGGGGAATTTGGAGGACTCTATCATTACCATTACTCTTTGTGACACTATGTTCCGGAGTGGTATTACCTGATATAGTCCCATCTGCAGGTCAAATAAAACTGTTCAATAATTTACTAAGGAATATTACGTAAAATTATTGATGTTAAATACTTGAAACTATGTAACAGTATCCAAACATATGATTAGTATTATTTAATCCGATTGGAATACTTGATAAATAAAAGTGTTGATGTTAAATAGCAACATTTGAAACTATTGAATTGCTTGCAAACAATAATAACGATACTTGAAACAATTTATAGTTATTAATATTAACAATACTTAAACTATAAGTGTATGCAAAGGAATGATTAATATTAATTATTGTTTAAAAATGATACTCACAAACCTTTCGTTTACAAATTATATATATATATATATAAATTTGAAATTCAAACCTCATAGTTAACAAACCCAAAACTACCCTAAAGGTTTTTCGACAAAACCAATGAAGTTTAAGAATTACTATTCCCATTTCGAGATTGCCTCCTGAAAAACAACTTAAAAATGAATACCAATATTGCCCACACTACAACGACACTTTCCCGTCACCTTACATGCCACCTTTCTTACACAAGTGACATAAAATAACATCTCATTTACAAAACATAACAATGACACCGAAAAACCCACATCTTCCGATACACGAAAGATTTTCATTGATGATACAAAAACTCTCAATAAAAATAACAATAAAAGTCGTCTATAAATCCTTGAGACAATATGCATTAAAACACAAAAACCTAATATAAACAAAATAGCATTTAACACTGGCACCAATATACTAAACATTTGCTAATTAATTCACAAACTTTAGCAGCCCTTGTAACTGAAAGGGGAAAATTTGAAAATAAAACCTTCGAAATACATAAAACTCACACCAAATAATAACCTCCACAACCAATAATTTACCTGAGGACGAGCAGTAGCATGGTTGCAAGAGCTTGGGTAAAAAATATGGAACACTGTCTCTATCATCTTCATCCGGATGTACGAAAAACGAGAAGTCTCCAAGGTCTACACTTGAAAATCATAAAGAGATATACCGTGATCTTTAACAAAGCCTAACGAGCAGTAGCATGGTTGAAAGAGCTTGGGTAAAAAATATGGAACACTGTCTCTATCATCTTCATCCGGATGAACGAAAAACGAGAAGTCTCGAAGGTCTACACTTGAAAATCATAGAGAGATATACCGTGATCTTCAACAAAGCCTAACGAGCAGTAGCATGGTTGAAAGAGCTTGGGTAAAAAATATGGAACACTGTCTCTATCATCTTCATCCGGATGTACGAAAAACGAGAAGTCTCGAAGGTCTACACTTGAAAATCATAGAGAGTTATACCGTGATCTTTAACAAAGCCTATTTGAATAATATATATATATATATATATATATATATATATATAGAGAGAGAGAGAGAGAGAGAGAGAGACAACTACATATTTGAAATCAGAACGTTATCATAGATAATTCTCTCCTCCAACATGAGAAACCTAAATACTTTATTCTTAAAATTTGATAAAAGGCAAAAATATCACGATGAAAAAAAAAAAGTCGGCTAATTATTATCAAGCTATTTATCATCATCATCATCATCATTACGATAGCACATATTTCCAAAGTTCTCTTGTGCTATTCGTCCCTATTATCCATCGCTCTTGACAGGTACTCTTGACTGCATCCAGTGTTTAGTACAGAGCTGATGTTTGTGAGTCCTTACTGGTCGGCTAGAACTAGTGCATCCATGTGTACGAGTCCATTGAAGAACGTCTATTATGAATTTGTTCATATTTCTCCAGGAGTTCTCAGCAGGTCGAGTTCATTTTTCTCGGATAGTTTGTGAGATAAGAGTTAAATGGCTGCACAGTTGCTGTTTGTGGGGTGTTGCCTCCAGGATTCGTTCAAAGCAACATGTAACATTCTTGTGTAATTTTCGTCTAACTTTTTTCTCTATACATTTCATCAGTTTCTAAGTAATATGTATCAATGCAATAATACTGACTCACCTATCACTACCGCGTTTTATATTATCTTAAATATCATAATTCTATTTGACCGATAACCTCTCAATAGTATTCACCGCCTTTTGAGACGTATTTTGACGACACTTTCAGTAGATAAGATATTCCTACCAAAGTATGTGAACTAGTTTACTAACTCTAGAGGCTTGCCACTTAAATTTGACATGGTTCCTCCTTATTCAAAACACATGAACTCTGTCTTTTTGCGTTTTCGTAGAAACCAATGATTCCTGCTGCTTGCTCCAAGCTATGTCGGAAGGATTTGGCTTGGACTGGTGTATTTGCGAGAAGCGCAAGTTTGTCTGTGTCGTTTGCATCTGTTAGGTTGTTTCTTGTTTTTTTTTCATTTTTAATATGTAACAATTTTCTTTCATTTGATTTATTATCGTTCGTAGTAGGTAATATAGTCACTTTATCAACAAAAGCCGGCTCATTGGCCAAGTAGGTTGAGTGTTCGGCAATGGTTCGGACGACCTGGGTTCAATCCCAGGTTGCGTCATACCAAAGACTTAAAATGGTACTTTTCTTAACACTCAGCAATATAAGGTACGTATCAAGGGTAAAGTGGAGCAATCCAGGGAAAAGAGTAGCGCCCTCCCCTACACCACGATCTAGTAGCTATTGAAAAGGGAGCCTTCTGGTCACCCTCGACTACGGTTGCCATCTTTACTACTTTATATATTAAGTATTTATGGATTATAATTGAATTTTTTTACACCAGTGTTAGCTGATTTGGTTTTGTTTTACTTTCTTTTTTCAATAACATATCAACCTTTGTGGGTTATTTAATGCTAAGGTCATCCTTACAGAGGAACGGCAGTGGTACTGTGTAACCCATAGTTGAGTGGGGTGAGCTGGTAGGCATTTACTGGAGTCTGGATGAAAGCAAGGCTTTCAGAGCACTTTTGCGTAATCTTGTCAATCTCAGCCACGTAGCCTGGATAATCTCGTTTCTCCAAATATTTTAATCCCCTTTCCAATCCTTTAGGAACCACTTCAAGCTCTCAAAGTAAAAATTGTATCACTGTCATCCGAATGTTCCACAGTTTTTTTTTAAGTCACTAGCATGGTCCAAGTATTTGTGTATCTTTTCATTTTCTTGTATTTTCACCTAATGGTTTGCTGGTACGACAAAATCCCCTAGACAAGTGGTGAATAAACACTGTCCCAGGTCAGATTATTATAAATCCTAGGGGTTTTTCCATCTTGAATTATTAAATAGAATCTGGTGATAACACTACAGTTCTAGTAGCTATTGAAAAGGGAGCCTTCTGGTCGCCCTCGACTACGATCACCAACTTTACTTTAATTACTTATAAACAAAAATATTTAAAATTTTGGAATCATATGTATTATGGGCATTTGAATTTTTAAAACCTATTTCTAGATCTTTTATTCTCTTTCAGTCATTCTTCTTCGCCTGTTATTTCTGCCTCCCCCATCCCCGATGCGACGCACCTCCTACCTTTTTAGAACCACTGCTCTACAAGATAAATTCCACGGTACCTGATCATATATAATATCGCTTGGAGAAATCTGCTAAAGATCTTTCATCAAAACAAAATTACAAAAAATGTCTGGCTTGTTAATTTGAGACTTATGTGTGAATGTTATATGTCTTATCACTTTTTTTTTGGTATTTTCCTACTTTTCTTTTTCCCCATAAAAAGAGGTGATTATAAAACGCTTTTTGCATTGTGTCACACCAGAAATAGGCAATGACTTATGTGTGCTATATTTTGATTTTTTTTTTCTGTACACCATTGTTTCCCGGCAAGTTGTTGATCGGTGATGTGTCGAATAACTTGGCTAAAACATCATCACTATGTCAAGCAACGTCAGAATGATGCCCGCAATTAATATAATGGTCGCAAACTAATCTTTCTGATCACTTATATCGGCCCATCAATAATAATGACAAAACCATAACTTCAAATCATTACACACAATTATGAATTCAGTGAAGTGTCAAAACTAGGCCAACGAGTTCCACAGAATATAACCAATTATAAACCCTGTAAGAAACAACATCTGTTCGTCATTAAAGAGAAGATAGGCTACCAAATTATTGTCGTTTGATCCCAGGTGACAAAATAAGTTGACAAACACATATTTACAGTTTAACTACCACGTTTATAATTGTTGTAAGAATTCAGGTCGGCCATCTCTGTGAATTTCCAAACAATCATTGAAAGTAGGTTGGTTTGGTTTCTTAGTTTAATGACATGTCAAACTTCATGGGTTATTCATTACCATAAGCATCCTTGTGGAAGAACAACAGTGATACTATTTAAACCATAGATTATGAAGAAGGATTAGAAAGTGCATACCTTTCTCAATGGTATTAGTCCGAACGGGAGTTCGAACTAGCTTACTTCACAGCTACAAGTTCAACTCTTTAACCATTACATCACGTGAACTCTTCCTTGAAAGATTACTAAAAGTCTCAATTTAACAAAAATTTAACATGGGGGAGTGACTAACGAGCAGCACTACTTCATCGTAGTGAGGGTTGGAATGCGATTCAAGAAGTTCATTTCTCTTTCAGACTCATAACCTTTAGGATAGAAAAAATAAATCTAATTCGCCGAGCTATAAGTTAATTTGTACCTCTTCCATCCTTTCACAAGGAGGATTTAGCATATAATAACCTACTAAACAAAGGAAGCGTAACAAACTAATATCTTATCTTCAAAAATTCCTCTTCTTTAAAATACTACAGAAATTCAAATGCTGCTTGTATTTATACAACCCATCCGCCTCGAAAAAGATGTAATACAAGTGGATTAAAGCCGGTTTCTATCCAGAGTTTAGACTAGGGAGAAAAACAGCTGTTTCTAGGATTTGAACTTTGGACGCCGATTCCATTTCCGATGGCCATAACGGTGCCCGTGGTGTAATGGTTATCGTTTTAGGAAATGGACACGGCGACACGAGTTCAAATCCTGGACGAGACTGATTGCATTTCACATAGCATTAAAACCCTTGGGAAAGCTATGAATCCAATAATTCTCCCTCCAGCTATGGGTAAATAATAGGGCAGACTAGGTTCTTCAGCCTTGGTGAGGCATCTAGTCTAGGAGAAGGAAAACTCTGAACTCAAACCTGTTAGACACTGCTTAAAAATCGACCTTGTGTCATATCCTGCTCGAGCGGAGGGGTTGGTAAATAGGATAACTGTTAAACCACGAGTGCCTCCACATATGTTATTTTAACGTTGAATTGCGCGCAGGAACCAAGGCTCCTGTGAGAGTAAGTTTAAAAATTGCTTATATTTCAACGGATTTCTCCCTTAGAGGCAGCTCAGGAAACGGGTAATAAACCCAGCCAATACCCTTTGTAAAGCGCGTGGGCTGGTGTTAGTTATATGGTGGAAAATTCCTCTTGTAGCTAAACTGATTGTTTTTATTACCATCAGGATCAAATGTGCCAAATAAAGACAACCCAACAGCTGAAGCTCAAGACGCAGACTTTCCCATTAATGTTTTAAATCGAAGTGACCTCTAACCTCATCCGTCCACCAAACGCTCCATACTTCAACTGGTTGGGGTGTTAGTCATGGAAGTTCATAAAATAAACCTATTGATAGAAAAGACTGCCATAGCTGATAAAAAAAATCGAATCATATTTAGCGAAAGTGACAGCGGTTTCAAACCAAAAAAGAACCTATGCTTGTACACAAAGTACACTGGATGAAAATAACGCTCTTTTTAAGCGGCAGTAGAAGGGTATCGTTGATTATGAAAACTTGCGGATGATAGGGACGAATGGGACGAGAGAGTCAAGGAAATTTGTGCTTTCATAATGATAATAATGATGATGATCACTTGTAATTGAATGAATCACACTATAAGTATTTTAAAATGATTATTGACTGTTTTTTTTTTTTTTGTCATTATGATATTTTTGCCTTACATTAAAATTTTGAGAATTTCAAGTATAGAGCTTCTCAAAAGTAAGTGTCTAACGATTCAACCGGCTGAAATATATTTTGTTTTTGCTATTAGAGAGTTTCTTTATTTTAATTTTTTTTTAATTAGTCGTCATGAAAAACATTTATTTTTCTTTGCCTCTCACTGAAAGTTTAGCCGAGTAATGATTAATTATTATAAAATATTCGGTCTCAAACAAAATAAAACGCACCGCCCTCGTTCTTAGCGAGGTTTTGGCTGGAAAGAATTGTCTGATATCCCAAGAAGAAGAAAAAGCAGAAGAAAAAGATCTACAGCACCACCAACAATAGCCGAAGAGATGAAATGGACATGGCTAAACGGAAGAAATCTAAAGAAAGAGAAACGCTATTGATAGCAGTCAAAAAAATGATGTCCAAAAGGGCTATTTGTACAATATCTGAAATAGATAAAACTGACGAAAATGGCAAGTATAGGTGATGTTGCGATGGGTTTTTAAAAAACCACATAAGAAGCGAATGCAACAAAATATTACGGAAGTAAAACAGCAGACATAACTGCGCTGGGAAGATGATTCACTTGGAATTGTCCTAGTGACTATGCATTAAGAATAAAGACAATGGTGTATGCACCAAGCAGAAACTGTCGTACTCATTGAGATATGTAGAAAATTAATGTTATTTTTAGATTACCCAAATCTAAATCCAGTTCTAGTTTGTAAGAAGAATATACGTTCTCAACTCGTAGATTCATCGTTCCAGCAAAATTCAGAGTAAAATAAAATGGATGTGATCTGAAAAAGCTATGGAAGTTGATCATAGTGATATTAATCACTGTTAGAGGCTTTGGAATAACTCCAAAGAACTCAGTAAAGAAGTTATCTTAGGCTGTTTCGCTTAATGGCATGGCAGCCCTTGATGGTTATTTAATGGGTAATTGTATTTACTTATATATATATATATATATATATATATGAATTGTAAGTGAAGTGTTTGCAGGTAAGTATTTTTAACGAGTTAGAGCTTATTTGTTTCTACTAAGTTTAATGGTTTTAAGTATTGCTATTTAATATTATTCATATCTTCGCAAACCGTGTAATGGTTTCAAGTATTGCTATTTAACATTACTAATTCTATTTATCGAATAATTCTATCTAATTTAATATTCATCATTAGTTTAGTCGCAGTCAAATGTTTTCCGGTATTGCTTTTTATCACTAACACATCTTTTTCATATCAATCAATTTTGCTTACTGTAAGTTTCAAGTATTGTTAATAATCCAATTAATATCAAACTTTTGTTTGCGCACAGTTTAAGTGATTTCAAGTACTACCATTCCTGGGCAATTATCCCACAGCCATCAACTTTTAGCACTGGAGGTGCCCGTGGTATAGTCGTTATCGTCGTAGGAAATGGACACGGCGACTCGAGTTCAAATCCTGGACGAGACTGATTGCATTTCACATAGCACTAATACCCTTGGGAAAGGTATGAATCCAATTATTGTCCCTCCAGCTATGGGTAAATAGTAGGACAGACTAGGTTCTTCAGCCTTGGTTAGGCAACTAGTCTAGGAGAAGGAAAACTCTGAATTCAAACCTGTTAAACTCCGCTTAAAAAATTGACCTTGTGTCATATCCTGCCCGAGCGGAGGGGTTGGGTAAATAGTTTCAACTTTTAGCACTTTTTAAGATGAATACGGTTGGGTGTTTGTTTATTACAAGAGCAATTTTAAGAGTACGATCGGAGTAATCATACAAGTGCTACGACTTGACATGAGTTGCCGATCGATTGGATCGCATTTCCGGCCGCTCGTTTTAGCCCAGTAAGGGCTTAAGTGAAGTTTTGAAAGTCAATTAAAAACTTCTGTTACCGGGTCACTGACGGCTCAGCCTATAGGATGCCCGTCCTGCAGCATTACCGGGGGCGGTTAACCCTCTGTAGATGTACAGTCAACGTATTCTACAGCCCTATCAACCAGGGCGTCTAGAATAGAGTTTGAAGAAACCGGAAATTTAATGATGCTATCAAGACAATAGCACCGCTGTTTAAATTGTTAGTATAATTAGTGGAGTCCAAGTGAGCCAAAAGGAGTTTTACTCGTTTGGAATTTAGTAAAACTGTCAGTTACATCATCATCGTGTCGTACCGCTAGCACGGATATCCCTAACCCTCTCCCGCCACATCTCCCTATCATTCATCGCCTCTGGCAGGTCTTCAGGGCTACTTCCCGTATTCCCACATATCTGCTGTATGTATATTCGAGCTGGTCGTCCTTCTTTTGCTTGGCCATATGCAGGGGTCCACAGGAGTACATCCCTTATGAGCTCGTCCTTGCCTTTCCAGCCGTGTCCTGCATGTCTGTTTCGTCTAACTTGGATAGTTTTCGTGATGGGAGGCAGGTGGCCGTATAGTTGGTGCCTTGTGGGGTGTTGCCGCCAGGACTTGTTCAATATTGCTCGCAACAATCTTGTGTAATTGCCGTCTAGCTTCATCTCCAGCTGTTTAGTTAGCGTCCATGTAGTGCATCCATACAGCAGTATCGATACGACCGCTGCCTGGAAGAAACTGCGTTTCATTTTATCGGCCAGGTCTGATTTCCCTATGGTCAGTTACAACAGTTGTGAAAACCTTTAAAGAATCTAATAATATAAGACCAGTTCACAATTTCAGAAGCAATATCTCATCTTGCGAAGGTATTGAATACTATTGAAAGGTTATCGATTATATAAAAATCTGATCTATCTGATAAAACAAAACAAATTTTTTCCTGACATTAGTTGGGTCAATACTTCTATATGAATACACTAAGTATACTCTAACAAAACGCATAGAGGAAAAGCTCAAAGGGAACTACGCTGTTTTGAACAAATCCTGGAAGCAGCACCCCTTACAACAGCAGTTTTACGATCACCTACCTCCAATCTCAAAAACCATTCATGTAAGATAACCAAGACGTGTGGGTCACTACTGGAGAAGCAAGGACCAATTTATAGGACACGTCCTCGTAAGGACTCCTACACGTGGACGTCCAAGAGCTGATGACCAACAAATATTTTCTTACATCTGATCACTTCAGGCTCAATATGCAGCCAAGAAAACCCGTTGGAAGCGATGGATGATAGGGAAGGATGGTGTGAGAGAGCCAAGGAACTTCGTGCTGTCAGCGCGACTTGGTGATGATAATTTAGCTATGATATTTCATAATGATTGATTGAACAGAAATCAACTACACAGGTAAGAATAAATATTACTCCATGTACATGGTACCATTTAACCTAAAAAAACTCGTCTCACCATATTATTTTAGAGTTGTGTACTGGTAAGTAATCGTACACTCCATCAAAAATATCATAAAGGAAATTGCTTGACATGTTAATACAACACCATTAAACGAATGATTTATTTCTTTTAATGGCATGCCTGTGGTCACTTTATGTCAATATATAAGGGAATCTAGTTCATTGTTCATATTTATATTTTTTCTATAGTTGATTCTTTATATTTTGAACTCAGTCTTAACAAATACGGATAGTTATTAGGCGGATCTATTTGACCTATTGATAGGACTCTATAAGGTATTGTTACTTGGGATCAGAGGGGACCTGAGAATAATGGCAATGAAGGCGTACACCACATTCTGCTGATCTCCAGAACTGGGTTAGTCAGTTTCCTTTTGTTTAATGGGATGTCAAAATTTGTGGGTTATTTAATATATAATCAAATCTTGTAGAAGAACAGTCGTGATACTATTTAACCCAAAGCTTGGTGGTTTAAAAAGTTTCATACATTTCCCAGGTTATTAGTCCGTAAGTGAAAGTAAGCGTACAACTAGAGTATCAACTCACTTATTACTTGTCCCGGGTAAACTCCTTCGAGAACAGGAGCCTCACCACCCTCTGGGTGCATTTTCGTGTCATAACCTGGATACTACTTTTTGGTCTTTTTACCGCTCTGCAGAGGGTCTATTCAGCATATTCTACGAGTCACCGACAAGGCTATGTAAAAATCGGTCTCATTAGAGTAGAGCTAGACTGTGAGAACATTGTGATAACCATTGGACCACAGCAAAAGTTGTGTCTTGGTTTGTTATTTCAAGTAATTTTGGTACAGAAACAAAAACAGCAGCAGCAACTGGTGAAGCAGTAGTTATAGATTTTTTTTTCCCCAAGTCTTATCATTTTCTTTTTTGGGAAGATTTTTTTTCTTTTCAGTTTAATTGACCTTATAACTGTACATTTTCATCATCTGTCTCATCTCTACTTGGTCAAAATAATCTTTTATTATTTGATTCTCTTTGTTCATTTTTTTTAAAATGTAATTGTCTCTCTTTAGTTATTTTGACTCATTTTTTTTATAAAAAAAACCATTTCTTCTGCTTCTGATCTTTCTTGTCTATTTGTTCCTTTGTCGTTGTTCCATTCTATTTTTTTCCTTCTTCCTGACCTTTCTCGTTAAATTCTTTATCTTATTCCAGTCGTATTTTAATACTTTCTTGTATAAGAAAAACAGACGAAAGAAATGACGCTTCGATAGAACACACTTTTATATTTCAAAGAAGACTGAAAACAACAGGAGTTTTGTTATTGTAGTGGTTACTGCTATAATTGTTGCTGTTGTTGTTGCTTAACTCTTTCGGAGCTTTTTGAACTAGTTTGAACATGTATTTCATTGGAATCTCTAGTGAGAGCAAGTTAACTCAGCAACCCAGGACTTTTCTCAGTATTCTTGCTGATCTTAACAATGCTGTGTTTGTTTGGTATTGATTCTTACTCTAATTAACTATTAATCAAGTTACGTTCAAAGAGACCGTTCCATGTGCACCAACTACAATTTGTATCTCCGTCACCTTCATATTGTACTGATTTCTCAGCTCCCATTATCATTATAAAGTATTAATAGATTATCATAATATATTAAATATAAATATATTATCATTATCATTATATACTAAGTATCATTATATATTATATATCATCATATATTGTATATATAATATCAAGAGATGTGAAAATTACTATATATCATTATATTGGTTTACTGGACCATTGGCTTAATGAGTAGAGTGTTCAGTCAGTGGTCCGGGAGACTTGTGTTCAATCCCAGGTCGAGTCATACCAAAGACTAAGAAAAATGGTAGGTGATGTCGTCTTGCTTAACACTCAGCATTATTAGGTGAGGGTCAAGGGTAAAGTGGAGCAATCCAGGGAAAAGGGTTGCGCCCTCCCCTACACCACGATCTAGTAGCTATTGAAAAGGGAGCCTTCTGGTCACCCTCGACTACGGTTGCCAAGTTTACTACTTTATGTATTAAGTATTTATACATTATAATTGGAATTTTTTTTACACCAGTGTTAGCTGATTTGGTTTTGTTTTACTTTCTTTATTCAATAACATATCAACCTTTGTGGGTTATTTAATGCTAAGGTCATCCTTACAGAAGAACGGCAGTGGTACTGGGTAACACATAGTTGAGTGGGGTGAGCTGGTAGGCATTTACTGGAGTCTGGATGAAAGCAAGGCTTTCAGAGCACTTTTGCGTAATCTTGTCAATCTCAGCCACGTAGCCTGGATAATTTCGTTTCTCCAAATATTTTAATCCCCTTTCCAATCCTTTAGGAACTGCTTCAACCTCTCAAAGTAAAAATTGTATCACTGTCATCCAAATGTTCCACAGTTTTTTTTTAAGTCACTAGCAAGGTTCAAGTATTTTTGTACCTTTTTATTTTCTTGTATTTTCACCTAATGGTTTGCTGGTACGACAAAATCCCCTAGACAAGTGGTGAATAAACACTAGTCCTGGTTAGATTATTATAATTCCTAGTGGGTTTTTACATCTTGAATTTTTTAATATAATCTGGTGATAACACTCCAGTTCTGGCGGTCTGAAGAGTGTCAAGTACCCATAATTGCTATGCCCGGTCAGCTGGAGCAGTAGTATACCGACTACATCTCTGCGGAGGAGTAACACTCCTCTCCGACGAATTTCCTGGAAATGACACTAATTGTAATGTTCCAGTAACGCTGGAGCTTAGGCGAATGCAGAGTACCACTGTACAGCATACAGTGGTAACACCTGATGAGTTTCTATCTATTGGTCAAATAGAACTGTTTGATCATTTAAACTGAGTGCAAATAAATAACTTACGTTAAACTGAATTGTTTGAAATAGAGCTGTTTGATCATTTAACTCTGTGTAAACAAATGACTGATGTTCATTTGAATTGTTAGTGACACATAACAATACATTGAACCATTTAACTCTGTGCATCTAAATGAGTACTAAAACCTATGTATATCCATTTAAATGTGTGCAAACACATGACTTATTTTTCATTGTTACTGTCACAGTAATACTTAAAACCATTTAACTGTGTGCCAACAAATAATCAATAGTAGATAGACATAGAGAGATTCAGGGAATTCTGTGCTGCTAGCGTGAATTGATGATGATGATGATGAACGTTTTGTCCGCTTGACTCCCCACCCCTGTCTTACATGACCTTAGAGACTGAAGGGAGTGAATAAACCAACTGGGACCCTAACTCTTTAAATAAGTTACATTTTTGTATTTTTCCTCCTCAATCCGATGATAAGCTATTACTGAGATAATTGTCATCGGTGACTATGCTACAATGCCTACTTTGTCTTGTATTGTTGGATTCTGTGTTAGTGTATTTTGAATCTATCATACTCAGAAAAATCTTTTGGCTTTCTTTCTTTTAGATTCGTAAAAAGAACTCATTAGCATTTAATATTTCAACCAAATGAAATTTAATTGCAACAACCACAATTTTGCAACATAACTAACTAGAAGAAATAAAGAACATCCCAAAATCTAAATCAGGAAAGCAAATTTGTTAGGAAAACAACTGGATAGACACTTTCTTACTGAATTACAGTTGCAACGACACTTACATGGCTGTTAAAAAGATATTTGATGTTAGAAACAAAACTTGACTGAAAAGCAGCCTTGACCAACCCCGTACGAAACAATCATATTAATTCTTTCTCTACTGTATGTAACTATAATCGATTTCCTAAGGCCTTACCGTATATGAATGTAGACCAATTTCTGTCTATGTGTCATGTATTAATTAAGATCTAATCTTCTTATTATTGTTTCGTAATTATAAGTTTCATTTGTCGTCAATAGAATATGACACAATCATCAAATGAAACTCTTTTTTTCAGAAAAAATAAGAAATCCAATAAACACATGATGATTATCATTACGTAATCATAGTGACTTGAAACATGGGTTACTTTGGCATTAAATAACCCGATAAGTCTTGACATGTCGTAAAAGCCAATCAATGCAGCCCCCTATGTTTTTTCTTTTTCCTTTTCCTTTTTTTTTTCTTTTTCTTGCTTTTTTCTTTGACTTTTCCTTTTTTTCTTTTTCTTACTTGTGCTTTTATCGCTTACTTTTGCTTTTTTCTTTTTCTATTTTATTTCTCTTTTTTATTTTTCTTGTTTTTTTCTTGTTCCTTTTACTTTTTCTTTTTCCTTTTTTCTTTTTCTTGCTTTTTTCTTTTTTCTTTTACTTTTTCTTTTTCCTTCTTTTTATTGTTCTGGCTTTTTTTTCTTTTTTCTTTTCCTTTTTTATTTTTATTGCTTTTTTTCTTTTACTTTTCCTTTTTTCTTTTCTTTTTCTTTTTAAATTTTTGTTAGTGTGCTAAAGTGTTTTGTCGTTTGAAATACTAAACTTCATTCAATGGTGAGGCTCCAATTCTAGATTTCTGTCAAGTATAGAGATCTCTTTTTTGCCGTTACTATCAGGTCCATTCTGATCTCCAGTGGTAGTACGGGTTAAATTTCCATCTATAGATAAAGGAGATATTCGAGACTTCTAAAATCATTCCGAAGAACATGACTCGTAAAATGTCTCTGTCTATAAGTATCAAGTGTGCTACCTGTTAAAATGATTATTAAGATTCATTTTTCTAATGCATTTTACTGTTGACCACGACTGCTCAACTAATTTCAGCGTCAAATAGAAGGTTTTTGTGGTGTAGTGGTTAATGTGCCGGCCTCCGATGGCGTAGTAAGTGAGTTCGAACTCCACTCGCACTATGACGTTCACTTTCGGACTAATACCCTTAGGAAAGGCTTAAACTTATTTATCACATATTGTAATATAATGGCCGAGAGATTTCATTTTATATGTCTTACCTTTGGGTTTAGTTAGGCTGATAACCTTTCGGATCAGTGCATGGGTTAGTTAGTAACAGACTTGAGCGCAGGTGTTGACGCGCGTGCGGGGAGGATGTGTCGTTCACAGATGTCAAAATAAAAATCCCAGATAGAAAAGTTGACCAGTGGATGTGAATGACGTCATGCACCGGAAGCGCGCGCGGAGGATTTGGGGAATTTTGAAAATGTCAGTTGAGTTCTGCCTCGGGAGAAGACGGTTGACTTTCGCTTGCTTGCCGTGGCCTTGTGTCGGGTGCGCACGTGGTTTGGGACAGATGGAAAAATCAGGTGTATCTCTCTCCTTATGTCGAAAAACCTTTAAATTCAAATGTAATAAAAAGTTTTGTACCTGAACTAAGAAGTCGTAAGTGTTTTCGTGTTTCGGGATTCCTATGTTCTATGCATATATGTTATGAACATTCTATGTACGTTTCACATATTCATGTATGGCTATATTACAATATAGGATGGACAGAGCACTGACTGGAACATTATGGAATGAAGTTTCTTGTTTCGATTCGAAATTTTTTTAGATGGTTGCTATGGACACTCGTAGTGATAACTGATATCACTCAATTCTGGAATAAAGTCTTGATGTCAGTGTCGATTGTAAGAAGGTATGTCATTTTTCTTATGATAGCTAAAGACACAAAATACAAAACTGATGATATTGCGCCTACTCACATCTTCGTGAATCCAAAATGGAAGCAAGCAAGATATGGATAGAAAGATAGCGAGGACTGATATCGATTATCTTTACTTTTATGTCTCACCCGATTGTTTTAAGAAGATAACACATGATCAAGCATTATAGGAAAATATTTTAAAAGATTTTAAAGAAAAAAAGAAAGAAAGAACAAGACAAAAGCAGGAAAATTACTTATTGTATTGAGAAATTATTCTTCCAATTGTTCAAATACCTGCCAAAATATCTATGATATAAGCTGAACGAACAAGGAACCTATGCGTTTGTATGTTAAGCCCTATCATCACACACAAAATATCGTTTTGACTGTTAGATAAGAAAGTGAAGAAGAACACGCTACCCTTCATAGAAAATAAATTACCTTTAAGAAAGAAAGAAAGAAAGAAAGGGGAAAGGAATGAAGCGAGGAAAAAGAAAGCAGGAGAAAGAGATAAATCTCTGCATCAGACGCTTGTTGTCTGATATAATGAAATTGAGGAAAAATGAAAAAATATAAGATAAGACAGAAACAGAGAAAGACAGAGAGCGACAGTCAGAGACAGAGAGAAAGAGAGAGATTTAGCGGAAAACTTTGTTAATGATTAAATAGAACAACGATATAGAAATTTACTAAATTTTATTTCTTTAATTTGAGTGAAAAGTTCGTTGAAAAACAGAAGTTATTTGTGTTCTCTATTAGAAAAGCTAATGTTTATCAGAGTGTAAATACGTGGTGCATTCAATAAGTTTCGAGCCTTTGTTTTGTACAGGAATTTAAAATTGTCGTTGACTCTTGAAAATTCAGTAGGTTTTTTGCTGTACATCTTATGAGATGACGGACCGATTCTTATGATTTCAGGTTCAAATGAACAGCTACAGTACCAATTGGAATACACCCTACTAAAGCATTATTGTCACTGCTGATGAATTTCAAAAATGCAATCTGAACGTGAGGACATTTTAAAAGAACGATATGCAATAAAATTCTGTTTTAAACTTGAAAAAGAATGCCACAGAAACGCATGGAATGCTTCAAACTACTTTTCGCCCATCTTGCATGAATCGAGCACCAGTTTTTGAGTGGCATAAGAGATTCAAGGAAGGCAGGGAGTCTATGAGGGATGATGAGAGGTGTGGGAGGAGTAAGAAAGTCAGAACACCAGAGTTGATTGTCAAAAGGGTTAGGGTTAAGGTTACTATGTTGAGGTTTTAAGGGAGTTCAGGAAGAGATTCCGTCTGAAGAAGCCAGAACTTTTCAAATCGGGTCTGACATTTCCACCAGGACAATGCACCAGTCCACAACTCCATCCTTGTCACAGACTATTTGACCAAGATGGGCAATAAGACAGCTCCTTAGCCTCCCGATAGTCCAGACTTTGGTTCCTGTGACTTTTGGTTATTCCCTAATCTCAGAGGCTGTCGTTATGAGACAATTGAGGAGACAAAAGAGGCTGTGACGAAGGTCATTGAGACGTTTACACAAGAGGACTTCCATGGGGCCTTCCAGGACTTGTTGGAACGGTACAACAAATGCATTACAGCTGGAGGAGATTACTTCGAAGGGGACTAGAGTTTCATGTGTGCACTATCAATAAAAGTGCCCATACGAAAAAGTCTGAAAATTTATTTAATGATCCTCGTATATCACAATATTTACATTACAAGTATGAAAAGTTCATGCATTCAATGAGTTATTTCTTAGCCAAAAAAGAAAATACATCATTCATGAGGTTTCCCTACGTATGTGCTCCTACAACGGTTAAAAGTATATTTGCTATGCTAGTGTCAATGCGTAATAAAAAATAGAAGAGAATGAAGATTTTTATTATATTAGTACAAAATATTTTCAGTACAAAAATGTTAACAAACAAAAGTTTAGTATACAATATAAATTTTGCTCGTACAAAATAATAAGGCTTTGATGACATTAAATACAACTTGACGGAGAAGAATTTTATATTTTGACTCGAGAGAAATAAAGACAAACGTTTTTAATCGAAATATAAATGAATCAATAATGTAGCGTAGATTGACCTTTTTCATCGATTTATTCATAAGGTTAACTTGGGTTTCAAATTAAATAAAAATGTATTGATTTATTTATTATTCTAATCAGTTAACAAGATATTTCTAAAAAGTTAGGAGGAGAAAGATTTCTGAAATTCATTTGGTTTCAATCCTTCAAGGTTTTGCGATGTAATTCAAAATTTATCATCTGCTATCTCTAAAAAATTTAAAAAAGGCACATCGTAAACGAAGGTGCCGACTGCGACTGGTCAATAAATGAAATATAGGGATGAAAAAATGTTGGCTTCTCGCATCTAGTTTTGCACAAAAATGAACATTTTTTTTGTATGGAAATAAGTTGATTTCACACACACACACACACACACACACACACACACACACACACACACACACACACACACACACACACAAAGAGATAGATAGACAGAGAGAGACAGAGACAGAGACAGAAACAGAGATAAATAGAGAGAGAGAGAGAGAGAGAGAGAGAGACTGACAGAGAGACAGAAAAAAAGCAGAGAGAGAGACAGACATAGAGAGACAGGCAGAGAGAAATAAATGGAGAGATCGAAAGATACATAGATTGATATTTACAGTATGAGAGAGATTTGAACAGACCAAGAAAGATATATATGAAAATATTGAGATAGATAGATAGATAGATAGATAGATATGAACAAACGGATATATATATATATATATATATATATATATATATATATATATATATATATATATGTGTGTGTGTGTGTGTGTGTGTGTGTGTGTGATAAGGCTGAGAGGGAGATACCATAAATAGTCTGAGAAAGGTATGAGCAGATTGAGTTAGATAGATAGATAGATAGATAGATATGAATAACCATGTTGGATAGATTGATTGATGGATAGTTTGTGTGGGATGAGAAAAAGAAAGAAATGCCGAACTTTCTTTGTACTACTAAACCTAATCATAAAAATCTATAAAGGGATCAAATGTCTTGAGTTTTATGTATATTATTCCTCTTTAAATTGTTTCTTTAAAACCCACCCCCAACAAAAAAATGTTATATGAAACATTGGATTTCCACGTATGCTACTGGTTTTCAGTTATCATCGTAACATTTATTATAATTAAAGTTTTAAATAACAATTTTTGATAGATATATACACCATATCATAAGGTAATGAATTCTACTAATACCTAAAACCAGAATTCTAGCTGAAATGAGAAATGTAGAAGAACGCAATGACATAATCGAAACAATAAAGAAGATACTTAAAATTAAGATCCTTGTACATTAGGGAATGTCAGTTTTTACTTTTCGATAAAATTTGTTTTGATCATTTGTTTCATAATGAATCATAAAAATTATTTCACTGTTGTAAATGTACATATATATTTTTAAATTGTTTATTAATATTTTCCCGGCAATATTTTTACGTTGGCAGAAATGCATAAAAGAAAACTAATAGTATTTTATATTTTCCCACTATGAATGAGTAAGTGATGAATTGAATGTTAACTCTAAACAAATTGAAATACAAGAGGAAATGAGATGATGAAAAAGATGAAGTTTTACTTAAAGAAATAATGTCATCTAGGAGGTACCGTATTTT
The DNA here is from genome assembly GCA_963585895.1 of Sepioteuthis lessoniana. Taxonomy (NCBI): domain Eukaryota; kingdom Metazoa; phylum Mollusca; class Cephalopoda; order Myopsida; family Loliginidae; genus Sepioteuthis; species Sepioteuthis lessoniana. Next base: position 41,604,104 of record OY757928.1, on the reverse strand, counting down.
TTTTTTTAAATCGTCGGTTCTGGGCACTGTTTTGTGTTATGATTGTGTACCATATTGACCTCCGACCCAGCCGGGATGTCAGATGAGAAATGCACCTGTGTAAATAACAGGTGCATCCGGTCGAAGATATCAGGATATCAGCGGATAACCTTGACTGTCGAAGGGTTGAACTGAGTGCGAATTGTGAAGCTCGCAAGAAGTAGGTGGACGTCAAATTATTATATAACATATATAAGTTCAGAACAGTCGGAGAGAAGATGCTGGAATGAGAACCATGTCCCAGCAGAAGCTAAGCGCCCAGGACCCCGGTTAAGCAGCCCAAGAGAACGGAAAAGAAATGCTGCTATGGCCAGAAGAGTGGGGGTCAATATGTTGCAGTTCTGTTCAGTCTCCAACTCACCTCTCACAAATAATACCTTTCGTAACCCTTTCGAACCCTTTCAAATAAAGTGTGAGGTATATTTTTCTAACGAACTGTGTTCGCTCGTCTTTATTGTGTTGAATATGTTTCTGCATGCATCTGCATATGAGTATGTTACAGTTGCCAGAGACAATTTCTTCTGGGAATTGAATTCGCTCCTCATGAGTTGCCTTATATTCATGGTCTTGTGTCAAATCAAAGTAGGGATTAAATTTCGACTTTGTGTTATGTCACAGAAAAAGTAACGTTTTCTGCTCGATCAATGAAGTTAAGCAGCAGTGAGCCTATTCAGACAATGAGATGGGTGATGACTTAGGAAGAGGCAATCTGAAGCCATAGTGCTTGACAAAGATCTTTTAAATTCTGATAAAAATATGATTGTTCTTTTATTGTAAAAGCGGACTACTGTTTTCTTTAATTATTTTTTGTTAAAACAGGCATGCATTTTTCATCTGTATATTAATATATTTGTGACTACCTACCTACCTCCACAGGATTTGGTGTGTATCACGTTAAAGAAGTTTGTTGGTTGCGTAGGTTATTTAACGTTGAATGTTTATATATATATATATATATATATATATATATATATATATATATATATGTATTATTCAGTTAACCGGAGTCGGGAATAATTCCGTCAGGACAAAAATCATTCATCTATGAACATTCAGATTTTCCTGGTAAAGAGTTCAATGAAACTGAAATCACAGAGCAATCTATATATATATATATATATATATATATATATATATATATATATATATATATATCAGTAATATCCAGTGGGTGTCCAAAGAGTAGTGGTATGGAATATTCACATATAGAATATATGAGGGATTTCATATAAATCCATTGGAGTGCTTGGGTATGCCTGTTATTATATATCTTTCAAGAAGTATATAAGGAAACTCAGATACAGAGCACATATAGCGTAAATAGAAAAAATTCAAACCCCCTAGAAGAAGCGTGTATGTCACCTGAAGAGGCAAACATAATATTCTACGTCGAAATGAATTTATAATGGTACTTTAACCGTGGATGAGTTTTCTTCCATTTACTCTCTCTCTATATATATATATACATATATAATTCATGAAATTTAGACTGCGAACCCTGCGTTTCATGGGGTAATTTGCAAAACAACAATCATCAAGCAGTAAAGAAAATGAAATGTAATTAATTCATTTCATTTTCTTAACTGCCTCATGATTGTTTTTTGCAAAAAAGTCCATGAAACCCAGGGGTTGCAATCTAAATTCCATGAAATGAATATATATATTTAATATATATTTATTTTATTATTATTATTATTATTATTATTATTATTGTTATTATATCTCTATCCTAGATATTGAGCCCTCCCTATATTATATTTTACTTGGTTCGACACAATCCTACAAAGTGATTTAGTGACTACCTATACTCTCTCTCTATATATATATATGTAAATATATATATATATATATATATATATAGGTAAGAAAAGGAAACATTAAGCGTGAAACTGAATAATTTTTAATAGAAGCACAAAAGATCAGCAAATGATACTAATGTGGTGATAGAAAGAAAATGATCGATCATATAAAAAGGAAATGCTCCAAATTAGAGTATAAAACGAGACACCATTGGGTAAAAAAGGTGATCCACTAGGAATTCTGCTAAAAAAACAAGCTATTGAATAAACCCATGAAATCAAAATGAAAGAAATTTAAAAGATAAACAAATACTTGGATCTTGCCAGGGAAGGGAAAAAAACTGTGTAATATAAGGGTAATATAAGGGTCTCCCTCCCATCACGAAAACTATCCAAGTTATACGAACCAGACATGCAGGACACTGCTCGAGAAGCAGGGACGAGCTCATAAGTGATGTAGTCCTATGGACCCCCTCATATGCCCGAGAAAAAGTAGAACGACCCGCTCGAACATACATAGTGTTGTATTTTGGCCTTTGACCCGGAAGGAAGTGACACATTCTAATGGCAGTTAGGAGGGGAAATCGCGAGGGCTGAAATTGGCTAACAAACTGGGATAAGCTAAAAAATCCCATGATACTCTCATATACTGATGCACCGGAAGAGAGTGACCTCTGAACTGCATGACAGTTATTTCCACTTGATGACGATTAAACATGCGATTTCAAAGATCGAGTGGGCGATCGAATGGGCGTTGAACTATCATATAACTCAGTCAAGACAGAAGTCAAGACAGTTTGAGTTCGAGTTCGAGTTCCAGTAGCGTTGGAGACGGAGGTAGACGAGATGTGGTAAGGAAAGCCACACCCGGCCGAAGGGGCCCTCAGCAACCCCGATGGAGTTTGGGGACCAGAGAAGTTGCTGATAAGATGCAGTAAAGAAATCCATCCAGAGTGGGTCCCTGGGCCTCCGGTTGAGCAATTGGAGAACAAGAAAGACACAACATTGACGGCCATAAGAGTGGGGAGTCAAAATATTTCAATTCTGTTCGGTCTCCAGCTCCCTCTCACAGTAAAACCCCACTCAACCTTTTCGAACCCTTACAAATAAAGTGAGAGGTATATATCAGCAGCTATGTGAGGATACTGGTTGTTGTCCTGAAGACCTACCTAGGGCGATGAACGATAGGGAGGAGTGGCGAGAGAGGGTCAGGGATATCCGTGCTGCCAGCACGATATGATGATGATGATATATATTTATAAAGAAGTTTTCCTGCGTCTGTCTTTATTATTGTGTCGTTATGATGCTGTAGATGACGATATAACAACAGCAGCTATGTGAGGATACGAGATGTAGCCCTGAAGACCTGCCAGAGAGGATGAAAGATAGGGAGAAGTGGCGAGAGAGGGTCAGGGATATCCATGCTAGCGACACGACATGATGATGATATATATATATATATATATATATACGTATATCCATGTGAGTGAGTTTGTGAGCAAGTCCTCTTACATGTGACTGGCAAACAACGACTTATTTTTTGTATCTAACTATTTTCATTTACCCATGAGAGAAAATATATAGGAATTAAGTATGTTTAATTACTCTTCATTGTCTTTTTCTGGGTCAAAGCACATTCAACCATTTATTGCTCTTGACTCGAATGAAAATTAAACAAGTTTGTGTATTGATTGATTTATTGTCGTCTTCACACAAACTATTATGTTGAACTGTCCTTGGTGCCTCTCTTAGAGAAAACCAAGACCAGAAGTACGTCATTAAATCAAAGCACATTTTGGTTTAAGTGTGGTAATTGTATTACAAGATATAGAATAACGATTAATATCATGCGATATACGCCAAGCAGGAGATATTCATTTTCATAAAAAAGGTATATTACTCACTAGATTTGCATCCATCACAATTGACTGGTTCCTTAAAACAAACAAAGAAATGACATTAATTTGCATATTTCAATGTTTATGAATATCTGAATCAAGATATGGTAACTGCCATTGTTATTTGTTGTTCATTTTAAGTTTTAATATTTCTGAATTTTAGTATTTACGATATGGTTTCTGTTTAGGCTTTTATATTTTTCTTCTTTTCTTTCATTTTTTTTTTGTTAGCTATTAATGTCGCTTCTTCTTGTGTTCTTTGTTGCGGGGATGGCTATATCCGAGAAGTTCATTTTACATTTAAGTAAATAGAGCTGGTCTCTAAACGCCAGCCATGCGAACATCAAACATTGCAAATGTTTTCTTTGCAATGTTACTTCATTTGAAAAAAAAATAGTCTTTTGTACAGATGGATGGACAGACATAAAATAAAAATAGTGTTTCCTATGTTTTTAAAACTTATTCCACTGTGTCTACTTACTCGAATACGTTTTGGTTTTAACACGTAGACGTTCATATATATATATATATATATATATATATATATATATATATATATATATATATATGTTTGTATGCGCATATTTATATATATATATATATAAATATTTATATATATTTGTGTATGCGTGTGCATATATACTTATATATATATATATATATATATATATGTGTGTGTGTGTGTGTGTGTGTGTATATACACACAAACACAATCATATATATATATATAAATATATATATATATATATATATATATATATATATATATATATATATATATATATAAATATATATATATATATTCAACATATATACATAGCGTAGAAAAGTTTGAATTGATTCAACCGCCTACTCAACAGATTAACACGGATTGATTCTTCGTTTCAAGAATACCTCGAGTTACATACTAAGATTTTTAGAAGAATAATAAATACGAGAGAAAATAAGAGGAAGACTCTTTCGAGGAATAATAACTATAAAATATCGATTAACTTGGTTCAAGAAATCATTGCCAGCATTTAAGGCCCCGTGAATTTTGCAAAGCGTAATGCCTTATATATATATGTGTGTGTGTGTGTGTGTGTGTATGTGTGTGTGTGTTAAATGAAAATAAGTTTCGCCAATTGTTAGGGACATCGGGGTTTAATCTCGTGTCCAGTCATACGAAAGACTCAGAAAATGATTGTAGACGCCTTCCTGCTTGTATGGTTCAATTAAACATCAGTCAGTTGTTTATACACATTTAAAAATACTTGTATAAATTTCGGAGACGAAGCTTGTTGATTTTTATCATTAAAGGTTTTCGGACTATTGTCTTCATCTTTATTATTATTTCCATAAAGTTTCGGCCGATATGTCCGCCGGCCTTCTTCGGGTGTTTGTCGAACTCGAGAACCTTCACGGAACTTCGAACTACGTCCTTTATTGAATCCACGGGTGTCACCTGTTCTGATTCCGTTAGCCATAACCGAGTACAAGTGTTAAGTATTCCTGTATTGTTATTCGCCTGTAGTGAGGATTGAACTAGCAACCTCTTGACGATTGTCTCCTTTGAAGCTTAGGGAACCGACGCCTATAACCGTTACACCATGTGTCCTGCTGGATAATTCAGAGTAAACATTAAATATATAGGTCACAAAAATTCACTTGTGTACCGCCCTGGTACACGGATTTTCAAAGCAACAGTATTTGCTGTATTTCTTTTTACCTTGTTCATCCCTTTTAGTCAACATATTATAAATCTTATCGAAATATTGAAGAATTCCAAAAAAAGTATCGTTCATTTGCTAAAGGCTAACTTGGATCAGCAGCAAAAATTCTAAGAAAGACAGGAAAAATTGGTTATGGAGCTACATAAACAACAATTAGAGTTACAACAATTTACACTGCAGAAAACTGAACTTCAGCAAAAACAACTTGAAGAATTACACGTAAATTCATTAAATAGTTCAAAAAGCGCTGAAAAAGACACGATATTTTCCCAGAGTACAATCTATAATACGATTGATACACTCGAATACGTACCAGAAAATGACAAAACGTTCGAGGCTTTTTACAGGCGCTATGAAGATATTTTCAACGTAGACTGCGAACAATGGCCTTATAAAAAAGGTACGTCTATTAAGTAAACTGGGAACAACCGAACACAAGAGGTTCGTAGAATTAGTATTGCCCAAGAAAACCACGGACTTGGATTTTTCAGAGACTATTAAGCTCCTAACGGAACTATTCGTGTCTAACACAACCTTGTTCCACAAACGTTGGAAATGCCTGAAGACAGTCAAGGACAACCAGCAAGATTTCCTAACGTTTTCAGCATCGGTGAACAAGCTCAGTAATGACTTCAAACTAGCCGAGCTGACTGCCGATGATTTCAAATGCTTAATATTTGCACAGGGTCTAGTATCAGCAGAAGACGCTGAAGTCCGACGACTGGTACTGACCGAGTTTGAAAACGAACAAGGATTAAGTCTCCAAAAATTGGTAGAGGACTATCAAAGAGTAATTTCTGTCAAGTGTGACTAAAAAAAAAATCAGAAGCAAGTCAACCACCTATTCTGTCAAAAAGACAAAAGGCAAATCTCATGTTCTAAACTCCGCGATAACCAAAACGCCAATAGGTTAAAGAAACCACCCGAACCATGTTACCATTGTGGTAAATGGCATTGGATGAAATTCTGTCCAGTAAAGAAGAAAAAATATTGCAAAAAGTGCAATAAAAATGGTCATAACTCAGTGCTGGTACGCCAACATAACGAGGAAACCCAAGAGTAAATTTAGGCAAGCTCAATCAGACGAGATAGTCAATAGGAATTTTAGGAAATATGTGACTGTTGATATTTTCAATAGCTCCATTAAGTTCCAGCTTGACTCGGGTTCTGATATTTCAATCATTAATTGGCGTACTTGGCGAAAATTAAACAAACCGACCTTACTAAAGATGGATAAAACAGCAAAATCCGTAACTGCGAGAATATTAACATTTTAAGCGAGGTAAACCATACAGTAACACTAAATGGAGTAACCAAAAAGCTGAAAGCCGACGTACTAAAAAACTCGGAAAACCTGGTCGGAACAGATTGGATAGAAAAATTCAATCTATGGGATTGTCCAATGATTACATTGTCGCAAAATAGAAAGTACAACGTCCAATTCGGTAAATCTCAAATAGGAACTCAACGATCTCCCCAGGTGTTTTCTGACAGCCTTGGGAAATGTTCTAAATTAAAAGCTAAGCTCAAAGTGAAGGACGGTGCACAACCGGTATTCAAGAAGAAACAGAATGTCCCTTTCGCTGCTCTAGAGCAAATCAACGAAGAATTAGATAGACTCTAATAGACAAGCAGGTATTCTGTCAAAAACAAACTTTAGCGAATGGGCAGCACCTACAGTCCATGTAAAAATGAAGTCCAACCAAATACGAATCTGCGCCGATTTCTCCACAGGGTTAAACGATGCCTTGCAGGATCACCACTATCCTCTAGCAAGCCCAGAGGAATTTTTCAACAAACTAAATCGTGGAAAAATCTTCTCCAAAATTGACCTCTCAGACGCATATCTTCAAATAGAGGTGGATGAAGAAAGTTCCAAATTGCTCTGTTTCAACAGCCATAGAGGTTTGTATAAATATACCAGACTGGCCTTTGGAGTCAAGGTTGCGCCCGCAATTTTCCAGCAGGTCATGGAAACCATGCTGGGTGACCTTGACTACGGTACAGCCTATTTTGATGACATACTGGTTACCAGGAAAACTACAGCAGAGCACAAGAACCATAAAATAAACGTATTCGAGAAGTTACAAGAATACGGTTTTAAGGTCAAGGAGGCAAAGTGTGACTTTTTTTACCTGAGATCAAATACTTAAGTCACATTATAAATAGAGACGGTCGTTGGCCGGATCCAGAAAGAGCCAACCCGATCAGAAACATGCCGGCTCCAGATTATGTTCATGCCTTACAAAGCTTCCTCGGCCTGGCTAACTTTTACCAAGGATTCATTAATAACATGCAGAATTTGAGAGGGCCTCTCAACGAACTCTTAAAACGGACAAACCATGGTTATAGAGCCCTGAATGCTAAGAGTCATTCGAAAAGATCAAGAGAACCCTTACTTCGGATCTCTCCCTCACCCACTACGAGCCTACCCTCGACATCATAGTTGCATGTGATGTAAGCTTATGTAGCACTATGGGGGTAGGCTGCCAAAGCAGACGATTCAATTGTCTGTTTTGGCGCGAAACCAGACAAAGGATTCTTGGACATGAAATCTCGCCGTACCCGGAAGTGGTACGGGGAGGCGAATGAGAGTTGACGACGCGACCGAGGAGAGAGCAGTTGGTAACTGGACAGGAGACCAAGAGAAGCAGTTGGTAGTTGGACAGGAGCAGAGGCAGTTGGCGTGGATCCACGGAGGGGCAGTCAACACCAGACACCGAGCAGAGAGGCGAGGAGACAAGATAGGGTCCAGTGAAGAAGAGTCTCAAGATGTCTGATCCCAGTAGCGTTGTGGAATTTTCGCTAGTAACCCACGCTAGCGATAGTCTGCACATGCATATAGTGTTGCAACACCTTCCTCTGCCCTTGGTAACCCCAAGCTTTGTTTGTTCGTTTGTCTTTCTATTTTCTCCTGTCTCCCTCGATCGTATTCTTGTGTAGGTAAAGAAATGTGCGTTACCCCCTCAGCCACTAGTTGATCACCGGCCGGCTAAGAAGAAGACATGGTTAGAAGACAGAGATAATGTGGGGGGGTGAGGGGGTAACGTTTCACACTTATACGGCAATAATTTTTTAAATAAATATAGTTTAGTTGTTTTTTTCGTGTGATTGGAACACAGTTTACAATACGTGGTGAAATTCAGCTTCCTAACAAAAATGTTTTAAGTAAGTAAACAAATCTGTAAAACTATTGAGTGAATCAATAAAATATTTTTTTTGCCTGTTGTATATTTATGTCACTCAGTTATATTTTTGAAATTAAAAACGTCGAAGATAAAGATGTCAAAAAATGACATGGCCCGGTATTAAAACAATGTTGGTCGGGGATTTTATTTATTTGGTGGTAGAAATTCATTCATAATCAAATATCCTAGAATATTTTAAACTTTATATCCCAAATATTTTTATTGTCTTCAGTGTGTAAATTTACAATTGTGATTTCATTGTTTTCAATTTCTCTCTCTCTCTCTCTCTCTCTCTCTCTCTCTAAATATGTGTGTGAATGTTTTATCTCTTAGAATAATCAGACTACTGTTTTCATGTTCTCTGTTATACTCACAACGTTTCGGAAGATACGGCCTTCAGCCTTCTTCAGCTGTATTATATCGAAATCGGGAATATACTCTCTCTCTCTCTCTCTCTCTCTCTCTGTATATATATATATATATATATACTTGTTAAAATCGAGTATATGGGCATGGGATGGTTACCATATATTCCTACAATATAATAACTATAGGCTCGAGTCAAATTTCCACAAGTGAATTTTGGGAAGGAATGAATCCAAACGTAAATCCTTGGAATTTGACCAGGGAATTGTTAATTCGCATATCCCAAAGGAATAATTGTCCAAACAAGGAACCACCAACCTCAACTGTCTAAAAGATATAAGGGTAGGAGACTTTTTATCGGCAAGCTCCCAGAGTTTATCTTCCTGTGAAATAAATCCCGCATTATACTGCCCTTTTGGGTATATGGGTTTGATTTTCATCTAAGAGTAAATTGTAGACTAGACAGGTGTCTCTACCTTTGTTAGTGAAATCGGTATAGCGGTTGTAAAACTTTTAATTTAACCGAAGTTTAACAGGTTTGGAAACCTGGCAAGAGTTTCAGGGTTTATTGGTTATATAACAATCCATATATGTTGTATAGCCATGACCAACTATACAAACACATATGCATACAGGATCATAACGACGACACAATAAAGACGAGCGACACAGTTCTTTAGAAAAACATACCTCTCACTTTATTTGAAAGGGTGTGTGTGGGAGGCAGTTGGAGACTGAACAGAACTGCAACATATTGACCTCCACTCTTATGGCCATAACAGCGTTTCTTTCCCGTTCTCCTGGGCTGCTCAACCGGGGACCTGGGGACCCAGCCCCTTTGGGATATGTTCCTCATTCCAGCATCTTCTCCCCAACTTATTGAACTTCCCGCGCACTGAGTTATATAATAGTTTGACTCCCACCTTCTTCTTGTGGGCCTCACAAATCGCACTCATTCAACTCGTCCACGGTCAAGGTTATATTCTGATATTTCTCAACCGGATGCACCTGTTATTTACACAGGTGCATTTCCTATTTTGACAGCTTGGCCGGGTCGGAGGTCAGTATACAACACATGAAGGCGGTTGGATTCTTGGAACATCTGACAATTTTGACTAAAAAGTTCTAATATCCAGCTTTTCCAGAAAACATTTCGAACTGACGAAGAAAAGAAGCAGAAGATATCCCGCAACAACAATTACCGACGCCGACTACGCCGATGACATAGCGATACTGGCAAATACACCTGACCAAGCCGAAACACTTCTGCATAGCCTGGAACGAGCAGCAGCAAGCATAGGCCTCCATGTTAATGCACACAAAACGGAATATATGTGCTATAACCAAACGGGGGACATCTCCACTCTAGAAGGAACCCCTCTTAAACTAGTAGACAAATTCACGTACCTAGGAAGCAGCGTCGAATCAACCGAAAAGGACATCGAAACGAGGTTAACGAAAGCATGGACAGCTATCAATAGGCTATCGACTATATGGAAATCAGACCTAACCGATAAAATGAAACGCAGTTTCTTCCAGGCAGCGGTCACATCGATACTGCTATATGGATGCACTACATGGACGCTAACAAAACGGCTGGAGAAGAAACTAGATGGCAATTACACAAGAATGCTGCGTGCAATCCTCAACAAGTCCTGGCAGCAACACCCCCAAGACACCAACTGTACGGCCACCTGCCCCCTATCACGAAATCTATTCAAGTTAGGCGAACCAGACATGCAGGACATTGCTGGAGAAGCAGAGATGAACTCATAAGAGATGTACTCTTATGGATCCCCACACACGGCCGCGCAAAAGCAGGACGACCAGCACGAACGTACATTCAGCAGCTATGTGAGGATACAGGTTGTTGTCCTGAAGACCTACCTAGGGCGATGAACGATAGGGAGGAGTGGCGAGAGAGGGTCAGGGATATCCGTGCTGCCAGCACGATATGATGATGATGATGATGATGATATATATATATATAGAGAGAGTTTGTCTGTGTGTATATTTGTGTATGTGTATGTGAGTAATAGAGAGATATTTTTAGAATTTCCGAATTCGGCAGTTAAAAATTGCTCGTATGCCATTGCCTTAGTTCAAAGTTGGACTTTTACTATTGGTTTGTGGGGATAAAAACGAGTGGCCAGTCGACCAGTCAGTCTTTAGTCAGGAAGTTTTGAACCAGATGAATCGCCAGTTTGCCAGGCTATCTTTCGGCCATTCTGCCAGCGCCAATCAGTTGTTCAGGGTCGAAAATCAAGAACGTTTTTTTTTTCATCAGACTCCTCCGGTCTATATGTAAACGGATTGAAACTTACAATTAACAGAGAAAGAATTATTTTTTCCGCAGGAGTAGAGAAGTCAAGTATAGGTTTCTTTCCGAAGGAAAAGGAAAGGTTTCAGACCTCTGCCTACTCAATGAATGTAAGTTTTGAGAGACATTCTTGAGAAAAAAGGACATTAGAATAAATCTAACAAGAAGGTTAAATTCCTCTGAGGACCATTGTCTTGGCAAACCACAGAGAAAAGGAAATATCCAACTGAAGAGTGAAGAGAGTTTTTCCTGGCCGGTGGCTGACTAAGTGCCTGAAGTTTAAAATCAGCCAAAAAAAAAATGACCTTTAATTCTGATACCCTGTCTTGGTATTTCTATGACAAACAGTTTTGTTTTACTTCTTTTTCCTGCTTCAGTCGAACGTTGAGTAAGTTCTTTTGCCTATAACAATTCTTTTCTTTCATTTTATCTTATTGTATTATTTTTATTTCATTTTATATTTTGCGTTAAGTCAAGGGTTCTGTTTCTATCTCCACCGTGCATGGCAAAATATATGCAACGCAAGTTTAACTGTCGGAATAAATTCTTTTTAATGGGGTAAAAGTTGCTCGTCTCGAGAATATAGTTATCGCTTCTTTTGTATGTTAGCAGTTGAGGTACTAATCCCCTTCTCTTGTTCTTATATGCTTTTTACTACCTTTCTTTCACTTTCCTTTCCTACGAAGCTAATCGACTTACTGCTATCTTGATAGCAAACAGTCGAGGTTTTGTTAATTTCAGAGTTTCCTCTTCTAAGACTGGTTGCTATCGCAATGTCAAAAAGCCCACACTGACCTGCTATTTACTCATAGTTGGAGGGGAAATAGCTCTATTCAGACCTTTCCCGATGGTATTAACGATTTATGAAATACCAACAGCTTCGTCCAGGATTTGAACTTGGGTCACAGTGTTTATATCCAACGGCAGCACCTGGTACAATACCAGCGTTTCCATGGTAAGTTTAGATGAATTCATCGTTCAATAGCTTCGTGAATAATACACCAGACTCAATCCCCTGTTCGATAAAAAACCCAATTCAGTTAAGAACTGATGGAATATACGTATGATTATTCGTAACATTTGTTCTTTGTTGTTGTTTTTTTAGTATGTAATCTAAAGAAAATGAATTCATGATAGTGTATGAGAATCCTTCTTTATTTTGCAATGTCACTAGGGCTTACAATACGCTATCTGCATCCTCTACAGAGAAATAAGCTTCAGCTCCCAAAAGGTTGTAGCATTCGACATCTCATCCTTTTGTGAGGCTCTGATCCTAGAATTGTACAGAGTGTTGAGTAGTCCTTCAATACCATTATTCCCACATCCACTCTGACCCGGTGTGATAGTACTTATTAGCGTTCCATCTATGATTAAAATAGATCTATTAAGAATTATTTGTACTTAAGTGGAATGCTGAAATCATATGACCGTGTGTAAACAAATTATTAATGTTATTGAATTGAAAATGTTGAAACCATATAATTGTGTATAAATAAATATTCTTAGATAGGAACACTCGAAATCATACGACTGTGTAAAACGTATTTGTATTAGCTAGGAGTGGTCGATATCATATAACTGTCTTCAAACAAATGATTAGAGACAAATAAAAAATATTCCAGTAGAACATTGATTATCAAGGTAGGATTACGTTCATTTACAAATAAAACAGAGTTCATCATTTTATAAGTTTTAAGGCGTTCATATACCGTTGGAAAATTTAACTAAACGAAAATCTTTTCATTATTCTATGATAATATCAGAATTTACCGAGAAGTATGTTTTCAGGTGGTTTAAATTGCATTGTATATATGGTTAGGTTTGGTTTGGTTGGATTTGGTTTGGTTTTATGGCATATCAACCACCGTAAGTTGTTGAATGCCGAATCCTGTTAAAACATATATATTAAAAATATATGATTGGGTTTGGTTGGATTTCTGGCATAACAGCCATTGTAGATTATTTAATACCAAATCGTCTTTATACAAGTTGGGCATCACCTACCCTTTCAGTATAATGAACCAGTCCCATCTACTCTCTCTCTCTCTCTCTATATATATATATATATATATATATATATACACACATACACACCGCCGCAGTAGTTTATAAGACCGGTAAGTCTGTTGAAGATCATACATCACTTTCGGGTTTTAAGTAGGTCTTCTTCATAGAGCAAAAGTTGTATTTTGGTAACTGCTGCGCGCATGGTGATGGATGAATGGTTATATATTGTACTGTTGAATGGGTCGGTGAATGTGGCTAGCTAGGCTCCCTTTAGAATACATAGAAAAGTAAGACCGCTCCCTTCCCCTCCCCAAAAACCTTAAGGCCTTGTGCCTTCTTTGTATTTTTTACAAAGAAATAAAAAAAGCATGACCGCTCCCTTCAAGGCCTTGTGCATTCGTTGTAAGTTTCACAACGGAATAGCGGTAAGTCTGAAGTCAGTCTAAGCCTGAAAAAGTCAGTCAAGTCTGGAAGGTGAATAGCCACTCATTATTACGGAAGCCAATAACTATTGTTGAACTATATTCTTATTCTATCCACTATTCCTATGTTTTTATTACTAACAGCCTCTCTCTTATAAATAATTGTTCCTGTAAATATAACTCTTTTTCCTCGTAGTTTGTCTTTTTTATTACTACTACCTGCGTTCATCAACCAGAACGCAACAATACATATATAATAAACATATGATTTGATTTGGTTGGGTTTTATAGCATATCACCCATTGTAGGCTATTTAATGCCAAACCCGGTTTTTGCATATTTATTAGATATATATGATTTGGAAACATAAGTCAAAGTTAAATGGTTCATAGTATTGCTATGAATCACTAACAATTAAATTAGTATCATTCATTTGTTTACACACAGTATAGTATCAAATGGAGAACGTTCGTTGGGCTTAGGTGTACCCCTCTATAGAGATATAGTCTGTGTGTTCTACACTTCTAGCCATCTGGGCATGAAAGTGTTTTTTTTTTTTTTTTGGTGGGGAAAATTGAGTTGTTTGACTGACCGTACTGACACATTTAAAACAGAAAACGGAGCAAGTGAATGTCCCATTATGAAGCTTCCTCTCAGAGTAGGATATTGTTCATTGCAGTTAGAGTTGATATTTCTAATTAACAAGTGAGAGAAATGGGGAGGTAACTCTTTACCCCTTTTCAACCTCCTCCTACCCTTCCCTCCTGTGTCCATTCTGGCTGTATTAATTATATCCATTGGATCTGAAGAAGTCCCGTTAAATTTGGTGGAATTGATTTATATCAATACCCATGGCAGGAGAGAAATAAATTTATAATCCTAATGTGACTGGGTTTTGTTTTACTTAATGGAATTGTTTGCTCTGTGATGTCAGTTACATTGAGCTCTTTACCAGGAAGATTTAAATGTTCATAGTTGAATAATTTAATTGTCCTGGAGGAATTATCCCCGACTCCGGTTTCACTGGACTGAACAATATATATATATATATATATATATATATATATATACCCAGATACATATTCGGAACCATGAATTCAATAAACAACATTATCCTCTCCGATCCTGTATCTCTCATGTTACCATTCCCATACACGAGTTAACTAAACATATTAACCAACTCATGACACCCAACATTAGAAGGAAATACATCAATGCACTTAATCAAAATTTACTAACTTTGAAACCTAACAACCAAATCATAGCCCCACTTGACGTCAATATTTTTTTTACTTATATTCCCCTGACAAAAAACTTATCTTATTATACCTAATATTTATAATAACCCAACATATCCAGCAATAAAATCTAATACCAATATTCTTTTTCAAATCCTCCTCAGTGTAAAATTTTAGTCCAATTCATCAACCATTATTACTCTCTATACATAAAGCACACTGGGATTAGATTTTGGACCCATCTCAGTAATTCTTATATGACTAACAAAGAGAACAAAATCTTCAACTCTATAAATAAACCCTATTTACTCACGTTATGTCAACGATATTCCTAAAGTCAATAACACAAACGAACAACATTATCTACAACCAACCTTCCATAACAATTCTGTAGTCAATTTTTTCTTATGAACTCAACACAAATAAGCTCCCATTTCTCGGTGGCTTGATCGACATAAACAACAACACAATCACCGCCTTCCCCATACAAAAAAAAAACCTTCCAGTGCTAATTCCTGTACTTTCAATTATAAAACTGGATGCCTTGAACAACATAAAAAATAATAATTGAAAGGCTAATATATCTTGCTAAATATATATCCTCCTACAAAACAATGTTTCTGTTCTGAACATAAAAACATTAAACAAATCCTTACTTATAATGACTTTCAACTTGAAGAAAACATAAAACACGCCATTAAAAATATCAACTCTAACTGCAATGAACAATATCCTACATCAAAAACCCTGAAAGTATAAACTATATTTTTGCAACTAGATGAAATCGCACAAATAATTCTAATGTTTTAATGACTCTAATTATAAAATAAAACTAATAAAATATTATCATAAATTCAACACAATTTACCTAGTCATCTATAATAACTTTTCTCATTACTTGTTATCTCTGGGGGTGTCCTCGTGGGGTAATGTTTAAAGCGATGGCCTGCAGAATCGTAGTACTCGAGTTCGTACTCCAGTCGAGCTATTACGTTCACTTTCGGGCAAAAACCCTTGGGAAAGGTATGAACCCCATTATCCTCCCAGCTATGGGTTAAAAAGTACCACTACTGTTCTAGGAGAATGGTATTGGCATTAAATAACCTAAAAAGAGTTGACATGCCATTAAACAACCAAACCAAACCAAACCTTGTTATCTCATTACGACCAAAACCCAGACGACTGGGGATGTAGAATACATCGACTGCGTCTTTGTGTCTGGGATATGACACTAAACAATCTAATGGTGAGGCTATAGTAATGCTGGAACTCTGGGGAATGCAACGTCCCCCTTCATTGTCATTACTCTAAAGTCCACTAATTCTATCACTGGTCAAACAGAGGCGTTTAAGATTTAAACTGAGGGCAAACAGATGACATGCTAAACTGAATTGTTCAAAATAGAACTGTTTGATTATTCAACTGTGTGCAAACAAATGACTGATGTCAAATTGAATTGCTAATGATACATAGCAATACTTGGAACATTTTAACCGAGTAAAATGAATGAATAGTGTTGAATAGAATAATTAGTGTTAGACAGCAATACTGTTAACCACTTCAAAGTGTACAAACAAATAACCGATGTTACTTCGTTACTTTTACATTGCAATACTTTAAGCCATTTAACTGTGTGCAAACAAATAATTAGTGGTAAAAAGAAATATTCGTGTTAGAAATATTAGAAACCATTTAACTTTTTACAAAAAAAAAAATCAGCTCAGGCTCATTTAAAAATGTATCTAAAAAATATGTTTTTAAGTCAAATATATTTAGTCTATATGTAAAAACAGTTTGGCATTAAATAACCAACATTAGTTGATATGCCATAAACCCAACAAAACCAAAGTGATCTCTATGACCAAAGTAGTTTATCAGTTTAAATATTCACTTAAAATGTTACTCTAATAAAATAAGTAACTACATCAACCTGACAAATACATTTTACACTTCCCCTTTCCGATACTTGTTTCATCTCTCAACACCATTTTGTGTCCCACCTCTAAATACAGAAACATTCTAAGTAAGAAAAAAAAAATCGTTCTTAAACAAAGAAAAAACAAAAACCACACAAAAAAGCAACAAAAACAAAACAAAAAACAAACAAAATCTCAAAATTCTTAAAACCCTGTAAATAAAGACAAACAAATCTTCCTTAAACAAAATCAATTTCGAATAAAGTTGCTACATTCAAAAAATTTTATAACAAATTCCTCGCCAGTCTATTCCTCCATTTCAGTAAAATAAAATCTAATCATCTGTAACCTTCCGCAATTTCCCCTCATACATGTTCTTCCTCCTGCTTCCTTTGCCTAATGAGTAGAGTGTTAGTCGATGGTCCAGGAGACCGGGATTCAATCCCAGGTTGAGTCATACCAAAAACTCAAAAAATGGTACTTGATGCCGCCTTGCTTAACACTCAGCATTATGAGGTAAGGATCAAGAGTAAAGTGGAGCAATCCAGGGATTGGAGTAGCACCCTTCCCTATACCACGGTGTAGTAGCTATTGAAAAGGGAGCTTTCAGGTCACCCTAGGCCTGTTGGTGTTCGCCAATGGAATGGGAGACCTGGGTTCAATCCCAGGTTGAATCATACAAAAGACTCAGAAATAGTACTTGATATCTCTTTGCTTAACACTTATCATTATAAAGTGGAGCAATCCAAAGAAAGGAGTTGCGCTCTTCCCTACACCTCGGTGTATTGTGGCTATATAAAAGGGAGCCTTCAGGTTACCCTCAACTACAGTCACCAACTTTACTTACTTTTACTTATATATATATATATATACATATATACCAATTAGCATTGTATCGTTCACAGATGGCTCCAGATGAAGATGAGCGCACATTTGAAACGTACGGTTCCTTCCTAAAGTCATCTCATCCCAAAGTTAAAAGACTATTTCGGCGACTTCAACGGATCAAGGATAAAATAGGCAGACACAAATGTTGAAGTGAAAAAATGCTGTCAACCCGCGCAATACAAAGTTCTTCTAACAAATTAAGCACTCCGGTATCCGATAGCACAAAATATAGACAAACTAAAGCTAATACGTATACGTTATAATTCCTGAGCTGATGTATGTCACCAAAATGGCTGAGCGGTTAGATACCATGTCTAGCGTAAGGTTAGGTAGGTTTCGATCCTAGCTTGAAACTTCCTGCGTGTCTAGCCACACTGAAGAGTTGTAATACAACGAAAAATATCTCTCCGTAGATAACAATATATATATATATATAGAGAGAGAGAGAGAGAGAGAGATGACGCCAATGCAAATTTCGCTTTGTGCAAATAATATTGGGAGAGCGATAAAATCTGCTAAAATAAATCATAGGACAAATGGCGTTTTTCACTCTTGATATAGCAACCCGTCTGGGAGAAGGAAAACTCCGAATTAAAAGTTGTTATATTCCGTTTAAAACTGGCCTTGTGTTACATAT
>OY757928.1:41523474-41585474 GCA_963585895.1 Sepioteuthis lessoniana | reverse complement strand
GTCGGTTACAGTCGAGTAGCACCCTCCCCTATATTTCAGTGTAGTAGCTATTGAAAAGGGAGCCTTCGGGTCACCCTCGATAAAGGTCGCCATCTTTACTTTTACAGTAACACTTGCCATACATTCCAACTCACGTTTGGTCATCGCATGATATTTCGTAACAAATTCATCAACCGGGTTTAAGACCGTTTACAACGCTTTAAGCCAACAAGAATTTTAAAGTATCATGTAATTTTAGCTCTGCAGAGATTCAGTCCCATGGGAAAATTTCTTCCGACAATTTGTATGTATATTAAACTATTTTGATATAATTTCTTAAACTTCCTCTCCTGGTCCGACCATTTGCATTATTTTTAAAAGGTGCGGCAGCTGTTGGTAGCTTTTTGATAATTCACCAGTAGTTTCCCTCCTTGTACATAAATGGCTTTTTATTCCAACTCGATTTATGCATATCCTTTGACAGACAGCATTAGTTTTCGGTGGTCATCTTTCAGAGGATGAAGCTGAAAAACAAGGACTTTTCAGGCATATCTTTTAAGTGTTTCCTTTCAGGGTGAGATTTTTAAAAAGCAATTTTTGCCAGATCACACACACACACACACACACACACACACATACACATATATATATATATATACATATACATATATATATATATATATATATATATATATATGTGTGTGTGTGTGTGTGTGTGTATGTATGTATATTTGTGTATATTGCTGAAAAATGTGTAAGCGATTGAATAAAACACTGATCGACAAAATAGATATTTTTTTATTTCTTTAACTTAAGTAAAAAGTTTGCTAAAGAAAATTACGATGTCTTCTTCTCAGACAAAATAATATTAGTTCGAGTATAAATATTCTGCAATATGTAAATTTATTGAAAGAAAAGTACATGCATTCAATATATTATTTAGCATTGTCTAAATGTAATTAATATATTTTGGGTGTGTAAAGGATCATTCTGTGATTTGTCTTGTGTAGGAGAGAAAGTATAATCCTACACTAATATGTATGCTTGAAAATCAGCAAAAGAAAGCTTATAATTTTAGTACAAGTATTGTATGTAGAAAAAAAAAACCGTGTTCGTTTAATCAAAAATACTTTAGCTATGTTAAAATTAAATACAAACTTGAAGGTAAAGAAATTTACTTTTTTCAATCAAAAAAGTTTTGAGTAGATTTACAGAAAGAATATATAAATCAGCTGATTTCATTGCTTATGTATATGATTGAGATAGGCTCGAAATAAGATTTAAACATTGATGATTAATCTATTATTCTAATTAGTTAAACATTTCAAATATTGTCGTCTGTGAAATCTCAAAGAAATTTTTTAAAAGAGTGCGTAAGTACCTCTTCGTCAATCAATACAAAAATATTGATAAAAAATGGTAGCTTCTCAAGCCGATTTTAACAAAAAAGTTTACGCCTTTTTTAGTATGAAATCAGTTGATATGCACGAAACATGTTTAGGAACGATCGAAGAACTCGGCTCAGGTTTTTTAAAATTTGTTTCATAATTGGATTAGGTTTTAAAATAATTTCCAAATGAGGTTAGTAGTCCGCATCTGTTGATCCCAAATTCAATTTGCTTCTTCGCAAATGAGAACTTTCGGGGCGAATTAGACCATTCTGATTAATTGTGAGCTACAGATATTACAGAAGCCATCTCAATATTCACTTTGAGGTCTAAAGAGTTTACATGCATGCTTTCATCAAGATTGGACTATTAACTAAGTAGTTGTCTAGTTTCTTTTTATGTAAAATAGGTTGCGCTTTCTTTTAACGAATAACAATAGAAAGTTATTCCAATAAAATTCATCCACATAAATCATGCGTGCGCAGGAAGTTCCAGAATTCTTTAACAGATTCAATGTAATTGTTTAGGAGTTACCACGTGCTCCACGTATTTTCGCACAACTTTCACCAATACTGCTTGGGAAACATTCCTTATTTCGATAATCACTCCTAATTACATGGAGATGATTACTTCTAAGGATTCGATCTGTGATGTCAAAGTTAATTAGATGTTAATTCTTTGGCATTGTCGTTGAGAAGATGAATGCCAAAGCGGGAGTCTCGAAACTGCGACAATCGCAAAGATTATCAATTAGTATGCAACGCATTTTATCTGTCTGCATAAATGGAAATTGCTGGTGGGTAATGAATTAACATTTCGCAATAAGATAGCAATACCAGGGCTTCTGATTAAATATAACGGCTGCAGGGTTTGTTCGTTTTTCTCGTAATTCCACTAAAAATAATCTTTTCTACATAAAACGCAATACGAATGTATATATAAATACTAACAAAAACAGGCTACGGTTTTTAAGCTTGCAATAAAGACTTATTTGACGTAATTGCTAATCTGCCTCAAAATAAGAGACTTCGAACTTCAGTGACGCTATTTCGTTAACTATTATATTAATACCCTTGGGAACGGTACAAATCCCCTGAGCCTCTCTCCGGCTATGGGTTAAATAGGACCACAGACCAGACCGATTAAATAAAATTCAGTTTCTTCCAAGCAATACTGCTCTATAGATGAACTACATGGACACTAACTAAACGTATGGAGAAAAAGCTAGACGGCAATTACACAAGAATGCTGCGAGCAATATTAAACAAGTCCTGGAGGCAGCACCCAACATAGCAGCAACCTTCGGCCACCTACCACCCATCACAAAAACTATCAAAATTAGACGAACAAGATATGCGAGATACTGCTAGAGAAGTTGGGACGTATTCATAAGTGATGTACTCCAGCAGAACCCTTCACATGGTCGAGAAAAGGCTGGACGACCATCAATAGATGTTCTAAGCAGGTAGTCTAGACAGATGAGGAAGAGGTATGGAGCTAACTTGTCTCTTTGCAGTACTCCAGCTACAGTGTCAAAGTAGTCTGGATCTCCATCCGGAGTACGGACTTTTACTTTGGTGTTTCTATAGAACATCATTATGGCTGTGACGGTTTCTTTTGGGAGGCCGTAGTTGAGTCGAATTTGCTCCATCTTTCCCCTGTGAATGGAATCAAAGGTCTTGATAAAGACGGCAAATAATATTGTTGCCTGTAGGTTTTTGCATATACACCTTCAAGAATTCTACGGATAGTCAAAATCAGCGACGTCGTGGATCTAAACCTCCGGAAGCCATTTTGGTTCTTCCTAAGTATGTTCTTAATTTTGGGTTCTATGCAGTTGCGTAGTAGAATATTGTATATCTTGGCCGCTAGGGATGTAAGGTTTCTACCTCAGTAGTTCTTGGCTAATCTGAGGTTGCCGTTTTAGGGAAGTGGAGGGTGCATCCCTTCGTCCATTTCTCTATAGGGTTCGGCTATATACGGCATTACAGTGTCGGAGAATTATGTCGTCGAATTGTCTGGTGTTCAAAACTTAGGGGAGTATTTCATCGAGCCATGCTGATTTTCTATTTTTAATTTTTCTCAGTACTAAGTCGAGTTCTACTTGTGTAAACGGTCCCAGTTTGATGTCTGATTGTTTACATATAATTCTCGTGACCGTTTTATGTGTAACTTTCGGAGGGTTTCCGAGTAAATTTTCGAAATGCTGCTTCCACAGGTGTATTCGTTCTTGTTGGCTGATAGCTTTCAGCTAAGCTTTCTCAGTACTCTTCCTTCTGCTCACTTTGTTTACTGTTTGCCATGCTATCTTAAATTGTCTCTCTTAAACCGAGTCTCTAATCTTATCGATCTGATTTTGTATGTATTCTGTTTGTTCTTTTAGGTATGTGCCAGCTAATTCCCTTTTTGCCTTTTTAAGTTTCAGGGCTTTGGTATTGGTTCGGTTCTTCCTATTGCATTTGAAGGCAGTTTTCACGTCATCACGCTTTTCCCTAACCGCTAATGTCTCCCAAAGTAATCTAGATTTAGTTCTTTGATATTTTTGGTATGCATTCCGCTGCCACTTCTAAGTGGGCATTGACGAAGTTCTCATACGTGGCGCATTCAATAAGTTTCCAGACTTTTTTTTTGGTACAGGAATTTAAAATCATACACTCTTGAGAATTCAGTATGTTATTGCTATACATCTTATGAGATGACTTGCCAATTTTTATGATTTCAGGTTTAAATGAACTGCTACTGCAGCAATTGGAATACACCCTACTAAAGCTTGATTGTCACAGCAGGGGAATTTCAGAAATGTAATCTGACACTTTAGAAGAATGATATTCAATAAAATTCTGTTCTAAACTTGGAAAAATGCTAAAGAAACGTATGGAATGCTTCAGATGTCTTTTGGAGCATCTTGCATGAATCGAGCAGCAGTATTTAAGTGGCATAAGGGATTCAGGAAAGGCAGGGAGTCTGTGAGGGATGATGAGAGGTGTGGGATGAGTAAGGAAGTCAATACACCAGAGTCGATTGGCCAAAGGGTTAGGGTTAGCGTTACTATGTTGAGGTTTTAAGGGAGTTCAGAAAGAGATTCCGTCTGAAGAGGCCAGCACTTTTCAAATCGGGTCTGACATTTCCACCAGGACAATGCACCAGTCCACAACTCCATCCTTGTCGCAGACTATTTGAGCAAGATGGGCATCAAGACAGTTGCTCACTCTCCATATAGTCCAGACCTAGCTCCGTATGACTTTTGGTTATTCCCTAAGCTCAGAGGCTGTCGTTATGAGACAATTGAGGAGATGAAAGAGGCTGTGACGAAGGTCATTGACATGCACACATGACGAAGGTCATTGACATGCACACATGACTTCCATGGGGCCTTCCAGAAGTTTTTGGAACGGTACAAGTGCATTGCAGCCGGAGGAGATTACTTCGAAGGGGACTAGAATTTCATGTGTGTACTATCAATAAAAGTGCCCATACGAAAAAAGTCTTGAAACTTATTTAATGATCCTCGTGTTCCTCATGCAGAGTATGTGTTTCTGTCTTCTCCTGTTGTGCATCGAATGTGTTTCTTTGTGCTAACACATATTTATCTCTAATATCCCTGTCATTAAGTAGGGCCCAGTCATTGTGTACAGTAGTTGTTGTTCGGGTCGCAATCTTTCGTAGGCTCAGTCGTATTTTTGATTCGGTGATCGGTGGGCACCACCATCGAATGAGGAGTATGCTTTGCAATTTAAAGCGCCATTATTCCATTTCTTATTTATAAAGACGTAGTCAATCTGTGCTTTAGTATTGTTTGGTTATGTGTATGTTCATAGTTTTCCCTCCCTTTTCTGAAAGTGTGTATTGAGGCATGTTAATCAATTTTCTGTCGTGAAATCTGTTAGATGTTGTCCATTTCTATTTGACAAGTTGCGTAGGCTTAATTTGCAGTTTCCGTTTTTCCCTATTTGGGCATTCAAGTCTCCGCCAATGACGAGAACGTCGTGTTTCGAGATGCTACGAACAAAGGAGAATAGGAGGCGGTGTATTCAGTTTCTTCACTAACATTGGTAGGATGTTGTTGCTCTGGGGTTGCCATTAAAAGTAGCTACCATCATTCTAGGTTGTATCTTCTCTATACTATTTAGTGATTTTAAAGCTCGGGATCCTATAAGCATACCTACACCTCCTATCGCGGCATTGGCAAAGTTTTTCCATGCAGATGCAGTGGCTATCGTCCATCCATTGCCAGTATCGTGATATTTAATGTGTGTATCTGTGTTCTTGAATCTATGTTATGATCTATGGCCGATTTAGTCTGCTCCGCTAGTTGTCCTATTCTATTTAAGGTTCTAACGTTGAAAGTCACTATTTGTATTGTTTCTTTGCATTTTAGTAATTTTTGATTGAGCTCTTTAGCTGATTTCTCGAACACTGAAGCCAGCACTCTAACCTCAGCTGGACGCGCCCCTTTTTTACCTGCGCGAAGAGCGATGAGTTTTGGACATGAGGTTTGAGAATGGGTCATGGTATTCTTTCGTTGGCTCTTTTTATTCTCATCTACAGAAACCACCCTTATAGATGAGCGGCAGTAGTTCCCCGATAGAACTATTCGATCCTGGCTGTTGAACAGTACGGTTTATACGCCCAGGACCTCGTTAGGCATTGCGTTCAGCTGATAGAGGGTTTATCTGCTTGGCTTTACGTTCACCATGTTGTTTCCCATGGTTTTCGAAAATGGTTTTTGTCATTATTAAGTTTTCATTTAAAGTCCACTATTTTAAAAAGAATTCATTAAAGTACTTATTTATGCTTCTTAGCATCCTAATAGGCATTCTATTTCAAATTCACTTAGGTTTTTAGGTTCTAATAAAATCCAATCGTGTTAGCTTCACTTGACGAGGTTCAATTTTAATTTGGAATTACAGTAACATTGTCTTTGCATTTAAGATACAGATAATATACAAGTGTGATTTTACAACGACTAAAATAAAATCATTCATAAAAAATGAATGAGATAGGAATACTTGGTATCATTTAACGGTATGCAAGAAATTCTTACGAAACTACAAAAACTGTAAATATAACATACAATGAACGTAGTTAAGTAACCTCAAGACATAAAATTACCCGAGACTGACTGACTTGCTGCAAAAGTCAATCAAACAGTCATATAAGGTTGTAGTGTTGGCATGCCGAGTAATTCCTCTTCAAGATACTTTTAGGAGGATTGTGGGGTTATATGGCAGTACCCATATTTCAAGTAATCATGATTCGTGAAAAGTTTGGCTTGGTTAGATGGTACTATTAGCAAAAAAACAATCATTGCCGTGACCCTGTACAGCTGGTTTTAAATTCAGACACTGCTGGTCAGTTAGAAAATACGGACCCATGCCTTTCCAAGGGGTATGAGCAAGACGTTAAACATGAAACGCCTGGGCTCGAATCTGAACTTTGTATGTTCAGTCTATATTTTAGCCGACGGTAACCCTTATCCAATTGACTCTTTCATTGCGTCACACATTTTGCCAGTTGAGCAACACATGGTGTCACCTGAGTCATAAATCGCATCACAGAATAAAAATTCACGTTGTTAATCTTGAGGTGAGGTAGTATTTTACACATGTTGAATAGAAGCGTACCAGAGAATTGGTAGCGTGAAACCCATTGTCATGAGTTTTTACACTGTTTCATAGCTGTAACATATGATACTGCTCTAACTTTCTGTGTTTTTACACTGTTTCATAGCTGTAACATATGATACTGCTCTAACTTTCTGTGCGCTGACCATTGTAATGATTTTTCGGATTAAATCTCTTCTAGAGTTGAATTTTAATCAAAATTATAGACACACATGCGAGCACAAACACGCGCACACACACAAACACACAAATCTCTCTCTCTCTCTCTCTCTCTCTCTCTCTCTCTCTCTCTCTCTCTATCTATCTATCTATCTATCTATCTATCCACTTGAAAACGAAATAATCACTATGTAGAATCAGATAGACTGATATCTTCTAATGACGTTAGTTATCAGGTGAAACATAAATTCGGTTGAGAATTTTTCAGCACAAACTCATATATATATATACATATATTTGTGTGTGTGTGTGTGTGTGTGTGTGTGTGTGTTTGGGGGAACGATCAAGCATTTTGGTCTCATGACAGGGTAATGAGGTATTCCGTTGTTATTATAACAAAAGGCATAATTTGAAGCCACTAAAATGAACGCAGAACGTGTTATCGTAAGAACGCAATATCATAGTACCTTCCGGTGAAAAAGATAAGAATGTTATCGATTTGAGCGAATCATGAGATCTAGGTTTGGAAATCGCGTATAATCAGTTAAATTTTATATATATATATATATATAAGTGGTCAAATTTCAGAGGTTTGCCATTTAAAGTGGAAATTGTTCCTTAAAACACTAAATAACTCGGTAGTCATATCTCATTTACTGAAAGAGATATCAACATACGCATAGTGGAGGCTTGGAATGTTATTGACGGGTTATTGATCGTATAAAAATCTAAACTCTCTGATAGAATAAAACGAGATCTCATCGAATAGGTAGCTGTACCACTACTACTGTACGCATGCATCCCATCAACTCAAACGAAAAGTTAGATCAGAACGACACAAGAATGCTACACGCTGTTTTAAACCAATCCTGGATGTAGCTCCACGTAAACAGTAGATGTATGGCCACCAGTCTCCCATCGCAAAAACTTTCCAAGTACGACTAACAAGATCTGTTAGGCACTGTTGGAGAAGTTTTGACAAACTGATGGAATCTTTTACACGGACACCCCATTTTTGGCAGACCGACAAGGATTTACGTTGATCAGCTCTGTGCAGACTATAGATGCTATAGACTATAGGGCAGACTAGGTTCTTCAGCCTTGGCGAGGCGACTAGTCTAGGAGAAGGAAAACTCTGAATTCAAACCTGTTAAACTCCGCTTAAAAAACTGACCTTGTGTCAAATCCTGCCCGAGCGGAGGGGTTGGTAAATAGGATAGATGCAGTCTACAGGAATCACCTGGAACGATTGACGGTATTGACGAATAAAGAGAGAGAGAGAGAGAGAGAGAGAGAGAGAGACGGGGGGGAACTATGCTATCTGCACGACATCTTGATGATGATATATTGGTCATAGTTCGGTAAAAGAGACGCGTAACCATAATCATCGGTACCAAAAACAACCTGTAAATGTGGCAAATCGACCCACCTTCACAAAATAAACAAAAGCAAAGAAATAAAGTAAGAAAGAAGGATAAAACGATGGAAAAAAAACATAGAAATATTGATGTGAAAATGAAAGACATAGGCAAACGAGCAGAAGAAAGTTTGTTAATTTTCTGAGGTGGGGGGTGTCACAAAGAAAGAAAGAAAGAGCAACTTAAAAATGAGAGACACAGACAAAAGAATATTGTTGAGGTAGGAGTGATCGAAATATGGAAGGGGAGAAAACAAAAAAAGAAAAAAAAAGAAAAGCGAGGAAAGGAAAGAGAAGTAAAGCAAAGAAATAAAGACAGAAGGATATAAAGATGGAAAAAAGAAGACATATGGAAATATTGATGTGAAAAAGAAAGATACAGTAAAACGAGGAAAAGAAGGTTGGTAATATTGTTGAGGTATTGGGGTATAGCAAAGAAAGAAATAAGAAAAAAGAAAGAAAGAAAGAAAGAAAGAAAGAGCAAGTTAAAAATGAGAGACAGACAAACGAAGAAAAAAAGGTAGATGATATTGTTGAGGTAGGAGTAATGGAAATACGGTAGAGGAGAGAAAAAAAGAAAAGAAAAGAAAAGAAAAGCAAGAAAAGGAAAGAGAAGAAAATAAAATAATGATATTCGATAGAAAAAAGAAAATTCTGGGTGAATTTGAGGCCTTAGAAGGAAATAATCTTGCATTAAACTCAATTTCAAATTTAATGTTTTACAAAAAAAGATTCGTTGAAAACTTTGATAAAGAATTGGAAGCGGAGGAATTTGTACAAATCACTGGGTAAAAAAATGTTTAATGTAATGTGAAATGGACTCATAAAATTACATTTCAGTAGTTTTGTGAAGTTTTACGCAAACTTAATGAATAATTCATGCAAAATACACTAATTAGAAAATCTTGGAAAATAAAGTAGTAATTAAATTTTGATTAAATCGTCGTTTTGTATTTTAAAAAGAAAGGCATATGTAAAAGAATATACTGTTCTGTAATTTGGTAAATTTTATTTTACTTACATAATCAAAAAAGGAACGTTGACCGACAGAATTTAAAATTCTTACCTCCTGTAGATCGAGTGTCGAATGAATCAAACTTCCAGTTAATTGTCTCCAGTGTATCTTGCCTCCATTGAATTGTGATACCAGATAAAGGTGTCCATAGTAAATCTTACCTCCAGTGAATTATGATACCAGATAAAAGC
Organism: Sepioteuthis lessoniana; assembly: GCA_963585895.1. Classification (NCBI taxonomy): domain Eukaryota; kingdom Metazoa; phylum Mollusca; class Cephalopoda; order Myopsida; family Loliginidae; genus Sepioteuthis; species Sepioteuthis lessoniana. The sequence continues at coordinate 41,575,701 of OY757928.1, read as the reverse complement.
ACCTCCATTGAACTATGATAGTAATGAATCTTGCTTCCAGTAAATATTGCTTCCAATGAATCTTGCCTCCAGTGAACTTTGACTCAATATAAAAGTACTCCCAGTGAATAACGTCTCCAAGCGAATCGTGACACTAGTAATTCTCATTCCAAGTAAATCGGGACACCAGAGAATTGTGACTCCAAGGTATCTTGCCTCCAGTAAATCATGACACTAGTTAACTGGACCTGCAGGGAATTGTAATCCAAATAAAGGTATTTTCATGTGAATATTATCACCAGTTAATCTTGCCAACAAGGAATTCTGATACTAAAAAATCTTGTCTCCCGTAAATCGTGATACTAGAGAAAAGTGCATCCAGTAAATCATGCCTCCAAGAGAATTGTGACACATAAAAAACTTGTCTTGAAAGGATCACGAAAGCAATGAATCTAGCCTCCAGTGAATCATAATACAAAATAAATCTGTCACTAGCGAATCCGGCCTCCAACAAATTTATTCTTATCTTTAAAAAACAATTTCTTGTACAATTAGTAGATCTAATATAAAAGACTGAAGAAATGAAATGAAAAGACAAACAAAAACCAAACAAACAACCCCCCCCTAAAAAACAATTTCCCAACGAAGGATAGTCCCCATGACGTAGTAGTTAACTTTGATATCGTAGTCAGCAAGTTCGAAATGCAGTTACGCTCTGGCATACAGTTTCGGAGTAATACTCCTTAAAAAGTTATGGAGCCCCTTATCCTCCATATCTGGGTCAAACTGTACTAGTATCGTTGTCCTACAAGTTAGTTGATTAATTTAATAGCTTTTCAAGCTAAGTAAGTTATCTAATATCAAACCATACCCGTAGAAGGAGAGCAGTGATACTATTTTACCCTTACCTGGAAGGATAAGAGGCTTCATATCGGTGACCCAGTAGTTTCAGGGACCGTTCAGAAGGGGTTTAATACCCTTACAGGAATAGAAGTTGATGTGTATTTTAGAAGAATAGAGAATATACATCGTGAAGTTGTAATAGCGTAATGGATTTTCTTACTAGTGTAAAAAGAATCGTCTTGTTTATCTTATCACAAAATTTTTATTATAGAAAAGAATGAACAATGTTTTTGATTCAAGGAAGTGTCAACATGGTGTAATTAATAGGTGACAGAGAAAGAATTGTGAAAACGAAGTGTTTACACCTCAAGCTCATGGTTATGAAAAATATTATTCTTTTGGTAAAAAGGGAATTCTCACAGTGACCAACATATTCCAGTAACAAAGAAAATTTGAAAACAAAGTTGTGACACTTCAAGATTATCCGTTGTGATGAACGCCTTCTTACTCAGTTTAATACTGGAATTCGGTTGAGAACTCAGCTGAAAGTTGATGGCCTTTTGAAGTTCACACCCTGTACTGACTATGACAGAGTTATGAATATACATACATTAAACGGAAAGAGAAACGGAGTTTGACGAGATGGAAGTCAGATAAAGGTCAGACGAGGCAATGTGTAGTCAGAACAGAGTTAGAACCGTCGACGAGATGGGAATCAAATAAAAGTTGGAACCGAGTTAGTCAGACTCGTCTGTCGAACGAAATGAGATCAAGGTCAGAGCAGACCAGAGACAAAAAGACAGAGAGAGCGGCTTATCTAGCGCTAAACATATTTATCCTTGTTCTAGACGGTCCTGAATAATGATAAAGCCGTTTAAATACGATGCTGTGAAGGAAAACATACATGGCCGCCGTAAAGATTGGCTTGTAAAAAACTGCCCGAGTAAATTATGCGTGTGTGTGTGTATGTGTGTGTGTGGGGGTGAATTTTTATACATATAGTTGACTATGTGTTTACACTATCTTAACATTGATCTCTCAATCTCTCTCTCTATCTGTTTGTCTTTATATATATATATATATATATATATATATATTGAAAGAGAGACAGAGACAGAGACAGACAGATAGACAGACAGAGAAAGAAATATTGAGAGTTGGCACATCAATGTGACATGCTGTGTTTGAGCAAATGATCAAGCATAAGAAAATGGAACAATTGTTAATGAAATTACAAATGAATATATACACTACCCTTAGTTAAATCTATTATTCTTTCTTTCTTTCTTTCTTTCTTTCTTTCTTTCTTTCTTTCTTTCTTTGTCTGTCTGTCTGTCTGTTTCTTTCTCCTACTCTCTCTCTCTCTCTATATATATATCCTAACTTTAACATACACGCTACACCAATGTTATTTATTGAGCTATCGTTATTTGTAAATATAGCAAATTGAATTATTTATACATAAACACATACACACCCACCCACCCACAGACATACACACACACACACACACACACACACATATATATATATATATATATATATATAATACATGACAAAGAATAGGTCTGCTGAAGAATATTTCTTTCTGCGCTCGTGGGCGTAAGTAATTGATCATATTTTAATGGATTTTCTGAAGAGAACCTTTTGTTTTTCCTGAGCTGAGAACAGACAGGACGAACGTCCAGTGATTTGACCAAAGATATCAATAAATTCTTCGCTGCTTCCATACTTTTTCTTTTTTTTTACCGAAAATGATCATGATATGAACGTAGTTTCTCTTTCCTTTTATTTTGTTTGTGATAAGAGATAATGTCGTAAACTCTTTTCCCGTCATTTTAAGAGCAGGAAAGATGATGGCTCGATTCTTCCATCTGAGGGCAGCGTTATCAAGTGCACATTTCTATTAACCTTTATTCCGCTCAAATCCCCACAGGGGAAAAAAAGATCGGAGTATTCCATTGAATTTCTATGACACAGTAATTATGTCACTTAATCTTGGATTTTATGTATATATGAGTATATTCATCTAACTCTCTCTCTCTTTCTCTCTCTCTCTCTCTATATATATATATATTTATACAGTGTGTCTCAATATACATAGGACCCATATGACAGCTAATAATTTTACTGATAATAATGTTTTCTTTTTTGTTTCAGATTTGAAAATAGTATACTATAACAACTATTATCCCTCGATCACATTGACTTGGAAAAGAGAGGAAAATATTCTACACCACTATTTATTTGGAGAGAAAATCATTCACAACTGTCTCTACATAAATACAACCCATTAATAGGATAATGATTAATTGTTGATGACAAGGAACTCATAAAAATTGCACGTTCGGTAAGTTGATTCAATAACAATTTAAAAAACAAACAAACATTGATTTGATGTCTCTAGTTCAAAATGACCGCCATTGCGCTTGTCTCAGTGATAAATCATGGTTTGGTTTGGTTTCTTTGTTTGATGGCATATCAACCTTTGTAGGTTATTTAATGCTAAAGCTATTCTCCGAGAAGAACAGCAGTGGGACTCTTTAACCCATAGCTGGGAGATAAATCATGATCACATTAATGGTGTGCATCAATTTTAATACAACCTGTAGATGTAGAAATACAAGGATCGACCAACAATTGAATATATATATATATATATATATATATATATATGTGTGTGTGTGTGTGTGTGTGTGTGTGTGTGTGTGGTTAGGCAGCAGTCGTTCATTTAAGCATGTCTCATTGAATAATGAAGACAAATTTTGTCTGTATAATTTATTTAAGATCCTTTCAAGTTTTCTGATAAGTGTCTTAGTTTCAGGTTGGAATGGGTAGGTGAATTTCCCCAAAATTTTCCCGAGCGCTTTCGGACCCTTCCGAAAGTGCTCGGGACAATTTGGGGGAATTTTATCTACATGAAACTAAGACACTTATCATAAAACTTGAAATGATCTTAAATAAATTACACGGACAAAATTTATCTTTATTATTTAATGACACATGCTTACATACATATATATATATATATATATATATATATATATATATATATATATATATATATGCGTGCTTGTGTTCGTGTATTTAAGTAACATTTTTTTCTTTTAAACGTGTTTCATTAAATAAAACAGACATGTCCGTCTATTATATCTTTGATCCGTTCATATCTTAGTATGAGTCTTTTGATTCCTTGGATGGAATTAATATAGTAACATTCTAAAAGACCTGCAGCACATTTCCCACCTGTTTATTCTCTTCTATCTATGAAAACTCTTTACATCCGTAAATTTGCAACTCATTATTTCTTCCTCCTACTCTTTTTATAAATGTATATAGCCCGTCATCGAATTTTTCATTTCATTATTCGCTCCTCGTAAGATGGCTCCAGTTGGAGTCGCTTTCGTAAATTTATTCCATCCAAAAGTTAAACGACCCCTTGAACGATCAAAGAACAATTAGGCAGACACAAAGAGTCTGTCTTATTAAATCAAACACGCACACACAGAACCCCCCATATATATATATATATATATATATATATTACGTTCAGTCAGAGATAATTTCCGCTTTACTGAAATATAATTTACTTATGAATAATTGTACAATGAAAGTTCTATCAATAGTATATTCAACATTATTTTGATTCATATTTTGTCATTTGCCCGCTTTTTCATTTCTCGAGTAACCTTCAGCATCTTTTGTGTCCAAGACGTTTTCAATAAAGTTTTTCACCGGATCTTTAGAAAGTGTTTTGTTATTCAAAACATTATGTTCGTCAGACATTTTAAAAGTTAAAAGTCTTGTTACAGCTTCGAAAAGCGTTTTTACAATCCAAAGTTTTTGTCTTTGCTGTCCGCTGAGAATATATTATGCTCTCTGCCATTTTTGGTCATGGTGAGTCTCTCTCTCTATATATATGCATAAATATATATACAAACACATAAACATATATATATATATATATATATATATACTTACAAACATGCATGCATACATGCATATATACGGATGTACACAAACATACATGCTCGCATACAAACATACATTGCGTTTTGAAGACGGCTCATTCCGCTGTATATATATATATATATATAGACTTCCCGATGATCCGATAAGGTGAAACTTTAGTAGATTTCCGACTCGCTATTTAAGTTAATTTTATAATTGGCTCCACTCGTGTTGAGCACTATTGTAATTGTAGCGTTGCAGGATTCGCGGAAGGTTTTAGTTTTCTTTTGACCAACTGACTGCATATCCCTTGATTTTTTTTCAAGGGGTCTGACGAGGTTGGCTTTTTCTTTCTTTTTGACCTATATTATTTTTTCTTTTTCCCCCGGGCGGTGATTCAAGATACTCCTATCTCTTGTTCCTGGCGTTTTTTTTTTTTTTCGTTTTTTTTTTTTGGTACCGTGAATGCTGGAAGATATTAGATTAGTAAATATATAAATATATATATATATAATTACAAACATTCATACATAAAACATACATATGCATGTTTATATACATGTATTGCATTTGTAGACAATTCTAATAAGTATACTATTATAATTATTTATTTATTTATTTATTATGCCTCCTCGGAAATTGTCACCTTTTACTATTTTCTCATTTTAAACTAAAAAAAATTGAAAGGAAAAGAATCTTTAAACAGAAAATATACACTCTTAATCCAATATCTATATACACATTTATTTCATTTTAGTAATTCCTCCGACAGTTCCACAATATGTTCTCATAGATTATTTTGGAGCTCCAAATTTTATAGCGTCAATATTTGTCATTTTGCTACATTGAACGTAGAATGTATTGAATTTTGTTGAGGAAATATTCACATCATGCGCTAGCTTCACTCAAAAACCAATTCTTTTAGGAATGTATTAAACATGTTGTTTCAACGAGAACAAATTTATTTTGCATCCGAATCCCCAAAAATGCATCACAGAGAATAATGTAATTCTATATTTCTCTAGGTTCCAATTCTGAACCAGTTGACAATTTTCCGGTCGGTTGATAAAATTCCTATGATTGGAGGTATACTGAAACATAAGTTCACAAGAATAGCTTTTGTCTACCAAAATTGTATCCATTTTATGTAATATGTTCGTGAATGTAAATCTTGCATCAAGAAAATCACTTAGAAATCAATCATCACCTATCTACAATGAATGTTTTAAGACTCACTGGGCCTATAATCTTGTTTGGTCGTATCTTGGTGTCTTAAGCACGAATAGCTTGGCAGAGCTTATTCCTCTCTAGGTCGATGTTTTAAGACTAAGATGAAAAAAAAATTGGTGAAATGCAAAATGTTAAAAGGAAAGTTACATCTTTATATATATATATATATATATATATATATATCGGTACATTGGGTAAATTTCAAGACACAGGGTCAGTAAATACTCTCAACAAGAAAGCAGATAACCCTAGATCTGGCTGGAAGTTGAATGAAAAAGGTCCTGACAATGTAGATGAGGTGAGGATTTCTGTAACAGGGTGTCCTAAAAAGTCACCCCGAAGACGTTCCCAAGAACTAGGTACTTCACGTGCGCCGTTGCGGAGAATCTTAAAGAAAGATCCTCAGCTGCACCCATGCGGGATCCAGATCAAGCATAAACTCCCAAGAGATGACATGGAGTTTCTTGTCTCAGTAATAAATCACTATCATATTAATAGGTAGGATCTATTTTGAGACGACCTGTTGTATATTTTATTTTGTATACAGCTTGATAAATCAATGTACTGGGAAAATACTCCGCAGTATAAAAAAACAACATTCAATGAATAAGCAGTTTTAAAACTGAAATGTTAAGGGATGTCTTAGTTCACCTACCTAGGAAGCAGCGTCTCATCAAACGAAACAGATATCAACACGCGACTAGCAAAGGCAAAGACAGCTATCGATAGTCATACGGAAGTCAGACCTGACGGACAAAATAAAACGCAGTTTCTTCCAAGCTGCGGTCGTGTCGATACTGCTATATGGATGCACTACATGGACGTTAACAAAACGGATGGAGAAAAGGCTTGACGGCAAGAAAGCTGCAAGCAGTACTGAACAAGTCATGGAAGCAGCAGCTGTACGGCAAGCTACCACCCATCTCGAAAACTATCAAAGACGAACCAGACATGCAGGACACTGCTGGAGAAAGAGGTACGAGCTCATAAGTAATGTACTCCTGTGGAGCCTTTCACATGGACGAGCAAACGCAGGACGACCAGCTCGAACCTACATACAGCAGTTCTGCTCCGATACAGGATGTAGACCTGAAGACCTGTCGGAAGCAATGGATTATAGGGAGCGGTGGCAAGAGAGGGTCAGGGAGATCCGTGCTGATGGCACGACGTGATGATGATAATTATACATCTACAAATGATTCAGTGAGTGTTTCCTGCATTATAGTGGCTAAAGTTCTGAACTGCCATATCGGGGAAAGTAAGTTTGAAATGCAATCGCACTAATACATTCCTTTTCGGACTAATACCCTTTGGAAAGGTATGGACCCCTTCTTCCTCCCCCCAGCTCTGGGTTTAATAATTCCACTATTCTTCTACTACCAGGTTGGTAGTTTTGACTTTAATGTCTAGCGATTACCTTACTAACTTGTGCCGGCCATGTAAAATATTGACCTTCATCCCACTTTATTACCTTACCAAGAACATTTTTCTAATATATTAAGTGTATACATATATATTTGCTGTGTACGGTGAGAGAAATAAATATGAAAATAAAAGTAAAAAGAAATCTTTACTCCTTCTGAAACAGAAGCTGTTAATAGGGAAACCTCACGTTTTAATTAGTCATCAGGTACTCCATATATGTGATGAATTTAGCTTTTATTCATTGTACAAAGACAGCCCTGAAAAAATTTCAGAAACAAATCAGAGAATGTAAAATCTACGTTTTAATTAAAAGCGTTCCAGTGGGAACAGTGGAACAATATTGAAACCGCCAGAAATATTAAAAAAAGATTTTGGATTGTGGAAGAGACTTACTGTTTGTTGAATCGCCGCCAAAATCCAACAAATGCAATTAATTTTAGAATTGACACAAATACAAAAATAACATAAGCGGTTTAAGTATTAACATCATGCTGTGGAAAATTCAGGTTGGTGACATTAAAATTGCGCATATAATTCATTTGATTGTTGACGTTGACAGCATTTTTAACACCGGGTTCAATAAAGATTCATGAAAAGGAATGTGCTGTACGGTACAAAGGAAATCTTCGCATAAATTGTCTCTTTACCCTGTATATGTGAGTAGATATTTCATTCGGATTTCAGACGAAATCAGACATTGATTTCCCATTGAAAACACATTAAAGCTAAGAATTTCGGTTAAAAGCAGTTCGCAAGTCCCACGGGGATGTATACTTAATTCTGAAATGTAAAAGTGGGCAAACAATAGATATGAATAGATGAAAAATTCCCTAATAATAATAATAAGAAGAAAGAAGTTTGTTTTGATAAAACCAGGGAAAACGAACAGAATTATGTTACTGAGAAAAATCTTGTGAAAGAAAAAAAAATGGTGAAGCAGAAGTGGATAGATAGAAGGAAAGGAAGACAAAAGAAAAGATAAATATAAAATAAAAAACCCAAATGGGAAAAAAAGAAGAGGGAAGAAGAGATGAAACAGAAAAAAGAAAGAAATAAACAGAGATGAAGGTCGAACAGAATAAATTGGTAGAAAGAATAAAGAAATAAAAGCTAGGACGTAAAATGGAAAGAAAGAAAGAAAGACTTGCAGGGTAATAAATGGAAAGAAGAAGAAGAAGAAGAAGAAGAAGAAGAAGAAGAAGAAGAAGAAGAAGAAGAAGAAGAAGAAGAAGAAGAAGAAGAAGAAAGACTTGCAGGGTAATAAATGGACAGAAGAAAGAAAGAAAGAAAGAAAGAAAGAAAGAAAGAAAATGAGAATGAAAGACTAGCAGGATAATAAATGGAAAGAAGAAGAAGAAGAAGAAGAAGAAGAAGAAGAAGAAGAAGAAGAAGAAGAAGAAGAAGAAGAAGAAGAAGAACTCTGAACAATAAAATTATAGAGAGAAACGACATGTAGGGTAATAAATTGAAAGAAAGAAAAGAGAAAGAAAGAAAGAAAGAAAGAAGAAGAAGAAGAAGAAGAAGAAGAAGAAGAAGAAGAAGAAGAAGAACAACAACAACAACAACAACAACAACTAAAACAACAACATTGCAGTAACATTGGTAGTAAGAATTCTGCTTTAGAGAAATATTACAAAGACAATTGTGTGAAAGAAAGGACGAAATAAAGAATGGCAATTCAAAAAAAAAAGGAAAAAGAACCAAAAAAACTGAAGATATAAAATGAGAAAGAACCAAAAAATCCGAGAAGAACCAATTGAAGTCTGTAATGAAGAACAAGAGAGGGAAGAAAAAACAGTCTTGACAAACGATGAAAAGCTTAAAACTAAAGAAAAAAAAAGAGAAGGTTTTTCTAGATAAACGTTAAAAAAAACTAAGAGAAGATAAATCAGAATATAAAAAAATTCAATGAAAAATGAATAATAAATTCAAAGGAGGAAACTTGGATATGTAAATGAAATAACAAAAATGTAACAGTAGAAAAAGTAGATGTAGTAGCAGTAGTAGTATTTTTAGTTGTGGTACGAGTAGGATATATGAGAGTAGAAGTAGATAGAAGGCTGGGAAAATGAAAAAGAACGTGGATAATTTATAGGAAATCGAATCGGATATAATTTATATTATTCACACGATTCAGACTATTCTCTTGGCTGTTATACATACAACGTGTCGTTCGTTGTTTCCTCCGGCCTTCTTCAGGTGTCTTTTGTCGTGTAATTGTCCGATTCGTGTAAATGATGTAAATAATAACATCTCCTTATTCCTGAAATTTAGATATGATATGGTATGGAATTAAGGTAATAAAAGAAAGAAAAAAAATACAAGGAGGCATTGACGAAGAATTGGCTATAGTGAAGGGAATGGGAGGAAGAACTAGCAATATAGAGAAGAAGAAGAAGAAGAAGAAGAAGAAGAAGAAGAAGAAGGAGAAGGAGAAGAAGAAGAAGAATGGTTTGTTTGTGCGTTTTAGTGCATATCCGCTCTTATTAGTAATCTAATGCTAAATTATATATATATATATATATATATATAATTAACTTAAATCGCGAGTTAGAATTCTCCTACTAAAGTTTCACCTCAACGGATCATCAGGGAGTTCCCCTCCGACCCTGATGATCCGTTGAGGTGAAACTTAAGTAGGAGAATTCTGACTCGCGATTTAAGTTAATTTTGTAATTGGCTCCACTCGTGTTGAGCACTCTTGTAATTGTAGCATTGCAGTGTTTACGGTGAATTTTATTTATCTTTTGACCAACTGACTGCATATCACTTGATTTTTTTTTCAACTGGTGTGACGGAGTTGGCCTTTTCTTTTCTTTTTTTTTGGTCCTATGATATTTTTTCTTTCGGTGATTCGAGATATTATCTCTTGTTCCTGGCGGAGTTTTTTTTCTTTTTTCCTGGTAACCGTAAATGCTGGTAGATAGTAGATTAGTATATATATATATATATATATAGTATAGTAAAGTTGGCGACCGTAGTTGACGGTGACCCGAAGGCGCCTTTTTCGATAGCCACTACACCAATGTGTAAAGGAGGGCGATATATATATATGATTTGTTTGCAAATCAAATATATATATATATATATATATATATATGATTTTTTAGCAAATAGTTTGGAGCTAACATTATTTTTACGGGCCAGAGATCATTTGTTTGAACATAGTCTATTTTATATTATTAATAATACCAAGTAAAAGATTTAATCAGTGGGGACACAATAATAATTCTATTCCAAATTATTCATTAGTTTAAGCACAATTAAATGGTCTCAATCACTGCTGCGTAATACTAATACTTCAATTTAACATTAAGCATTAGTTTGCGTCGTAAAATGATTTCAAGAATAGTAACTAAAGTTGACGAACGTAGTCGAGGGCAACCAGAAGGCTCCCTTTTCAATAGCTACTACACCAAGGTATAGGGTAGGGTGCAACTCCTTTCCCTGGATTGCTCCACTTTACCCTTGATACGTACTTTATATTGCTGAGTGTTAAGCAAGGAGGTATAAAGTACCATTTTTAAAGTCTTTGGTATGACGCAATCTGGGATTAAACTCAGGTCTCCCGGGCTTTTGACGAACACTCTATCCACTAGACCAATGGTAAATGGTTAAATTGTTCTATTTGATCCATAGACGGGATCCAAACAGATACAATCAATCCGAGTCAGAGTGGATATGGGATTAATGCCAATTAAGGGGCACTCCACATTCCCTTGAAATCCATGTTTGAAGAGTCACTATCATATAATCATGAGTCATATGCAAGAAGAAGAAGAAGAAGAAGAAGAAGACGAAAGGACAAAGATGCCATGGGAATGATGAACAACGACAACTGGATATACTTTGTGGAAAATGAAGAGAAGAGTAAGAAAAAGTTGCGAGCAGTTGAATAAAAGATTGGATAGTTGGTTCGCTTAACGACCTGTTAATTTCTGTTTGAATATTTAATGCCGATGTCAGTTTTTTTCAACCAGTTTTTTGGTTTTAAGTATTCTTATCTAACACCAATAATTTTCAAGCAAATATATGATTTTAAGTAAGTATTCTAGATCAAAAATAAAAAAAACCTGCATAGCTTTATGGCTTGTATTCTTTCTTTTTGATATAAATTATTCATACACAATCATGTGACGCCCAGTCAGTTGGGCTGTAGAATATACCGACTGTACCTCAGCAAGGGGTTAGATCCCCCGCTCTGAACGAAGCCCCCTGTTAGCCGAGCAGAGAGTGGCGAAATTTGATGCTTAACGGCAGGGTCCTGGTGGTTGAGCAATATTTGTCCCGGCGACCGAGTGGTCAAGTGACTTTCAATACATCACTATAGCTCTTAATGGGCTTGACGGGAGGTCGGATTGGCTCAATCCGGTCAATCAGCTGGTCTTGCTAAGACTTTTACGTCTTGTCGGGTAGCTCTAGTTGCGATAACCCTTTTTATAGGTTTTGTCCCGACAGTATTTTTCAATCTGCACTCGCAGTAAACTCCCAGCTCTTATCCTTTAGATGCTAGAAGGCGGTGGCTGAGGGTCAATGGCGTTGAAAGAATAGGAATTTGACCACTGCTAAATCATACGGAGGCGCCTCTGGTGGTGTAATGGTTAGCAAGCTGGACTAGCAAACCTACACGAGTGAGTTCGAGTCTCATTGGGTGCCTCTTTCATATGGCCTTGTGCTACATCTTAGTAAATTACCACTGCTAAATTATACGGTAATTAGTAGCGCTTACTGATAACCTGAAATTGGCAAGGACTTGAAACTCTAATCCCAGCGTGTGAATACTGAAAGTGCATCTCCGTCTCAACCAAGGCGAAGCGATTTTCTCCTTGGTACATTCCCATCACAAGTTGGGCTCCGTGATGAATGGTGGATGAAAGAACCAGTGAAAAATAAACTTCAATTTCGGCGTCTTCAAAACACCCCCAAACAAACTCAAGAAACTTATTAGAATCAGACTCAGAGAATGAGGCAGGTGACTTCCCCAGATTCATTGTCATTAAATGTTTGGAGAAGCTCTGCCTGGACAAATTCTCCCTTCTCTTAATAAAGAGGGTACTATTTACCCAACCCCTCCACTCGGGCAGGATATGACACAAGGTCAATTTTGAAGCGGAGTTTAACAGGTTTGAATTCAGAGTTTTCCTTCTCCTAGACTAGTTGCCTCACCATGGCTGAAGAACCTAGTCTGTCCTACTATTTACCCATAGCTGGAGGGAGAATAATTGGATTCATACCTTTCCCAAGGGTATTAGTGCTATGTGAAATGCAATCAGTCTCGTCCAGGATTTGAACTCGAGTCGCCGTGTTCATTTCCTACGACGATAACGACTACACCACGGGCACCTCCATAATAAAGAGGGTTATCGCAACGAGAGCTGCTCCACAAAACGTAAAGAAAATACGGAATGGAAATTTGCTTGTCAAGGTGAACTGACGACGACAGGCTGAAAATAAGAATTTAAAAAAAGAATGCAGAGAATATTCCACATGAAACACTGAACTCTTCTTTAGGAGTCACTATAAGTAAGCCATTAGCCTTGGTAGATGAGATGAAATCAATCCTGGGAAAACAAAAAATGACAAATATCAGAAGAATCACCGTTAGAAAGGGCAGAGAGTAAATATAGACCAACACCTCAATCCTGACATTTAATCAGCCCCATATTCTGAAGGAAGTGAAAATCGAGGATTGTCTCGAGAGGGTTGAAGAATATGTTCCAGCACCCTTGAATAGCTTTAAATGTTAAAAATATGGTCACCACATGAAAGCTTGCAGAAGACGAAACATATGTACCAAATAAAATGGACCCTGACCCCATGGAGGAACATTGCTGAAAGGAAACTACATGTTCAAATTGTCGGCAAGACCATCCGGTTTACTTAAAATCTTGTGAGGTCACTAAAAAAAGAAAAAGAAATAGAAGTTTGTCACAAGAAAAATGTAACTTTCTTGAATGCAAGGAAAATAGTTAGAAGAAAACAGTTACACCTCTGTTGTATGGAGGGGGAATCCAATTAATCAAGATCACAAATCGAGTTCTCTAGTGGCGAAAATGATCCAATTAGAACCAAATGATTGGCCAAAAGTTCAAGAGCACCTACAAAAACTACACTCGGTCGAAATTCGGCAAGCACAAACTCAATGAAGTCAAGAATAAAGAGAAATCCAATGAGGTAATCCAAGTAAAAACGTATATAGAATCTTCCCCCAAACACGAACCACCCGTCCAAAAGATAGAAAATCTCTTCCTTCAAAAGAGCTCTTACATAGATCACCAATTCGTCAGCCCAAAACTTGTATCCCAAAAAGCCGGAACTACTCAAATAATTACCTTAAGCTCCGATTGACCAGCTTGGAAAATACTTATGAACACGAAAGAAAGACCCGGAAGTGCATTCACACTGCCCCCAGCCAAATTCGATAAAGAACCCTTAACATCAAGAACAAAGTCACCTATGAGAATGAATAAACTATGCAATGCTCAGTGATCGATAAAATCCCTACAAAGATACTATAGTATAGAAGTATGGATAATGACACCGAATGCGTAGTTGCCAATCTCAATCTAGAAGATATAATAAATAACTACAATACTTGAAACCATTTAACTGTGTGCAAACAGATGAGCTCGATCTCTCTTCTAAATGTCACCTACAAACCATCCAGAGAAAAGTTATGCATAAATAAAATTCGGCACTAAATAACCACCAAAGATTGATCTGCCATTAAGTCAAATAACCAAACAAATCATATATATATATTCATAACATGGGTATCTATAAACAGGAGTTGGCATCAATTTTCCTACACGTGTTGATATGCCATAGACAAATACCAACTATTTTTACTGTGAGTAAATATAACTATTGATTTTGGTTAGAACGCTCGAAACCATTTAACTGTGTGCAAACAAATAAGCTCTGGTCTGTTAAAATATTACCTAGAAACTATTCGTTAACAAATCATATACTATCGGCATATACGTATTAAGACGACTGTGGCATTAAATAACCTACAAGGGTTGATATGCCATAAAACCGAACAAAACTTTTTATCTGGATTTTAGGAGCCATTCTATTTCAATATCAACTACAACAAAAACAACAACAACAACAACAACAACAATAATAATAATAATAATAATAATAATAATAATAATAAGTGGAATCCGTCCTGGAGATTAGGACGAATAAATTTCCCTGGGATTTTGAGATTCTTGCAGATAATCAGCTCTCAACCAGTAGAACTGAACAAGAGATTAGAAACAAAAAAAATATTGCCTTCAGGATGATTACTCTCAAGGCCTTACATCCAAGAAATGTTATTGACAGACAATAAGCCTCCAGTAAAAAAAAGGGCGAATAGGACTCGCCTGCATTACCAGTAATATAGATGCACCAATTCAAGAACTTTAGGAATACATTAAAAAGAATGAAGAAAGACTATTAAAGCAGCAATTAATAGCAATGGCAACATAAGAACAAACAGAAAAAAAAAAGCAAAATCGTGAAAAAAGAAATAGGAATAAAAATAACTGTATGGATATTTCAAGCGACAAACTGACGTGATTGCACTGAAGATCAAGACATGTCAAAGCAAAAGAAAACCTTTAAAGAAAGACTGAATATTTTTTAATACCATCACGAAGCAACTTGATAAGGACCAGTTATATTATAGCGCACATTGGACAAATGGTAGAGTGTTTGTCAGTGGGCCGGGAGACTAGGGATCAATCCCAGGTCGAGTCATACCAGAGACTCCTTGCTTAACACCCAGCCCAATAATTTACGTTTCAAGGGTAAAGTGGAGCAATCCAGGGAAAGGAGTAGAGTCCTACCCTACACAGTGTAGTAGCTATTGAAAAAGGAGCTTTTGGGTAACCCTCCACTACAGTCGCTAAGTTTACTTTACTTACTAATATCAAAGCTAAAATTTGTTATACGTTACATAATAGCAAGCGTAGGTTATGTGAAGAAAGGGATAAAACGGTTAATCACATGATAATCGATGTAGTAAACTAGCACAAAAAAAGAAGACAAAACAAGGTGGGAAATTTAACCATTCTACTACAAGGTATATGCACAAATTAGAATTCGTCTAAACGAATGAAACGGGTAAAATTCTCTGTGACTTTGAGATACAAACTGATTAGCTCATTCCAGCCAGAAGACCAGACTTAATGTTAACTAGTAAAACAAAGAAAGAACAAACGAGAGAGAGAGAGAGAGAGAGAAAGAGAGAGAGAGAGAGAGAGAGAGAGGTTGTTATCTAGTGGATTCAGCCATTTACACAAACCACAGAGTGAAAATAAAAGGAAGAGAAATAATAAACAAATACTTGGACCGTGCCAGAAAATGAAAAACAATGTGAAACATAAAGGTGGCTATCAATTGGAGCGGTCCCCACCTAAAAACTCTGGGAAAACGTCTGGAAGAAATGTAATCAGAAAACTGAGAAGAGTCCCGGAGATCTGAGGAGACTTGCTGCAACTCAGTCTCCAATGAAAGACCATCAGCTAAATCCGATGCGAAGAAATAATAATAATAATAATAATAATAGTAATGATAATAATTATTATTATTATTATTATTATTATTGTTATTATCTTTTTATAAACAATTACAACTTTAATTAAGTGTAGTTAATTCAGAAAACTTACAGAGAGTTGTATGTTTTAAAGTATCCCTGTCTGATTTTAATAATAATCTTTAGTCGATGCATCAACAGGTAATGTGATCTATAAATCATGGAGTGTACGTCTGTGATTTAAATGTTTAATTTGTAAAGGATGCATAAAGAATATGTTAACTTTTGTTTTCTTCCTTGTGAAAATGTAAAGATATAAGATGACAAATAGTTAGGCTCATGTGGATTATCACTCGGATATAGCTTTCAATGCATAGATCAATATCAGCATGATAAGCAGACTCTCTAATTACATACAGCTCAGCTTTAATTAGCCTTTACATTTCTAGATATATTCTTGCTTGACATGCGAGTAGCCTGACGTCACAAAATACATTTTTAATATATTTTCTTTCATAAGTCTTTTATTATCTCGACTCGAAACGAAAAAAACAAACAAACTGTTAATATCCTTTCTTTGTTCAAAGGCAAATCAACTTTCGTGGGTTATTTAGCGCCAAAGATCACCTTTTAGAAGAACAGTATTCGTATTATCTAACTCATAATTGGGGATATGGGGTTTCATGCTTTTCCAAAGTATATAAATCCAAAAGTGAACGTAATAACTTATTTGGAGTTCGAACTCGCTTTCTACAATGTAATTCGTTAGTCACGACTCGACGCGGACTCTCCACAAAAATGATAATTGAATTTAACCATTAAATAATTCTCTTGGAGTTTGGCATATAACGTTAATGCAATTACTCTATCAGTTTTTTGTCTTTTTTTAAAAATCAAAATTTAAATTTTCGAGATTATAGGGCGGTTTTTGATCTGGACTAACACATTTTCCGTTGGCAAGGACAAAGAAGACTGCATCTTTTTGCTGTAATTGTCACTCATATCGATATTGTTTGTTCCAAGATTAACAATGCAAAATACAACAAAGCTGACTTAGTTTCTGTTTGTGCAAAATGAAAAAAAAAAAAATACGACTTAGTTTATCTCTGGTAATTCCATCTTTGTTTTGGGTATTTTTTATAATATTTCATGGTTATAGATATAGAAATTGAAATTTATATCACTCTTGAGGAAGATGTTGTCGTATGAAGCCATTTCACAAAACTAAGCTCTTACATGAAATTTTATTTTGAATTTTATTTATTCTACAGCTCTTTATCTTGTTTCCGTCTCTCCTCTTTTTAATATAACTTTAGTTGTTCATCTCATTCTGAAACATCTGCTTCTTCTCTTTTAGTCTTTTCTTCTTTTATTTCTCTGGATTTTTTCCTTCCTTTGATTTAAATACTGTACTAACTTCTATTTGAAATACGTCTTTCTTACTATCACTCGTCATTGTTTGGTTCTTTTTGTGTATGACACTTAATTATGGTGAAATTACAGTTTAGTAACAATAAAGAGTGTGAGCGTTTTGGTTAATTCGTTTAATGACAAATCAACCTTCATGGATTATTAAATGCCAAAACTATCCTTGTAAAAGTACAGAAGTGAAACTATTTAACCCATAGATGAGAGGATTAGGAAACTTTTTCCTTTCTCAAGGGCATTTGTCCAATAGTAAATGTAATGGCGTGGCTTAGGTTCGAACTCACATTCTACAATGTCGCTGTCCAGCTCGTAAGCTACTACTTCACCGGAAGTCTAAGGGAATTTTGGAGTTACCATTACTTTCAGGTCGACTTTGTGTAGTCAAATTCCCATCTAAGGCCCAAATAGATCTTTTTAATAATTATAAGTTGATTAATTGATTTTAACGATGTATCAACCTGCCAAGGTTTTTTTTTATTCCCAGATCTTATGGAACCTTATTCAATGTTCCTATCTAGAGTTTTGTGAACTTGTTTCTAAAGGGTGTTTTTGCACATGGTCCTATCGAATACAAGTATTTTTTTACCACAAAATAGAGACTGTAATAAGTACTAACACACCAGGCAAGAGTTGATCTTAGAGTAATGTCAATAAAAGAAAACCTTAGACTCTCTTGATCTCTTGAAATGCAGTTTAGTGTTATAACCAGGAAATGATTTTTTTATGGTAGGTGTCTTACCCTTCTGCAAGGGATAAAGCCAACATATTCGACCCAATACTGACGGGGTAAATTCTTTGTATAGTAACTAAAGATATCAGAATGTAGCTGAATGAAATTCACACATTAAAGTTACATGTCTGCCGATGGAATGATCTTGACCGTGTCTAGAAAATGATCGAATGTGTCAGCACCTTGAAGAAAAGATAATTAGAAGATTTTTTTTTAATTAAGTCTCATATATACTCCCTTGAAAGAAGAGCCGTTGGCTTCGTTCAGTTTATTAGAAACCCGGAAGTATGGGACTCAAAGAGAGAATCAAACTCATCATCAATTATCCAAAGGAACCCAGGAAATATGAAAAGTTGAATAAAAAATTATAAATTTGGAGGTGCCAATGGTGTAATGGTTATCGTCGTTTTAAATGGACACGGCGACACGAGTTCAAATCCTGTACGAGATTGATTGCATTTCACATAGCCCAAATACCCTTGGGAAAGGTATGAATACAATTATTCTCCCTCCAGCTATGGGTAAATAGTTGGGCAGACTGGGTTCTTCAGTCTTGGTGAGGCAACTATTGTAGGAGAAGGAAAACTCTGAATTCAAATCTGTTAAACTCCGCTTAAAAATTCACCTTGTGTCATATCCTGCCCGACCGGAGGGGTTGGTAAATATGATAAATGCTCCATGACCTTTACAATTAAGGAGACATATATATATATATATATATATATATATATATATATATATATATATATATATATCAGAGTCATTGTTATCTTTCAGTGGCTGCATTTTTATCTCATCAATAGGCGCTACATTTATTGATGAGTAACTGTAGTTTCCTGACTAACCTATTTGATCCTAGCCGTTGACGTGTGGTTTTTTTTTCCGCACAGCGTCAGGTGAAGCGCGCCGTTGCCCCAAAGTTAGGGGCAGCCACCTTATTTCACATCCACCATGCTGCTTCCAAGGGCTTCTGAAGTTTAACTTGCGGGTTAAAAAATCTCCCCTATATATTCCTTAAGCTTTAAACCCAGCTAAAATCCAAGTATTCATTTTTTAAAATCATTTTTAAGGTTGAATAAGTAGAAGTTAGATATGTTGATTCAGGAAAGTAAAAACTTGAATTTGGACGACATAATCGAAACAAACTGAGAAGTCATCGTGATGTAGGGGTTAAATTGTTAGACCGCTACATCATCGTGAGGGTGTTTGAACTCCACTCACGTGATTATGCTTACTTTTGGAAGAATATCCTCAAGAAAGATATGAATCTCCATATACCTCATCTTCTACTGTTCTTCGGGAAGGATGGTTTACGTATAAATAACCAACTGAAGTTGATTTATCATTGAACAAACTAAACTAAAACAAAGTGATGGAAATAACAAAACAAAATGGCAAATATTGATCTTCTTTACTGATAAGTTAAATTTTGAATAAGATTACAAACACTTTACAAACACAGGTGATCATTATACGAGAAAAAAATCTCCTGAAGGCACTAAATCTGGTGTGTAAGGGGGATGCAGTAAAGTTATCCACCCAAATGAGACGACTGTCTCCCATATCATGATACTTGTACGTGATCGAACAATTATGCAGCATGACGATATTATCGATGGGAAAGATTTAGTGCCATCAGACTTTCATCGCTTTGGCCCCATTAAAGTGAATTTTAGAGGCAAACATTATGCTAGTGACGAGGAAGTGAAACCTGTTGTGGTGTAATGACTCAAAGAATAGTCAACACAATTTTGAGAGGCAGAGATACCTGCTCTCATTCGAACATTGCTATTGAGCGATAAAATGGTGACAATATTTTGAAGTGGGGAATTGATCTACTGAGGACCAGCTTTATTTTGACATATGTTACATGTTCTTCTGTCGGAGTCGGAGTAGGACAAGATTTCATGCACATTGCTCTAATATCGCTATGCTGTGCCGTTTTTTTTTTGTTTTTTTTTTTTGACGAGTTGGTATTATATATCGGTGCGGTGTAATGGGAATTTTAGTTATATATAGATGCTGAGAATCTATGCGGTAAAAAGTGTAATATTAACTGAAATAAAATAGGTAAGTTTTCGAGTCAATATTTTTTCTTGGTGTATTTAATAAAAAATGTCTTTAAGGCAGGAAATGAGATGAAATAAGCCAAAAGGAATTTTATTTTGACGATTTTTTTCTTTTTTCCTAAATTCTGGCTCCTTTGATCTGTGTATTTATTTCTGTTATATAACTCGTTTAAAAAACAATTATGCTCACAAAGAGACGCACACACACACACACACACACACACACACACACACACACACACACACACACACACACACACACACATATTTATATATATATATATATATATATACATATATATATATATATATATATATATATAAGAGTAGTTCAATAATTTCTAAGCTTCGGGCAGATTTTAGATTTGTCGTAAACCTTTCACATTTGTTAAGGCCTCGCCAGCACATAAATTAAGACCGATATTTTATTACAAAAGTAGAAAAACTGCCGCAACAAAAATGTTCAGGCATGCCTCTGTTTTCTGGGTGAAACTTAGAACTTTGTGTACGTTGGTTGGTTTAATTTTATGGCATATCAACCAATGTAGGTTAATACCAAATCGATTTTTATTTAAATTATCAGTTCTATTTTTTTTAAAAATCAGTTTAGCATGAGAAAACAGTTTAATTGTCAAAATCATTTTTATTTCAAGTTTTTCAGTTTATTCAAACAGTTCTAAATCAGCTAATTCAGTATTGTATAAGTATGGATTTTGTGTACACAGTTAAATGTCAAAACAGTTCAATATTATACAATACAGTCTAGCGTAAGTAGAGTTTAAATGTCAAAAACAATTCCATTTCAAACAATTCAGTTCCGCATAACAACACAGTTTAAATGTAAGCACACAGTTTAATTGTCCAAAAAATTTCTCTTTCAAGCTATTCAGCTGAGTCAAACAGTTGTAATTCAAACAATTCAATTTTGCATAAGTATGCAGTTAATCCATAGATATGGCCCTATCAGGTGCTACCATTCCGGGCCAGAGTAGACCTGGGAGTAATGGCAATGAAGGAATGCTCTGCATTCCCCAAAGCCCCAGCATCTGACTGTTAATATCATATCCAGGATACTTGTTGGCGGAGGTCTAACCCCTCTGCTGAAGTGCAGTCGGTGCATTCTACCACCCCAGCCGACTGGGCAATACACAGAATCAATGTCAAAACAGTTTTATTTCGGATAATTCAGTTTAGCGTAAGTATACAGTTTAGATGTCAAAATAGTTATATTTTAAACAATTCAAAAAACAGTAAACTAAAAAAAAAAGTTTAGTTCTATTTAACGCATAGATAGGACCCTTATCAGGTGCTTCCACACCGAGCCTAGGTGAACCTTGGAGCGATGGCAATAAAGGGGTACTCCACATTCCCCAAAGCTCCAGTATTACGGAAACCTCACCATCAGATTGTTTAGTGTCATATAAGGACACTCGTTAGGGTGTCTTACCCCTCTGTAGAGAAGCAGTCGGTGTATTCTACAGCCCCAGCCAACTTGGCAAGAACTTTGTGTACAACCTTCGATATATATATACATATATATATATATATATATATATATATATATATGCGGTATTCGGGATGTAATGGTTAGCGTTGGAGGAAATGGGCACAGTGACTTGAGTTCAAATCCTGAACGAAGCTGTTTTCACTTCGCATACTACTTATACCCTTAAGAAGGGTGTGAATCTATTTTTCTCCTTCTAGTTATAGATAGATACTAGGGTACAGTAGGCTCTTTAAACTTGCCAACACCTCTAGGTGAAGGAATCCTCTGGATTAAAACATGCAAAACACACTGTAGAAACAACCTAATGTCATATTCCGTTCGTGCAGATGTGTAAGTAACTCACAAACACGTATTTATATATATATATATATAAATAAATAATGGATATTTACATATATATGTTGGGAAAATTTGATAACAAGGTAATCCAAGTGGAAGGAGAGTTTTAATGAGAAGTAAAATCGACACTGTAGCGTTTAGGTTCTACTGAACCATCATCAGGACTATGAGGTGTAATATTAGCGATGTTAAGTCAACGATGAATGTTGGGCTCCCTTTTCAATAGCTATGACACCGAGGTGTAGGGGAGGGCGCTACTCCTTTCCCTGGATTGCTCCACTTTACCCTTGATATATACCTTTTATTGCTGAGTGTTAAGCAAGGAGGTATCAAGTACCATTTTTAAAGTTTTGGTATGATGCGAACTGGGATTGAACCCAGGTCTCTCGGACCATTGGCGATCACTCTACCCACAAGACTAAATTAATTATGTGCAATTGTATTATTAGTGTTAACAATACTTCAAAACACTTCATTGCGTACAAACAAATGATTAATATTGAATAGAATTATTAGTTTCGATAGCAGTAGTTGAACCATTTAACTATGTGCAAACAATAGCAATACTTGATTATATGCAAACAAATCGGCTCTAATTTTTTTAAAGATAAAAATGCCGAAAAACTATTCCCTTACTAATCATTTAGGAATAACCATTTAGCTGTGTGCGAACAAATGACCTATGTTAAATTAGATTATTAGTGTTACATTGCAATACTTGAGCCCATTTAACTCTGATCAAACATTTGAGCTCTAGTACGTTTGAAAGAGTTATCTTTAAACTATGCTGTTAAAAATGTTATATACTTGATATGATTATGTATAAAAAGGATTTGGCATTAAATAACTGATGTGGACCCAGTTTGGGACCACGAAAAGATAACTCGGAATACGGTATAAGTTTAAGGACATATTGAAGTAACAAGATACAGAGAAAAGTGGTGGCGTAAGCTAGGCTTACTTCTCATTCGAATATCCAGTCTCTATCCAATCTCACATGACCGACCGACCGACCGACCGACGAGAGTATTTGGCTCTCGAATAATATAGGATTTGGAAGAATCCATTAATTGGTAGTTAACAGTCCCATAACAATAACAAAGAAAGGTTAATAAGCCATCAAACACAATCACACTTAACCGTACAGCCCAGTCAGCTGGGGGTGTGGAATACACCGATGGTATCTCTGCAGAGGGTTAAAACCGCCGCCAACGAGTTGCTTGGATTTGACACTAAACAATCTGATGGTGAGTCTTCTATTTTGGAGCTTTGGAGAATGTAGAGTAACCCTTTTTTGTCATGGCTCCCAGATCCACTCTGACCAGGATTAATAACTTCTGATAGGGTCCTATTTATGGGTCAAATAGAACTGTTTAACATTTAAACTTTGTTCAAACAAATGCCTTATGTTAAACTGAAAGGCTTGAAATAAAACTGTTTGATCATTTAACTGTGAAGAAGTAAATGACTGATGATTGATGGTTTGGTTCGGTTTGTTGGGGTTTATCGCATATCAAATCCATTTTTATATAAATAATCTGTTCTATTGAAAACAGATCAGTTTAGCATAAGTACACAGTTTAATTGTCAAAAACATTTCCATTTTTAACTATTCAAGCAGTTATATGTAAGAATTCAGTTAAGTTTAAATACAGTTTTAATGTTGAAAAACAGTTCTATTTGAAATAATTCAGTTAAGCATAAGCACGCAGTTTAAATGAAAGTACGGTTTAATTGTCAAAAACATTTCCATTTCAAGCTACTCAGTTTACTCAACAATTCATTTTAGCATAAGTATGCTGTTGGTTCTATTTAACCCATAGATAGGGCCCTATCAGGTGCTACCACTCCAGGCTTGAGTGGACCTGGGAGCAATGGCAATGAAGGGGTACACTGCATTCCCCAAAACTCCAGCACTGCTGGAACTTCACCATCAGATTGTTTAGTGTCATATCTAGGACACTCGTCAGGTGGGGGGTCTTACCCCTCTGCAGAGGTGCAGACAGTGTATTTTACAGCCCCAGCTGACAGGGCAAAGTGATGATTGAATTGTTAGTAATACATGGCGATATTTAAAACCCTTTACCAGTGTGCAAACGAATGATTGATGTAGAATAGAATTATTAGAGTTAGATATTGATACTTTAAACTTTTTAACTGTGTGCCTAAAATGAAAAATTGGTATAACAAAGCAATATTTGAAATTATTTGACTGGGCAAATAAATACTGCTGAGTAGAATAATTAGCGTTAAATTGCAATATTTTTTAACGACTTCACTGGGTGCAAACAAATAATTAATACTGAATTGAACTATCTGTGTCAAATAGAAACTGTCGAAGTCACTACTCTAACGTGCAGAATAAACAACAAGAACAACACTTACCAGTTCAACAGCCACATCGGCAGACAAAATGTAAAATGGGCGGTATTCCAATATCAAACCCGTAACATGCTATAATTGTAATTTAAGAAGCTCTTTGCTACGATGTGGCACAAGGCCGATTGAATGGGGGTACACAATGAGACTCGAACTCACACTTTCAGGTTTGCTAGCCATGCTTGCTAACTATTACACTACCCGAGGTGCCCCCGAACCCGTAACATATTAAGCAAGCCAGTGTATACACACACTAATATACCCATTCAATGGACCAACAACCAATCACCGTCCAGAGAATGGACTTTGCCACTTGAGAGCAATGGAAAGCCCCAATGTCCATATTATCTCGCCTCAAGTCGCTGCATTGCTTTTTTACCCAAACGAGTATTTACTCACTGCTAACGAGCATTACGAACGAATTCCAGCAGACACAATGACAATATTAGAGAACAAGCATTATTAGGTTAAAAATAAATTACCAACAAAGTCTGAGCAAACAAATGGCAGATGTCAAATTGTGACTGTCATGTAGCAATACGTGAAACCATACAACTGTGCGCCAAATCAGAGTTCAAGCATGTTTAAAAATTTATTCTACAAAATATGTTTACAAATTATATATATATATATCATCATCATCATGTCGCGCCGCCAGCGCGGATATCCCTGACCCTCTCTCGCCATTTCTCCCTATCATTCATCGCCTCCGGCAGGTCTTCAGGGTTACATCCTGTGTCCTCACATAGTTGCTGTATGTAAGTTCGTGCTGGTCGTCCCACTCTTGCACATCCATGTGTGGGGGTCCACAGGAGTACATCGCTTATGAGCTCGTCCTTGCTTCTCCAGCAGTGTCCTGCGTGTCTGGTTCGTCGAACTTGTATAGTTTTCGTGATGGGGGGCAAGTGTCCGTAGAGTTGGAGTCTCGTGGGGTGTTGTCGCCAGGACTTGTTTAATACTGCTCTCAACATTCTTGTGTAATTTCCGTCCAGCCTCCTCTCCAGCCGCTTCGTAAGCGTCCATGTGGTGCATCCATATAGCAGTATCGACACAACCGCTGCCTGGAAGAAACTGCGTTTCATTTTATCAGTTAGGTCCGACTTCCATATGATCGAGAGCCTATCGATAGCCGTCCATGCCTTCGTCAGTCGTGTGTCGATGTCTTTTTCGGTTGATGAGACGCTGCTTCCTAGGTAGGTGAATTTGTCCCCTAGTTTCAGAGAGGCTCCGTCTAGTGTGGCAATGTTGCCCGTTTGGTTGTAACACATATATTCAGTTTTGTTTGCATTGACATGGAGGCCAATGCCAGCTGCGGCTCGTTCCAGACTATGCAGTAGTGTCTCTGCTTGATTAGGCGTATTCGCTAGTAACGCCAAGTCATCAGCGTAGTCGGCGTCCGTGATTGTTTTTGCGGGGTACCTTTTGCTTCTTCTCTTAGTCAGCTCGAAGCCATTTTCTCTGATTTTGTCGATCGAAGTCCTAAGCACATAGTCTAGACAGATGATAAAGAGGTACGGGGCTAGTGTGTCTCCTTGTAGTACTCCTGCAACAATGTCGAAGTATTCCTTGTCTCCATCTGGTGAACGTACTTTCACTTTGGTGGTGCATTCAATAGGTTTCCAGACTTTTTTTGTACAGGCATTTAAATGTGGTAGACTCCTTGAAAATTTGGTATGTTATTGCTATAAATCTTATGTGTTGACAGACCGATTTTTATGATTTCAGCTTCAAATGAACTACTACAGTAGGAATTTGAATACACCCTATTAGAGCCTGATTGTCACAGCTGGTGGTTGTAAAAAATGCAATCTGGACGTGAGGACACTTTAGAAGAACGTTATGCTATAAAATTCTGTTTTAAATTTGGAAAAAATGCCACAGAAACCTATGGAATGCTTCAGACTGCTTTTCGACCATCTTGCATGAATCGAGCATCAGTTTTTGAGTGACATAAGAGATTCAAGGAAAGCATGGAGTCTGTGAGGGATGATGAGAGGTGTGGGAGGAGTAAAGAGGTCAATACACCACAGTTGATTGTCCAAAGGGTTAGGGTTAGGGTTACTCTGTTGTGGTTTTAAGGGAGTTCAGGAAGAGATGCCGTCGGAAGAGGCCAGCACACTTCAAATCGGGCCAGGACAATGCACCAGTTCATCCTTGTCACAGACTATTTGACCAAGATGGGCATCAAGACAGTTGCTCACCCAATAGTCCGGACCTTGCTCTCTGTGACTTTTGGTTATTCCCTAAGCTCAGAGTTTGTCGTTATGAGAGAATTGAGGCTGTGACGAAGGTGATTGACACGCTCACACAAGAGGATTTCCATGGGACCTTCTAGAAGTTGTTGGAACAAAACAACAAGTGCATTGCTGCCGGAAATGATTACTTTGAAGTGGACAAGAGTTTCATGTGCGTATTATCAATAAAAGTGCCCAAACAAATAAAGTCTGGAAACTTATTTAATGATACTCGTATATATATATATATATATATATATATATATATATATATATATATAGTATTTGGTATTAAATAAACAACAATGGTTAATCTACCATAAAACCAAACCAAATTAAACCAAACAACTAACCTTTCCATACGTCAGAATTATTATCAAATGAGAGATTTGTTGACCACATAACAGTGTGAAAATATAATTTTTAGGGAGATCTCGTTGCATATACATTAAAGTGGTTGACCGTAATCTCGAAGAAGGAGTTCGAACTCCAGTCTTTCCTTTACGTTCAGACTAATGCCATTAGGAAAAATCTGAATCTCCTTTTCTCTCCTGCTATCTGTGAAATAGTATCACTGCTGTTCTTCTACAGCAATAGCTTTGGCAGCAAATTACCCACAAAGTTTGAAATACTGTTTAATAAAAAAAAACAACCAGCATATTATTATATGAGTTAAAAAGAACACTATGAAAAGTTAGATTCCATTTTCCATGTCGATAAAGATTAAGTAGCATATAAAAAGAATAAAGACTAATCGTTTTCTTTGGTGTCTTTTTAGAGCGGGGTTTAAACGTTGACATAAATGTACCAGATTACTAACGTGACGCTGCAGTTCTATAATCGGTAAAACTAAAGGTGTAGATGTTAAAGACAGAATTTCTTCAAAGTTTTGTTGTGTCAAGAATCTGTGCATCTGTTCAGGATATATGTGTATGCATCTATCTGCTTTTCTGTATCATTATCTATGAATTTCACGTCCTTTAATATATATTTAGAAACCTGCAGAATCCATTTGGCATCTTCATTGCCATAAGTGACATTGGCCATTACCGGAAGTGCTAAGTATGCAATTTACTTCTAACGATAAGTGGCAAGAATTAGCAATAATTGCTAAGAGCGATTCCAGGGCCGAGCTTGACTGATTTTATGATGTCACACACACACACACACACACACGTATATGCCGCTCCCTCTATTTTGCCAATAAGCTGTGTTTGACTCAAGGTTATGAAAGTATTACATTCGAAGATACTTTTATGTTGGCCGGTTTGTTTCACGGCATTCCAACTTTCGTTATTTAATACCAAATCCCTCCTTGTAGAAAGGCAGTTTATTTCAGCGTCGCAATCTAACACGTTAACCACTACGCCATTGCGACTCCCCACTTGAAGGGTTATTTTATGGCGAAGTCAGTATGGTATTTGCAAGCAATTATATAAGTAAAGTTGGCTCCCATTTCGATAGCCACTACACAAATGTGTAGGGGTGGTCGTTACTCCTTTCCTTGAATTGCCTCACTTTATCAATGATCCTAACCTTATAATGCTGAGTGTTAAGCAAGGAGACACCGAGAACCATTTTCTGAGTGTTTGGTATGACTCGGCCTGCGATTGAACTCAGGTCTCTCGGGCCATTGACTAACAATCTAACCATCATGATGCATATTTGGAAACAAAGTCTTTCACAGCTGTCTCAAAATACATGCAACTCATTAATATGATACTGATGTATTACTGAGACGAAAAACTCAAAAAGTTTGTATGTCCTAGAAGCTAATATGAAAAACAAAAACAAAAACAGAATGCTTTTTTCACAGGTTGTGTTCCAAATAACCGAAATTGCACTTGTCTCTGTAATAAATCATTATCATATTAATGGGTTGCATTTATTCTGAAACGCTATATATATATATATATATATATATATATATATATATATATATATATATCATTAAGAAAAAGCAAACTGGTCACATTAGGATTGTTTTTTCTTAATAAAATGATTGCTTTGTAATGTCTGTTACATTGAGCTCTTTACCAGGAAGATTTAAATGTTCACTCTTGAATAGTTTTCTTGTCCTGATGGAATTACTCCCAACTCCGGTTTAACTGGACCAAATAATACCTATATATATATATATATATATATATATATATAGGATGTGTCAATATACATAGGATCCATGTGACTGCTAATATCTCAACTACCATCAAAATTATGTTATTTTTTGTTTCAGATTTGAAAATGGTATACTCTAACAACTATTTAACCTCGATCACAATGACTTGGACAAGAGAGAAAAAAATATTTTGTGTCACTCCTTATTTCGAGACAAAATCATTCAAAACTGTTTCAAAAATAGATGTCACCAATTAATATGATACTGAATTATTAATGAGAAAGAAACTAAAAAAAATCGCATGTCTTGGAAGCTGATAATATAACAATTAAAAAAAATAATTTGGTATCTTTAGCTCAAAGAATGCATTTTTTCAGTACATGCTCCAAATAACCGCCTTTGCACTGGTCTCAGAAATTAACCATTATTATATTAATGAGTTGCATTTATTCTGGGACACCCTGTTGAGGAACAGTAGTGCTACAATTTAACATATAACTAAGGGCATGTTGGGGTTAATACCTTTCCCGGAACTATGAGTCTGAATTGGAGCGTAATAGAGCGACTGGATTTCTCTCCCGCTTACTACGAAGTTGCAGTCCAGCACGCAGCGCAGACGGCTGAAGCTGCAGAATACACCGACTGCTTCTCTACAGAGGGGTAAGACTGCTCCAACGAGTGTCCTGATTATGACACTAAACAAACTGATGATGAAATTCCAGTAATGTTGGATCTTTGGGGAATATAGAGTACCCTTTTATTGCCATCGCTCCCATGTTCCAATCTGGCCCGAAATGGTAACACCTGATAGGGTCCTATCTATGGATCGAATAGCACTAAACTGCTTACTTATCCTAAACTGAATTGTTTGAAATAGAACTGTAAATAAGAATAAAAATGGATTTGGTTTTAGATAACCCACAATGGTCGATATACGATAAAACAAAACCAAATCAGTTCAGTACGTTAGTAACTCCGTCAATGGGGCTCCGGTCCTACAAAAGTTACCTTTTCAGTTCATTTGCTTAGGTTTGGCTTAGTGGCTATCAAAGAGGACGATGAACGAACATATAATAGAAAATAAAATCTGACCAAAAAGATGAAAGTATAACTTGTTTAGAAATAATAGTATGGATGCCCGTCATTTTTGCATTGATTCATTTTCAATGAATTTGATCAACTAGATCTCTGAGTCACTTTTTCCAAAAAAACGATTCAATATTAAATCGATAATTGTGCTCACAAAGTCTGATCTGCAATTGTGTGACTGTATGTGTCTGCGTGTGAATGTGTGTGTCCGTTAGAGATACCCCGAATAGATCATACTTGATAGAAGAAAAAATACTCAAAAGTATGAAAAAATGAAAAAAAGAATACGAAAATATGAGATAAAACAGGCAAATGTTTTGAACCCTTAGTGATCCTGATCCGTTAAACATTGAGGCCCTGGAGATTATTGCACATCGTTGCCTCAAATTAGCTGGCAATAAATCAATCAGCACATTAATCGATACTGAACTAATTAAATAAGAACAATAAAAAACAACCGGATCCATTCGATCCTTCACCTGATAAGGTTGGCCACACCTGTAATTGGTTTGTGCGATTTTTTCAGAGATTGCTGTGATATATGGATAGGCCATCTTAAAATTAGCCACGTAAAAATGTTACAAAAATAGAAAGGAATTGCGCAAACAAGTATTGCAGCATCAACTTGTCAATGGTGCTGTGTACTCGATCAACCGTAATGTCATGTGAAGACGAACAATTTCATGTATAATGATGCGACCTATCCCAATGGAGTCTTTAGATTAATTTATATCGACACATAGAATAAAATATTGAAATAAGTGCACACAAGAAGTGAAGCATTCGTCTCTTGCGTAGTCAATAAATTCGCATTTACGGAGACTTTTCAGTCCATGTGCGACTGGGCATTTTTTGGCAATGCTGATTCGTGATGGTGTGTCATTATAGCCAATTACGGACTTAATAAACTCAATCATTTCTCGACTTTGGCTGAGGCTATTGTTCAAGTCTCTATAAATAACAGGATCTCTAATACTGATTTTCCAGGCAATAATGGGCTTCTTATTCGACAAATGAATGGAGCATGTTCCTATTCGTTAAAACCTACCTTTAATTATCACATTGGCGATGGGGCTCTGAAAAAAACTCACTGAATCTATTGCATAAGGGAAATACCTCAACCCTCATCACCAAAAGAAGAGGGTGCCCACGGTAGGATTCAAAACTGCGTCTGATAATTAAGCTTTAGTTGTAGAGATATTGGAAGAGTGGAATATCCCTCTATTGTAATATTCCCCGGTTTACTCGAAACCAGTGTGTCCGTAGATTAAATTAACCTATTGAAAATCAATCTTATTCAATAACACCGAGTGTAAAAATTTAGGACTGAAGAATACACCGACTGCACCTCTGCAGAGGGGTACGACCGCCCACCAAAGAGAGTCCTGGATATATCACAAAACAATCTGCTGCTGAGGTTCCAGTGATGCTGAAGCTTTGGAGAATGTAGAGCACCCATTCATTGCCATTGCTCCCAGGTCCACTGTGGCTCGGAATGGTAGCACCTGATAGGGCCCTATCTATGGGTTAAATAGAAATTACTGCATAATCATGCTAAACTGAATTGCTCGAAATAGAACCGTTTGACTAAACTGAATAGCTTGAAATTTTGACAATTAAACTGTACTTACATTTAAACTACGTGTTTATGTTAAACTGAATTGTTTGAAATGGAACTGTTTTTTACATTTAAACTCTACTTACAGTAAACTGGTTTGTATAATATAGAACTGTTTTAACATTTAACTGTGTAAACAAAATATGTGTTCATACTTAACTAAATTAGCTGAATTAGAATTGTTTGAATAGCTTGAAATGGAAATGTTTTTGGTAATTAAACTGTGTACTCATACTAAACTAAATTGTTTGAAATAGAACTATGTGCATGAAAATGGCTTTTGCATCAAATAACCTACAAAGCTTGATATGCCATAAAACCCAATCACAAAAGAGTGTCAAAAGATCTATTGAAACAACACAAAAATGTATATATATAAACTTACAATAAACGCAATTCTCTAACCCCTCGGTACAAAATAACCCTTGATCGGTTGAAATGACGTTGCAATCAGTCAATCGATTAATCAACCACCTTTTATTAGCCCTTTGCTAAACTGAGCTAAAACTCTTATAATTTGTAAGTAATGTCTTAGTCCCAAGATATACCTCGCCCTAGCAGGTCATTGAAGCAGTTAAACAAAAGAAGATACTGATGATTTCTCGACCCGAAGAAAAGAAAGGTGAACGTTGATTCTATCTCACCAACCGTCTCTATCGGTAATCGCTCAAGGCAAGTCTTTAACACACCATCCCGTGTCTGCACTGAGATAATGAATGTAAGTTTTTTGTGGCTTGGCCAACACTGATGTTTCCATGTGTTGAAGTCCGTAGTTTATGAGTTCATTTTTACTCATGCAAGATATCTTACACGACAAACTCTTTGGATGGTTTGTGAAATGAGAGATAAATGGCCGTACAGCGGATATTTTGTCGGATCGTGATTCTATCCCTTACAGAGAGGTAGGAATCACTCAAACAATAGAATAACTTATATATGTATATATATATATCGTCGTAGGAAATGGATACGGTGACCGAAGTTCAAATCGTTGACGAGGTTGCTTACATTTCACTTAGCGCTAATACACTTGAGAAAGGTACGTAACCAACTCTTCTCCTTTTACCTCTGCATAAATTGTAGGACAGACTTGGCTTTTTAACCTTGGTATGGCAACAGCTCTAAAAGAATAAAAACACTGAAATCAAAGTTAAACTCTGCTTAAAAATTACTTTGTATGACATCCATGTCGTGCTGAGGGGTTCACACACACACACACACACACACACATATATATATATTCATGTGTTCGTGAGTTTGCAGTTATAAGCCGCATCTGTATATACTTTAGATTTTGGAAAATGTATTTTTTGTTGCAAAAATTCTGTATGCTTTTAAAAAAAATTACCCTCTCCCGCACCAAATGGAATACTATTTAAAAAAATGAATTAATATTGTTAAAATTCTAAAAAAGCAAAAAGCAGCCCCCATTTTCTGCTTTTACGCTCCGTTGCTCTCTTTAAGAAAAGTTTACCTGGTCAAGTAATAAATAGAATACATGCATGTCGCGCAATGGTTAATATATGAGTTAGATAATGGAATACAGTTCACTGATATACTATTAAGAAGCTTTCTTAATCCGTAGAATGAAGAACAAGGAACAGGTCTGAACAAAAGTCAATATTTTCTGGCTTCAAATTGTCATACTAACTCGAAGGATATGAAAGGGCAAGGAAGAAAAAAACCGTGTATAAAATGCTAAGTGATAAATACAAACCCCTTTCACTCCACGAACCGAACACGGGTTACTTTATACACACATTTAAAGACTAAAGCAACATCAGTATAACGTGTACATAGTTGGTCACCTGGTTCCGAGACCTGTCTCATTTTCGATTCATTCTACCGTTTTATCTGATGTTACAGTACACACTTGAGATTTGACAGAACTTGTAAAGTCGAATTTTTGCTCAACTAGTCTGCAAAGAGAATACAGTAATTTGTCTCAGAAATGTCTTTGCTTTTTTATATACAGCTTAGCAAAATATGTTCTTTGTTGCTGGAAGTTATTAGCCTCTTGATCAGGACTGTCTAGTGTTTGTAAAGTTATTGACTGTCTTGCTTGTCCAGTCCTTTACAAACACTAGACAAGCAAGACTACCTGATGGTTATGTAATTTGATTGCTAATTAGACGGGGTAAGAGTTTAAAAATTGCTAAAATAATGATTTTATATGCGGAAGAATAGAGAACATCATCTCGAAGCAATTCTTGGCTGATGGCGTTCACTGTTGAACATTTTTAAGGATTTATATCTCTTCATGCATAAGGTTTGACAGGTGGAAGAATTAACACTGACACTTTAAGAACGTCAATCTTTTGCTATTCACTTTTAGATATTTGCAAGGAATTTAAATGGGTTTCACCACAGACTAATTGGGTTGATGTACATAATTTTTTGGTAAATTTTTCATCAATAGGCTGATTTACATTTGCCGTTGTGAAAATGCAGTTGTATACCAATATCAGCAACAGTCCGATAAAAGCACAATCTAGAGACGAATCACATCCGAAAAAAATTATTGGGCCGTACTTTTGTTGAACATTGGGAATGTAACTGTTATGTGGACATATCCTACCATACCCCAAAGATGGACTCGTCCAACCTAAACATATTCTCCGCTCAGGGGAGACAACTTCTCGTTCCTTACAAGACATTTGACAGACGGACCGCAAGCCGAGCATGGCTAGTACTTCCTTTGTATGACTTCCTTTTTCTGCTGATACAATAACGTTTACCTATCATCCGTTGTTTGAGTTGTTCTCCCACCGGTATTATCTGAAGACCACAACAGTAACATAGTGAAGTTAACAGGGGAACAATACTGAGACATGACTAAATTCATTTTTGTGAAAGGAGATGTGACACATAGTTTCAGCATGACAGTGCAAAAACAAAAATAGTGTTTCTTCAGCGAATATTGAATGGCAGACTAATTTCAATGGGAATGGAAATTAACTGGCTTCAACCTTCGTCAGATTTGACAGCTCCCGATTCTTTTTCGTTAGGGTTATCTTAGGGTAAAAAATTACGTAAACAAACAAATGTTCACTAAAATATTCTCATGTTTATGTAAAACTTTAGTTTCTGTGTTTAAATGGAATATCAACATTTGTGGTTTATTTACTGAAAAATACATCTTTATAAAAGAATAACAGTAATAAGATTTAACCCATAACAAGACGGAAAAGAGGTTCTATACTTTTCCAAAAGCTATACGCCTGATGGTAATCGTAATAGAGTGAATGGAGTTTGAATGCATGTGCTTCGAGACCGCTGTTCAGCTATTTCATTACAAGGACTTCTTTGTAAGAAATGATTAAGCGTTAACATTCGTTTTCGTACACCAAACAGACAAGCGTATAAAATGCAGAATATTGTTAGATTAAAGATAAATAAATCAATGTAGTAATACTTATTTTCCAAATTTATTAACAAACATATAGCCAGTAAACTATTCTTAAAAAGAAACTTTCTTTTGTACCTTACATTAAGTAATTACTAATATTGACTCGATCTTAATAATAGAGTCAATGTTAGAAATTTTGCTTTGTATCTGTTTAGAAGACTTATAATTCTAATGCATATTCGCGCTTAACATGTTCTCTTTCCTTTTTAACTGTAAGTAAATATGCTTTTTGTTGCGTGTAAATATATATCTGCATATCAATTGTTTTTTTTTTCGCTTTCTTCATGTGTTTTCTATGATGTTTCACAAACGCCAACGTAAATGATAAGATGAAACAAATTTTGCCAAAGAAAAATAAGATACAAACATTAATATCAGTACATAGAAACGATAGATCAAATACAGATGTCTACCACATATATAGATTGAAGTGAATATATATATATATATATATATATATATATATATATATATATATATATATATATATTCAGTTCAGTATTTCTCTCTCTCTATATATATATATATATATATAGACAGAACTGAAAGTTCACGGACCGAAATGTTCATATGATGACGTCATATCGGCTTTTAAGAATTTTTGGCCGGTGGATTCCAAGCACAGCAACTCTGACGGAAGAAGGGTCTGGACTGTAAGTGTAAGTGTGTAAATAAATCTCATTTGGTCAAATTCCATGAGAATGTCTTTGTCAGCTTATGACATTTTCAACCAAGCCTCGAATATATATATATATATATATATATATGTGTGTGTGTGTGTGTGTGTGTGAGGAAAATTTGTAAAGAAAGAGTGACTCTAAACTCCCAAGAGCTCTAAAATCACAGCCTTATACCCACTCACGTGTAGTTCTGTGAAATACCAAGACCGCCTTTTATTTAGAAGGCTCTTATCATTCTGCCAGGAGTATTGTAGGCGTATATATCGAGTCCACATGACGTGAAATATATATTTTTATCGAAATAAAACATTTTCTGCACATCAAAAATTCAATGAAATCGTGTTAATTTTTCACTAAATTTTACTTATAGAATCTTTAAAATCACTTCGTTAGACTTCAGTCAATGCATTTTGCTAGAGAGAAATCCCTCACATAAAGTGATTCTGTTTGGTTTATTTGTTTAACGGCGAATCAATTCCTTTGTAAAATGCTTACAGATCGTAACTATACATTAAAAATAGATTTCTATATACCTAGCCCAGTCGGCTGGGGCTATTGAATACAGCGACAGCATCTCTGCAGAGAGGTAAGGCTCTCCCAACGAGTGTTCTGCATATGACACTAAACAATCTGATGCTGAGGCTCTAATAATGCTGGAGCTTTGTGGAATACAGAGTACCCCTTCATTGCCATCGCTCCCAGATCCACTTAAATAAATGTAGGGCTAAACAACACGATGAAAAAGGGAACAAAGAAAATGGAAATGACCAAGCACTTCCTGTTTTCTCGAAGTAATGGGAGTTCTGGAGAATAAGAAGCAGAAAAATCTTTGGCTTTTGAGATACACACAGATCAGATATCATCGGCCTGAAGACCAGACCTAAAGATAGTTGACACAATATTTTAAACAATGAAAGAGAACCGGTCGAATAATGGACTTTGAGGTCCCGGCAGACCATAGAGTGAAAATCAGAGAAAGTGAGACTGGTACTTTTGACTTTTTATAGAAAACTAATAATAAAAGATGAAAGTAATGTTGGTAACAGTTGTAATTGGTGCGAACGAAACGGTCCTCAAAAGGGTGGTCAGTGGGCTGGAGGAGTTGAAAATCAGAGGATTAGCCGATACCATTCGAATAATGGCATTGTAAAGGTCGGCTAGAATTCTGAGATGAGTCGTGAAGACTTGTGGAGACTCCTGTTAAATGCCATCAGAATACAGGTGTGGAAAACTCGCAAATAATAATAATAATAATAATAATAATAATAATAATAATAATAATTTCACTTTCTGTGATAGAAAAATATCATCCAAAAGAAATTACAAAAAACAGAAAAGCATACAACACATGTATTAATAACTTTCATTTGCCCTTGTACTTGGGTAAAGAGCCAGTAAAGGATAGCAAGGAACCGAAATTAAAGCTAAGTAAGAAGCATAATAATAACATTAAAATAATTATAATAAGCGCAGTGAGGACCAACTATGTACCTAAAAGTAAAAACTGATTAAACGTAACAGAATTGCAAGTGTAAGTTATGTGGTGATAGAGAAGAAGCGATTGATAAGCGAATGCAGCAAATGAGTGCCAGGAGAATATAAGACACAATTGAGTGTGGAAGGGTAATCCACCGGGAAATGTGTGAGAAATTAAAATTTGTCCATTCGACCATATGTTATATGCACAAACAAGAATCTGTTCAGAAAAATGAGACGCCGAAATTCTCTGGGATTTTGAGACAAAACGAGATCTTCTAATCCCAGTCAGATGACAATACCAAGTGATAGTTGGCAAAAAAACAAAAAAACAAAAAAAAAACAACAAACGTACCGAATGGTGAACTTTGTTGTTCCGGAGGAGGACAGATTGAAAATTGAAGAAAACAAAAAAGCGACAGGTACTTAGACCTAGCCAGAGAAATAAACTATGGAATATGAGAGTTTGAGAGTTTGTATGGAATATGAATTATTGCACTTGGAAAGATTCCCAAAGACTTGTTCATGAGACTGACAGAGTTGTAAATTGGAAGACAAGAAGAGACCATCCAAACTACGATATCTCTGAGATCGGCAAGAATACTGAAAAGAGATGTGGAAACTTGAGGAGACTTGCTATCATTCAGATTCCACTGAAAGATCATCAGCTAACGCCGGTGTGAAAAACTACCAAAGAGTAATAATTATAATAATAATGATAATATTGCTGTCCCGTCTGACCACACAGTAAAATTGAAAGAAAATGAAATGCGAGATAAGTACCTCGACCTTGCCTGGGAATTAAAAAAAAACAAACTGTGGAATATAAAAGTGATGTTGATGCAAATTGTAATTGGTACTCTTGACACAGTCAGCAAAGGAGGGCTTGGAAATAAGAGGACGAGTGGAAAGTACAGCATGATTGAGATCGGCCAGAAAAATAAGGAGAGCCTCAGAGACTTGAGGAGACTTGCTGTCACTTGAACCCTAGTGGAAAACCATCGGCTTACGCTGGTGGGAAACCTCGAAAACGAGTAAATGATAATGATAGCACTATTATTATCATTATTATTATTATTATTATTATTAATGATAATAATTTGTTTACACAAATTGATATGGTATCAAGTGTAAGTATCAAATGCAAATCGTTGAATGCTTTCAAGTATTCCAATCTAATAGTAATAATTTAAACACAATTTTATGGTTTCAAGTATCTATTTTTATCAAATAATAATAGATATAATAATTTCGTTGTACACTGTTATATACTTTCAAGTATTTCTATCTACTACAGTTAATTTCTGAAAATATCAATTTTAACTGATTAATGGAACTCTAACAGGTACCATTATTCCATACGAGTGTGGACCAGGAAGTAATGGCGATGAAGAGGTAGTCTACACTTCCCCGAACTCCAGAAAGAGAATCTCATAACCAGATACAGTATGGTCTCATGCGCAGGACATCCTTTTTTAGGGTTCTTTCCCTTGGCAGGATATGCAGTCAGCGTATTCTAATAGCCACCGGTTAGCAGTGTGCTTAGAATAGTGACTGCTATTCCGCAAGTCAAACATAACAGTTGTTTTGAAATATGATCAAGAACAATAGCAGTTTGTATTCCTTACATGAATCTTATGTTCTAATTAATTTATAACTTGGTTTGTAATTCTGTTAAAGAATTTAGGTTGGCCTTCTTCAAGTATTTTTTAAACAATTAAATAGTAACAATCTTGTCACGAATTGTTCATTTTTATATGCGTGATAATTTGCCTGTGCTGCGTTTGTAGGAGAAAAACGTATCACGAAATGATGGCTTCCTCGAAGGCACATTGTCTGTAAAAGTTAGAACAATTGTTGATGCATGGTATTTTAAAGAAAAGAAAATATTATTATTTCCCGGATCCTCAGATAATCTATATAAATGTCATAATTAGATACTTTAAAACTTGTGGGTTTTCCTGTTGGTGAAAACTGAATTGTTTTTCTTTTTGATATTATTTTTTACGTTTTCTTTTATTATTATGAAAGTTATCGTTCATTATTTGGAAAGTAATAATTAGACAAAGAACGAAAGAAAAAGATGAAGCCACACACACACACACAAACACACACATATATATATATATATAAATATATATATATATATATATAGAGAGAGAGAGAGATGAGAAGGTGAGGAGAAAGGAATGAGCTTCAGATATAACACAGGGATGAGTCAAAAATTTAGAATTATTTTGGTATGTGCTAGTTTGCGGCACGTGCAATATCTTGACCGAAGCATTTCAAATCTGTCGAAGGGATCTGCAATGGTGTTGGTAGTCTCGTGGTTGCTGGTGTGCTGACATGGTGGGCAATGCTTCTTTCTGTGATGTGATTTGAAAGCTGCTGAGATGACCGTGGGAATGGATGTTTTATAAGTTTGAACTGGGCAATGATGCTGCAATCAAAAACATCTGTTTTGCCACTGGTGAAGTTGCAGTTGATCACAGTACAGTAAATAGGTGTTTCAAGATATTTCGCTTGGCTTTCGGGAAACCCACACTTAAGCAATGTCAGGTTGGGTTAAAATCGTGGATTCTGTGTCCGTGATCCAAGCAAGCTCGGAATCTCATCGTCTGCTGGCTCTTACCCGTTCCATTTTTGGTCAGAAATTAAATTTCTTTGCAACCTACACTACTACTACTAATAATAATAATGATAATTAATATTATTATTATTTAAGTCGTTGCAAGATTTTCACACCTGTAGTAACTGGTGTTTTTAACAGAAGTCTTAGCGACGGCATCACTTTTAATGTTTCATATTTTTTTAGTTCTCCAGCAAAGTCTAGGTATTTATCTCCCATAGCGTTTTCTTTCAGTTTTACTCTGTGGTTAATCGGAACGGCAAAGTCTTCTTTTCGGCAGGTTCCTTTTTTTCTTGACTATCACTAGTCTCTGGACGAGATTAAATGATCCGTTTGTGTCTCAAAATCCCAGAGAATTTTGTGCGTCACATTTTCTAGGACGTATTCCGTTTTGAACATATACCATTTATTCCTATGGTCAAATTTAATTTTCTTGCACAATTCCCAGAGGATCACCTTCCCCGCCCACCCTTATCTAGTCTTATAATCTCTTTGTGCTAATTTACTGCATTCGCTTATTATGTGATTAATCGTTTTATCTCTATAACTACATAATCTATATCAGCAATTTTGTTGCATCTTGTCTATTTTTGCATTGACATAGGTTGTATGGCTTCATTTTGAGTTGTTCTATGGAGAGATTCAGTTTCTCTCTTAAGGTATCCCTTTCTTAGCCATGTCCAAATTTTCTGGTGTTAGATTTCAATTGTTTGTCGCTTGAAATGTCTATACCATCGATTTTATTCCCATTTCTGTTTTCTGGTTATTTTTGGTCTGCCGATGCTTGAGTTGTCAGTATTGTTTCTGATGGGTGTGATCAGTTTTTTCTTCACTTTTTTTATGCATTTTCTAATAGTTTTATCGATGCATCAACGCTATCTTGAATCTTAGCTAGTTCTCTTCCTTCTTCCTTTCTTGACACAGTTTTTCTACGTCATCTCTGAGATGGAAGGCGTCATGCATTGTCATGAGTTTTCTTCTTCTCTAGTTCATTTGTTTAAGTTCTTCTCTCGTCCATTTTACGAATGCTGTCGAGTATCTTATGATGGGGTACAGTCTACGTATTTATCCCTTTGATGAGATTTCTGCAATGTAGTTCGTTTTCTTGTAGTTTTCTCATTCCATTGAGGTATGCTTTTTAAATTTTTTCTTTCATCCCCGCTTGTTTATTGGTATCCGCTTCCAATATTCCCAATGTTTGTAAGTTTCCTATTCTCCGGGCGTTCATATTTTTT
Organism: Sepioteuthis lessoniana; assembly: GCA_963585895.1. Taxonomy (NCBI): domain Eukaryota; kingdom Metazoa; phylum Mollusca; class Cephalopoda; order Myopsida; family Loliginidae; genus Sepioteuthis; species Sepioteuthis lessoniana. Next base: position 41,534,805 of record OY757928.1, on the reverse strand, counting down.
CTTGATTTGGTACTTCTATTCCTGCTGTTATTTGTCGTTTGCCACTTTTCAATATCAGCGAGGCATATTTTTCTAATTTCAATTCCATCCCAATCTCTTGAATGGATATTCTTATTTCAATGTCTAACACAATTCTCAGTGAATAACTTTCCCCAACCAAATGTGTCTAATATAGGGGGTGTCCTCGTTGTGTAATGGTTAAAGCGATGGATTGCAGAATCGTAGTTAGCGAGTTCGTACTCCAGTCGCGCTATTACGTTCACTTTCGGGCAAATACCCTTGGGAAAGGTATGAACTCCCTTATCCTCCCAACTATGGGTTAAATAGTACCACTACTATTCTTCTAGGAGAATGGCTTTGGCATTAAATAACCTACAAAGGTTGATATGCCATTAAACAAAGAAATCAATCAATCAATCATGTGTCTAATATAGTATTTTTTTGTACTAGTGTGCTGAATTTACTTATTAAGTAATTAATCATTTCGTTTTTATCGTCACATAGTCTACACTTGCTATTTGTTGTGTCTTATGCATTTTCGCTTTGCCATGGTCCTTATGACATTCATTGTCTTGTGCTGCTATTAGAAGAGAGTTTATTTCTTTTTTAAAGTTTCTCTTTCTTAGTCATGTCCTAGTCTTAGCCTGTAAGATTTGGTCAGTTTTTTCCTTTTGAAATATACATACAGTTGCTATTCTTCCAATTTCTATTTCGTTGTTCTTGTTGTTCTGTTTATCTTTATTTTATCAGTGCTGTTTCTGTAACATAGCCATATATTAATACGTGAAATATACGGATATGTGAAATGTACATATGTTTCTAGAATGTTCATACCCATAGGAATCCGAAAAACACGCGAAACACTGACGACTCTCTTGGTTCAGGTACGAAACTTTTATTACCTTCTTTAAGTTTAGGTTTTTCGACACGAGGAGAGAGAGACACAATCTTTCTATGCTGACTGTTCGTCCATCGTCAGCTCTCAACTCACTGACCCAACCAAATCACACGCGCACCCTGCAGTCCACAAACTGACCTCGCGCAGTTCCGAAAAATCAACTCGCTTCGTCTAAGTCCCAATCTCAACTCACTGCTTTTATTCAAAATCTCAAACAATCCCAGCCCATCGCTTCCGGGCATGACGTCATTCACATCACCAGTTCTATTTCCTATCTGGGGTTTTTATTGTGACATCTGTGATTGTCACATCCTCCCTACGCGCGCGTGAACACCTGCGTTAATGTCTGCATCTACCCATGAACTATGCCGAAAGGTTCTAAGCCTAACTAAACCGAAAGATAAGATATATAAAACGAAAAATGATAATATAAAAAAATCTTTCCGCAATTATATAACATTTCTGGTCGCTATAGATATTATTTCTTTGCTTTTTTTATGTCATCCTCGAGTTCTCGTATTGATGAATCCTCACTTTCATTAATGCTGGGGAGTTCTCGTCTTTCTTTTCTTGACACATATAGATATTGTATGTCCTTTCTTGGATGTAAATTATTGTGCATCGTCATCAACTTTCTTCTCCTCTGATCCATTGATTTATGTTTTTCCGTCGTCTATTTCAAGAATGGACCCGAGTATCTTCTAAGGGGTAAGCCCTTTGATGAGATTCCTTCTGCAGAGCTTGGTTTGAGAAGCATTCTCGTTCGTTTGAGATACTCTTGTTATTTTTTATTTCATCTCAGCTTGTCTGATGGTGTCCGCTTCCAATAGTCCCAAGTATTTGTGAAATAACTTCACTACTATTCTTTTACAGCGATGCCTTTGGAACTTAATAACTCGTAAAGGTTAATATGCCATTAAACAAAGAAAGTAAGCGGTGAACAGTCATGTTAAATGTTCAAGTCAACTAAAGGTTCATGAGACAGAGATAGAGAAAGAAAGAGATAGATCGATGAATGTAAGTTCCATATATATGTATGTGTGTGTATGTGTGTGTGTTATAAAAACATTATCATAAAAATATAATCACCTTTATTTTCAGCGGCTATAGCTTAACCGGAAGTCAAATTTTCGATTCCGCGTTTGGTGAAATTGTTACATAGCCACAATTAACGCCATGTGCGAAAAAGATATATAATGTTAATAACGATAGAACATATAAAGAACATAGGAATCTCGACATAAGGTGGAGAGACACGATATCACTATGCCGTCTTATTCATTTGGCCCCTATCTCGTGCGGCAACCATGGCGCGCAAATTCGTCTCGCCTCAGCGAGCCACAAAAGTCGAACCTCCTCGTTCGACATCTAGTTTTCAACTCTTCTAACTTTCTTTCAGTTCTCCACAAAGCTCTGCGCGTGACGTCACTTGCACTCTCACACATTTCGTCTCGGACTATTGTGACATCTCTGAGTGACACCTTCGTACGCCCGCCCGCGCGTGCCCGCGTTAACACCTGCATCAGTGTTTGCAACTAACTAACCCATGTGCTGAGCCGAAAGGTTCTCAGCCCAACTAAGCCCAAAGGCTTGAACCGAAATCCCTCGGCTATTATATTACAAAATCTGGAAATTTTCCCGAAAAAGTTTAAAATATTGTTTTAAACTTTGTGTTTCTGAATGTTATATCACTGATATTTTCTTATGATTGAAACAAATCAAAATCTGTCGGTATTAATTCGGTGAGAATGGACGATTTAGAAGAATCTCTGATTATTACAATTTTATTTGTCGAGAGGTTTGTTGGCCAGCAGTGACGCAATAGATGGGAGAACCTGAACAAATAAATTTGTTCACTAGAAAAATAATTGGATTTTAGAAGAACAAAATCAGTACATTACTGTTGTGTTCTGGTTAGTGAACACAAGTTGTAGTAATAATAAGACAAACCACGATATGTGAGGAAAATAATTTTATTTACAGGAAAGAGTATTTACAAGAGAGAGACGGTTAGTATTAAGAACATAGGTTTAGTGATAGAGTAATGATATACTTCAACAATAGGAACGGCTCTTCTGGCCTGACTTGTAGGCTTATTCTCAGATTGATCTCCTCTACTGCCATATATGGCAGATGGAACAGCTCATTATGCTGAAAGGGTAGGTGATACCCAACAATTACAAAAGTGGAAATGGATTAAGGAGGAGTAATCTAGTACATCACCAGAGAAAAATTCGAGGATATTTAGAAAAAAAAACTCTTTTGATGAAAGTAGAACAAATCAAAAACATGTTTTTTTAATGTGGAAGAAGCGTGAAAAAATGTATTGTATTTTTAGGTTTCGTTTTGTTGACTGAGAGACAAAGAGGAAAATACAGGCAAATATTGTTGTCTGCAAAAAACGTTTGGCGAATGTTGTTAAGTTGATGATTTCCCAGCAAGCAAAATTAGCAGGTAAATTTGGCCTTGGGATACAGGCCTGTTAGGTAGTTAAATGCCGTAAAAACAAACAATTTTGAATATATTTTTTCTAAAGTCAAGTTTGGAAAATTCTAGTTTACCGTGATGATTTTCACAATTTCTGACGTCACGATTGTTGTAGGTAGATTAACTGCCCTCTGTAGGTGGGAAGTTTTAAAGTGAAATATTAAAGAAACTGGAGGTGGTGTGAACGATTCTATTTCGGGTTTTCTTTCTTCAATATCCATGTAATTCAAAGTGGGAAAGAGAGCTCAATGTAAAATAATAACAAATCAAAATACCGAATAGATAATTCCATAGAAAAGAAAAACCTTAAAGAATTACTCATATTTTATTGTTATAATATCTATATCAGCAGACCCTATATCTTTTTAGAATGTTAGATCTGCATTTCCAGACAAAGAAACAATAAGAAATTTCTCATTGTTTCTTTTAAATTAAAATATTTTTGATTAAAATAATTTTTAATATATTTTGATCATCTGTTTAATCAAGAAAAAAATTTAACGGTGGATATATTATATTCATTATTATTTTTTTTATTTATACAATGTTTATACAATCCGTTAAAATGTTTTTCTCTATAAAGAATTATGAAAAAAAATATATGAAAAACTTATTTTAATTGAAAAATGATTTTAATTAAAAAAATATTTTAATTAAGAATTTTTTTCTAAAATCCCATTGTCTCCAAAAACAATGTAAGAATACCCAAATAATTTTTTTTCTCTCAACATCTGATAATGGTCATCACGACCCAAAGTATATTTGTAATGACACCAAGAAATTGAATTTTTATTCTTTTATATATATATATATATATAATTTTGTAAAGGTGGAAAATCTTTAGATAAATTAGAAGTAGGATTAGAAATGGAAGTGACGAAATAAATTCCCAGAAAGATACAAAAATGTTTATAATGAATACTATATTTTAAAACTAAAACAGCTGAAAATGGACCCGGAAAACCCAAAATGAAGAAAGGAAAAAATAAATTGTTTTTGCAATACCTGATAAAGTTAATACTGTTAAAAATTCCAGTCCTGAATAAAATTAATATAAGAGTTGATCATGAAACGCTACATAGTAGTATTATAGACGACATTCAAAATAGAAAGAAACAAAAGGATTCTTAAGAAGAAAACATGTACTAATAAGATCAGAGATAAAATTACTGAATTGGGCGAGGCGCCGAATTTTACAATAGAGATAATGAACAGATTCAAGGCATTGGAAAAAGCGAAAATCACATAGACGTGTAGAAATTAGACAATTAAGGAAAAAAGAAACGTTGGCAAAGTAAATGGAAACAAAAGCAAATGTGAATATTCAAAGCCAACATTAGAGCCGATGTAAAAGGTGGAATGTGTGGCTGGAAAAATGAAACGAAGCAAAAAGGAAAGACTAGAAATCGCAGAGAGATCAATGGAACGAACAATGAGAGCAATAACTCGTAGAAATAAAAAGAGGTCAATATGAACAAACAGAACAGGTAAAAGATATCATAGACACTGATGGCAACAACAACAACAACAACCACAACAATAATAATAATAATAATAATAATAATAATAATAATAATAATAATAATAATAACAATAATAATAATAATAATCAACAAAAAACCCAACATAAACTAAAAAGACATAAACTAAAACAAAAATAGAAGTTTACAGTTTGGTTTGGCTTGGTTTGGTTTAATGACACATCAACCATTGTAGGTTAATTAATGCCAAATCTATTTTTATACATATAAACAGTTCTATTTCATACAATTCAGTTTAGCATAAGAACAATTTTTTTTTGTTTACACACAGTTAAGTGTAAAAACTTCTATTTCAAGCAACTCAGTTTAGCATAAGTACACAGTTTAGTTCTATTTGACCCATAGATAGGCCCATATCAGGTGCTACCGCTACGGGCCTGAATGGACCTGGGAATGATGGCTATAATAACTGTTAGAGTCCTCTATATGAATCAAATAGATTAGCTTAAAATCTATTCGTATTCACTAAGCTTGGGATCTTTGTTTATTCAAAGTATACTTGTACAAGAACAGCCATGACAAAAACAAATTATTATTAAACAAGTTTCCAGGCGGCAACACCCCACAAGGCACCAACTATACGGCCACCTGCCCCCTCCCATCACGAAAACTATCCAAGCAAGACGAACCAGACATGCAGGACACTGCTGGAGAAGCAAGGACGAGCTCATAAGTGATGTACTCCTATGGACCCGCGCATATGGCCAAGCAAAAGCAGGATGACCACCTCGAACATACATACAGCAGCTATGCGAGGATACGGGACGTAGCCCTGAAGACCAGCCAGAGGCGATGAATGATAGGGAGAAGAGGCGAGAGAGGGTCAGGGATATCTGTGCTAGCCGCACGACATGATGATGATGATATCCTTGAAAACATAAAACTGTTTATGAATTAGGAGTATTATAAAGGAGCAGTAAATAAAGTTGGCGTCCGATGTCGAGGGTGACCCGAAGTCGAGGGTAACCCGAAGTAGAGGGTAACCCGAAGTCGAGGGTGACCAGAAGTCTCCCTTCTTAAACTGCTACTACACCGAATTGTAGGGGAAGGTGCTATTCTATTCTCTGGATTGCTCCACTTTACCCTTGATCCATGTGTGATATTGGTGAGTGTTAAGCAAGAAGCATCAAGTACCAATTTTTGAGTCTTTGGTTTGACCCGACCTAGGATTGAACCCCGATCTCCAGAGCCTTTGATGAACACTCTAACTGTTTTGCCAGTGGATCGGTGTGTTCACAAAGGATCTGGAAGACCGGAGTTCAATCCCAGATCGAGTCATAGCTAAGACACAAAAACTTTTTGCACATTACGATTAAAGTATTAAACTGAATACTTGATAACATGTAATTAAGTGTAAAACTGATTATTCTTGATAAAAAACTGCATTAAAAACAGAAATTTTATGCAAGCGTTTAAATAAAGTTTAAAACTCATTAAACAAGTAAACAGTTAATTCTTATTTGAATTATCAATTTTTTAAGAGCATACTAATTAATGTAATTCTAAATCATTCTAATTATCATCTTAAACAGAAATATTTGACCCGCAGATGTCACCATAACAGGTATTACCACTTCGAGTTAAAAAAATTCATGATATCTACAACCCCGTGTTAACTTGTTAAATTTTTTGTCTTATTGTTTGGAAATTAGACTTTTATCTAGCAGTCCATTTTCAGGAAAAAAAATTAACCGGGAATAGTGGTAATTATCCAGTATTATTCAGTTGAACATGAATTATTTGAGGCAACAATGGATTGAACGTTTTCAAATGTCTCATAGGAAAATATTTAATTAATCCTTGCTTTTAAGAATCAGGTCAACATTGGTCAACATTTTCAGTAAGGGGTGCCTACCTGAAAACTCATTTAAATAATCAATCTATTTACTTCCTAGGCGACTTTGTACATCTTTCGATTAAAAGGTGATCGATTTCAAACGACAGTGAGAGAGAATAAAATGTGTTATGCGATCTAAGAATGAGTGGAAACCGTACTTCAACAGCAGAATGGGCGATTTTGAAGATAATTGTTTCCAAGGTAATACATTTATTTTACGAAATATTTGTTTTTTCTTTTTTTTTTTTTAGCATGCGTCTACTACAGAGATTTGAGCAATTTATTGAGAGATGGATTTCTCAAGAGCTGAAAAATCAAATAAAAAAATAGTTGTTTGCATAATGCAACAAACTAGTGCCGAAAGAATAAAACACTAGACACGATTGGGTGGGAAAAGTGATCTCAAGTAAATTGTGCCGGAAATTGAAATTTGATTATATAAACACGAGGTATATGCACAAACTAGAATACGTCCTGGAGAAGGACACGCACAAAATTCTCTCGGACTTTGAGATACTAACAGATCGGTTATTCCCAATCAGAAGAGCAGAGTTAGAGATAGTTTACAAAAAAACAAAAAAACAAAAAAACAAACAAACAAAACAAACAAAACAAAAACAAAAACAAAAAGAACATGCCAAATAGTTGACGTTGGCATCTCAGGAAACCACAGAATAATAATCAAAGAAAATGAAAAGAGACATAAGTACTCAGCCATTTATAGAGAACTAAAAAAGAAATCGAACTTGAAGGTGACAGTGATAGCTATTGTAATAGGCACACTCAGAACGATTTGCAACACTTGATAAGGGTGTTGGAGGAATTGGAAATCAGAGACCATCCAAACTACAGCATTGTTACGATCGACCAGAATCCTGAGAAGAGCACTGGAGACCTGAGGAAACTTACTGTCACTCAGACTCAAGGGAAAAACCATAAGTTTACGCTAGTGTGAAAAACTCGCAAGGAATAATAATAATAATAATAATGATAATAATAATAATAATAAAACAGACCTCGACCCTGCTAAAGAATTGAAAAACCTGTGAACCATAAAAGTAACGATTGTGCCAATTGTGATTCGTGCGTTAGGCACAATAACTAAAGGATTATTAAAAGGCCTGGAAGACTTGCAAGTTGGCGGACGGATAGAGACTATTCAAACGATAGCATTGCTAAGAACGGCCAGAATCCTGAGACGAGTCCTGGAGACTTGAGGAGACTTGTTGTCTCTCAAACTCCAGTGAGAAACCATCAGCTAACACTGATGTGAAAAACTCTAAAGGAGCAAATAATAAAACAGAAATGGAAAAACAACTGTACATATATTTCAAATGACAAACAAACAAAATCTGATACGGGAGAACATGGTTATGGCTAAGAAAGTGAAACCTTGAGAGAAAAACTGAACCTCTTCAATTAGCAGTAAAGAACAACGTCATAAGAACTATGTTAAAGCAAAAATTGATATGACGCAACAAAATATCAAATGTTGGTTATGTGGTGATGGAGACGAAATGATTAATCACATAAGTGAATTAGTGCAAAAAGATTATAAGACTAGACACGATTGGGTAGGTAAGTTGATCCACTGGGAATAGTGCAAGAAATTGAAATTTGACCATACGAACAAATGGTGTACGCACAACAAGGAATCTCTCCTCGAGAATGAGATGCATTAAATTCTCTGGGATTTTGAGATGCAAACAGATCTCCTAATCTTCGCCAGACGACCAAGTTATGTTAAAAAAAAATCAAACCAGCCGATTAGTGCACGTCCCAGTGGACCACAGAGTAAAGATAAAAGAAAGTGAAAAGAGAGATAATTACGTAGACCTTGCTAGAAATATAAAAAAAAGGAATTGAACATGAAGGTGACGGTGATATCAATCGTAATTAGGGCGCTCGTTACATTCCCCAAAGTTTTTGAAAAGGAATTGGAAGACTTAGAAATAAGAGGACAAGTAGAGACCTTGCAAACTATAGCATTATCAACATCGGTCGAAATAATAATAAGAGTCCAGGAGAGTAGTTGAGATTTGCTGTCGCTCAAACTCCAAAGTAAAAATTTCAGCTCACGCTAGTGTTAAAACTCTCAAAGGAATAATAATAAAAAAAAAAAAAAAAAAAAAAAAAGAGAATTTGCTAAATTGTAGTCTTTGCTGTACCGGCGGACCACAGAATAAATCTGAAAGAAAGTGAAAAGAAGGATAACTACCTCGACCTTGAAAAAGCTTTGGAACATGAAAGTAACGATTGTGGCAATTGTGACTGGTCCTTTTCACACAATAATAAAAGGATTATTAAAAGGCCTGGAGGACTTGGAAGTTGGCGGACGAGTAGAGACTATCCAAACGACAGCATTTCTGAGAACGGCCAGAATCCTGAGACATAAGGATACTTGTTGTCAGTCAGACTCCAGTAAAAAACCATCAGCTAACACTGATGTGAAAAACTGTAAAGGAGTAAACATAATAATAATAATAATAATAATAATAATAATAATAATAATAATAATAATAATAATAATAATAATAAAGTATCTTACGGAATTAAAGTAAAATTTAAATGCATAATTAAAGGAAAACTTCTAAGTGAAGAAAACACAGTCCTCATGATTGGTTAAAGAAAAAAAAAATCAGAAAAAAATGAAAGAAAAGAAAGAAAGGATTAATAAGGAATTTTACAAAATTCTATTTTGATAGAATGCTTTGGAGGATGTGATGTGAATATTTGTCTAAGGATAGTGACTCGCTGTTTAGTTTGCCGTGAACAGCCTTACAATAAACATTTTTTCATATATCTTATATATTACATAGTAATTGGAATTAATGCTTATTCAAATCATGCATTTTTCTAGAAACTAGATTATTTGTTTACTTTCTCCGTCAAGTAGGTTCAGATTTAAAGACTTTACCTAAGATTAATTTGCAGAAAGAGAAATTGGCCTAATTTCTTAGTTTAGGTTTAAAAAATACAAAAAAAAAAAAAAAGACAAGCAAAAACGAAACCACAAAAGAGTAAAAATTATTCATTTATTGGCACCAAAAAGCGCCAATTTTAAAAGTTTACAAGAAATCGGCTAATTATTGGATTTTTACAAAATTTTCGATAATTAAATCCAAAAATACTATAGTTATTATTTAAATCGAAAATTCTACTCAGTATTTTGTAGTAACATATTTCTTGAACATATCAGTTAAAACATAATAAATAAAAAAAAAACAGTTTAGATGAAGGTAGATATTTCTAGTTTTATAGTTTTTTGTATAAAATACTTCAGTAAATGTATTGACTACATAATGTAAACAAATCAGACGTAAAGACAACAAAAAATGTAAATTTAGATGTTAATGAACAATATTATTTTCTATTTGAAAGACGACCAACAGCCTCCTGTTGGCATGTCATCCAATCTACCCTTGCTCAGATTACAATAAGCCTAACGGACACCAGGAAAAGTCCTTGCTTGCGTCTCATGCTTGTAAAATTCGAGATGGCACATTTGTTTCTTTATTTAACCTTTAATTGCTTCAACTTGATTATGCGATCGAATCCTTAGAAAATGATTAGTGATAAGCTGACTTTAACAAAGTGTGTGAGTGTGTGTGTGGGGGGGGGAGAAGCTTGATTTTACAGAGCTTCTTTTCTTTGTTGTTGATAGCTTTTCTTAGTTTCTTTTTTTCTTCTTCATCTTTCTGCAAATTATCAAATTATTCACCCTTCTAAATGAATTAACTGAATTACATAATTTAATTATTTTTCGTGCTTCACAGATTTGATTTGTAACTTTATTACACGAAAAAGGCGCGCATATGTTGGATTTTTTCTTCCCAATAAAAATCATGGAGAGGTTTTTAGGTAACAACTGATTTATAGAAGTAAAAGAATTATATATATATACATATATATATCTATGTATATCTACAAAAAAGACTTATATATATCTGCTAAGGATGGACACTGGATGCATTCCAGGAAAACTTCTAAGAGCGATGGAATATAAGAATAGATGGTGAGAGAGATACATATATATATATATATATATATATATATATATATATATATATATATATATATATATATATATATATATATATATATATATATATATATATATATATATATATATATATATATATATATATATATATATATATATATATATATATATATATATATATATATATATATATATATATATATATATATATATATATATATATATATATATATATATATATATATATATATATATATATATATATATATATATATATATATATATATATATATATATATATATATATATATATATATATATATATATATATATATATATATATATATATATATATATATATATATATATATATATATATATATATATATATATATATATATATATATATATATATATATATATATATATATATATATATATATATATATATATATATATATATATATATATATATATATATATATATATATATATATATATATATATATATATATATATATATATATATATATATATATATATATATATATATATATATATATAT